>OX596208.1:14035992-14068348 GCA_951394215.1 Glyphodes perspectalis | reverse complement strand
GACCCCCAACTCAACGGCAAAAAACCTGCATATTGCAAATAACGAGATCTTGAGTCCCTATATAAACAGTTCCGAAGGTTCTATGACAGTTACTTCAATAACTAGACTCACCAAAACCAATACCATTTTTTTTTACTGAACCGTCTACAAACGGACGTAACGCTAGGAAAATAATAAGTACGCTCTGTAAAGTGGTAGAGATAATAATACTACCTTGGCGTCGGGTGCTGGTACGAACACAGGCTCGCTGGGTAGCAGTCCGGCTCGCTCCAGGTGATGGTCTCGCCGTCCATGTGTCCACTTTTATCACCTGTCGTGGAAATATGTTAGTCAGCACGTTACAGAATGTAGGTATGACGTGTCGTCAATATGAAGATGAAATTCATCTATTGACACGCTTAGTGGAACACAGTTATGGCCACAAATTATTAGTACAGAAGTTTTCATAAGCGCCTCCGCCCATGTAGGATTCGGCGTCTTGCAGACTAGCGAATATTTTTCGGAGACAAATTTTTTTTGGGATCGGTGGTAGCTCAATGGTAAGGACACGCGCCTCTTAACCGAGGAGTGCGGGTTCACACCCGGGCGGTTAACCATGATCCAAAAATTGTCTGGTTCCCCTACCTTAGGGTTACGAAGGTCAGATCGGCAGTCGCTTCAATGTACTTACCAGACTCGCTAAATCCTGGACCATAGTCTAAGCGGACCCTGTCTAACCACGGGACATAACGCTAGGAAGATGATGAATTTTTTTCGGGATCAAGAACGCCTATGTCCTTTCAAAGTATGCAAGCATAACTGGCATACATAACTTTTTCATGTAAGGAGATTCTCGATACGTAAAATCCAAGCCTGTACTTACCGCGCCAGGATGTTCAGCGTCGACGTCTGAGCTGATGGCATAGAAGTACCGGTAGGGGCGACCTAGAAAACCATATATAATAGGCAAGGTGACAAAAAAATTCTGCTTAGTCGATCAGTAAGATTATAAAAAAATATTGGACACGTATTTTTTAATTATTTGTCAAACAAACGCTGACGAAGATACAATGCATTCAAGTTGCGCGTGACGTCACACTTTCGTACAATTTTTTACAAAATAGTGACGTTGCCAGCACCTACTCCAAAACTTTGATGATCTTTATCTTAATGATTATTTTTAATTTGATACAGCTAAAAATATGCGTCTCGTATTTTTGTATAATCTAACTGACGGACTAATAGAATTATAGTTTTTTAATGCAGTCATCATCCATAATACATTGACCACTGTAACTATTAGTTTATTGAACTTTGTCAGTCAGTAAAGTCGGTCAGTAAAAAGCCACCAATGGGGCCATGTAGCTACCTGGTTACTGTATGAATGAGTCGGCACTAACCATAAAAATAGTCCTCTCATAAAACATGGACTTAAACTAGTAGTTTTCGATACTTCTTCTATATTTCATACGGAGATAATCCCGAACTCCCATGCTTATAAACCACGCTATGCATTTGCAATATTTTTAACCCTACCAAATAAATGCATTAGCAATAGGTTACGATGACTGATTACCAGACAGACCGTACTGTTAGAGTGAGCCTCTCGGATTTTATTTTAAAAAAGGATTTGTATTGATTTAAGGTTTCAGGTAACAGCGGTGGTAACTCACCATTGAGCTATCTGGTTCCTATCTGGTTCCCCTCTCTTAGGGTTACGAAGGTCAGATCGGCAATGGCTTTAATGTAATTACCAGACTCGCTAAATCCTGGATCATGGTCTAAGCGGACCCCGTCTAAGCACGGGACATAACGTTAGGAAGATGATGATTGATTCAATATTTAGTTAATGAAACAGAGATTTTACGAATTAGATAATTTGCAACTGTCGCGACTGGATGTTGGAGATAGACTGGGCGCTCGTGAGGCGAGCGCCGTCTACTTGGAAAATGGCAGATGCTGATGCTGCAAATCAGCTAGGGTGATCAGCGATAGCCCTTAAACCATAAGGATGTAACAGTACAGTCAGCGGCCACATACCGTTGTACAAGTCGTAGTGTATCCGCGGCGTCTCGCAGCCGAGGTCAACCAGAAGCCTGGGCTGAATGCGGCTCATGTTGGGCGCGTCTAAAGGCAGCTCGAGGCGTTTGGGTCTGCCTCGGAACCAATCTGCGTAGTCCGCGTTGCTTTGCATCGTCTGAGAATACGATATTTAATGTTTCACGTCTGTTATTAATTAATGAGATTGAGAGGTGTGATATAATATCTAGCTTTAAATTGCTTCAGAAGTGGTGGCATTATGTGGCGGGTCGTTATATTCCGTCAAATATGGTCGAGTGAAACGATAGTTTACCTTTTACTTGTTATAATACTCGGCTGAATCTTCAACGAACATTAACTGTAGATATGACTTGGTATAAATATTAATTTAATCCGTAAATTTTAATTTTTTATTCAATCTTGCATTGAGAAGAGTAACTACCGAGTTTCTTGCCGGTTTCTTCTCGGTAGATGCAACATTCCGAACCGGTGGTAGATTGAAATTGTTCTATTTTGTATCTATGTATTATTTGACAATTTACAAGTGCTTTTTTTAAAACTACGTATATAAAAATATTTTGATTTTGAGTTTGAGCTAACAACAGTACAGTTTGAAAATATATTTCATGTACAGAATTGACCTCTCTACAGATTTATTATAAGTATAGATAAAGAGGAAAGATTTGATTAGTTGTTTAGAGCTTATTCAATATAGGCTCCAAGAGTAATGGATTATCAGCGAGTAACATAACGAGGCTATTTTCATACCCATATTTTCACGGGACCGGGAGCTCCGCATGTAAAATCGCGAAACGCTACTATAAGAGCTAAATTAAATATTCTACCGAATTCTACAACTATGAGTCTCACCTCTATGGCCTGTATGTACATGGCGTCTAGCACCTTGGCGTCCTTGTAGGCGCAAAGGTCCACCACTAGGCTGCCGTCATGCTCGTACGCGTTGATGATGTGCAAGAAGAACATGGTCTCCGTGCGGTACCGCTTAACCTCCTTGCCGGTGGTGCGGCAGATCAAGACGATTTGTGTCTGGAATCAGGTAAGATTATACTATGATACTAAAAAGCACATGACATGGATAGTTCATTACTTGCATTAAAATATAAGATACTACTATTATTACCGGTGAAATTCATAGGTTATTTAGGACGATAATGTCTCTGTAATAGACTTATTTATACTACATAAATAAGTCTATTACATAATAAATATAAAACGGCAACAACCAGACTCGCTAAATGCAGGACCAACGTTTTCGGCTAACAACGAGACGATGTTGGGCTGATGATGTGGTGTGCAATGATGGTCCAAGCTGACCAAGCTACGAACGAGACTATAACATGTAATAAAAATAATATCCTCTTAACCAATTTTGGTTACGGTAAACTCAATAATAAATTAGTCCACGGGGGTCTGACGCAGAATGGTCCAGGATATATTAAAGTGCATTAGTGTGTTCGCAAAAACAGGTGTACTATCTGTTCCTTCTCTTCCATAGTTCGGGGAGACGGCAATCAGACGTGATTGAAGAGGTGATCCCTCTTCGACACAAAGCGCTGACGGTGGTGGTGCACTGACCTCGTGGTCGCGGTACCAATGCAGGCTGGAGGCGAGCGGCCGGTTAGCGAGCTGTCCGCGCACCAGCGACACCAGCGACACCGCCAGCGGCTGTTCCACGATCACAAAGTAGTTCGTCGTCACGCCTGTTGACAACATCAGCATTATCATCATTGTCATTATGCTAGCAATCCCCAAAGGGGAAGACGTCGCGCCTGCCAACGTCATCGTCATCATCATTATCGACATCATGCAGTGCAACTCATGATGGAGGTAGATAGGCAATACAAAATGGCGATTTGGAAGATGATACATAGTTTCAAAGTATTTAGATTTCTATGGACTGCTTGTTCCAAGAAATTGATAGATCAGATTAGGTAACACCTTATGGAAAGATCAAGTATTTTTAGATGATCATCATGCATATCTTTCCGACCATTATCAATTGATATAATAATTGTTTATTTATATGCAGTGGCTATCATACCAAATGTGTGCATGTAGGCAGGATTCAGCGGCCATCGCGGCTTCATGCTGCCCACTATGTGCGCGCGCGCAAACATGTCTCCTGAAATCAATACCACAAATATGAAATAAAACCAAAACACCTTATGTATATATTTATATAAGTTCATATAAAAAGTGACTCCTGCTTTCTTTGAAATAAACTAAATGTCGCCTGAGCTATCTGGATCACAAATACAAATTGATCTCATTTATCAAAATCTTAAAGTTTAGACGTTAAGGTGGAACATATCTCCATGAATACAGATAGACTTTATACACATACCTTTTTCTGTAAATGGAAATCTAACCACAACGTGTTTCAAGCGCCCTTTCACGACAGACATCCCAACGTTATAAACATCACCTGAAAATTGAGACAATTTCATTAAATTTCATATTCACACTCAATACTTATTTGAAGTTAAAGTTTCCACTTAGCGCATAGCCCGAGTAGCCGCAGACTTTAACTACTAATTGTACTTTGACCAAACCATTGGGCATGACGTGCGGGTGCGAGGTGTGGTTCACCAGAGCCACGCAATCCATCATGTTCTTTCGCTCGAGAGTGTCCAGGGTCACTGGATCTATCCTGTAAAGAGCATGTCACAACATTTATACGTTTTGAAAATCTAGGAGTAAATCTGTGTGGCCCCACCACCCAGCGGCGACTAAACACAGGGTTCAGACCCAGAAGGTTCATTAAAAAGACCAGGCCAGAACCAAATTCGGATTGTGCGTGGGCGCAGTTTACGAGTTTACATGAACCGTATTAAAATTAGTTTAGGAGTTGGACTTGAAGTCCCCTTCGTCGTCGAAATTCGGAATCCATAGACAAAGATTTTATTAATAAAAACTTATAAAACGTTTCTGCTTTTTAGAAGCTGAAACAGTTTATGAGTTTTTATAAGTGCAATTAATATGTGTCTTCATCATATTTTGAAATTTGAATCGTCGAACGGTCATAATGGATACCAAAATTTCAAAAGCGGCTGCAATCAATCAACTCATTAGTTAATAACAAGAAAAGGAGAATAATCTTACCGATGTATAACGGGCCCTTCAGTAAAAGCATACATCTCGTCACCGAATGGGTATAGAGATATCATTGCGTTGTCCGACATCGACTCGCCAGGCTTGAACACCGCTGCAACCCTATAACATTCACCTCATAAAATCTTGACAGAATAAGTAGGTACACAAGAGCATTTAAGTACCAACTAAAAATTGCCGTGCTCGCTTTTTAAATTAGGATGGCCTTAGGTATGTGCTTAAGGCATTTACCCAATTCGAACTTCAGATTCCCGCTAGATTTCTAAAAATCATCGTAGTTACATGAACTAGTAATTCCAGTTATGTCTAACGAACTTCATTATCCTTCGTTAACGAAGGATTTAGGTTAGAAAATCACACATATCAGTTACGGCGGCCAATCTCAACGAAGATTAGCCATCTGCGCAGGAGATATTTTAATGCACAAGTGTGCGCAAACACAGGTGTACTCTCTATTTCTTCACTCTCATAGTCCAGTGAGACGACAATTCGACATGACCGGAAAGAAGTCAGGCGCAGGTCCAACGGCTTAACGTGCTTTCCGAGGCACGGGGGTGATGATGACCGCCAACTTTCTGACTTCGGACTGTTACTGAGTATTTTCAACATAGAAATAACCAGTCACAAATTTTTGGTCCGAGATTTGAACCCGGGACCTCTTGGTCCTTAGACTGCGCATTTTTTTTTTTTTTTTTTTTTTTTTTTTTTTTTTTTTTTTTTTTTTTTTTTACTTGAGGAATGCTTACTTACGCACCATCCAGTTAGAGTCCTGGGTGGACCTAAAAGGGTGAGTCGGGCTCGAAACCGGTGGCAAGCTCCGGAGACCCTACCGACTAAACCTCAAGGCTGTCGTTCTTCGGGCGCTAACGCAAAACCAACGGGATCCCCACTGTCGGGATTCATCTCGTAAAGTCTACGCAGCGCGCGCTGCCGCCTGGCGGCCCATCTCGAGGGAGTGGTATTCTCCCCCAGAACACCTAGGGTGGTGTTTCACGACCACATAGACAGCTGTGTACCCTATCCTGACGGACCGGGTGTAACACCTGCAGTCGGCTTCTCCGGGGACGATTGAGGACTAGAGGGCCCTCCCCCTAACCCCCACGACCCCAAAGGCCCTTTTAGTCGCCTCCTACGACAGGCAGGGATACCTCAGGAGTATTCGGAGCCCCCCCTGCAGGGCGCCGCCGGGCTAGACACCATCGCCACGGCGGCCTCGCCTTCGACGTCGGGCGGGATCGTCCAGCTCGCGCTGGCGCTCGGCGCTCTCCTTCTGCGACATGACACTGCCGCAGAAGGAGAGCACCGCGTCCCAAGACTCCTCACTACTCACCATGGCAGACACCACGGTCGGTAGAGAGAGGTCCTGCCCAACAACGGCGGATAGCGCATTGCGCTCTACGGCAAAAGCCGGACACTCCTCCAACGTGTGCTCAGCACTGTCCTCAACGGAGCTGCAGTGATAGACTGCGCATGCTACAACTAAACCAACGACAAACGAGGAAGTCATACATACAAATACTGCCTAAATCAAACCGAACCATTGGTTTCTTAATTTACGATAGTATTACTTAGAGTTTTAGTAATTATTAAAATATTTAATTATACAGCATTACCGCTAGAGAAGTAATGAAGTCTTAGTAATTAATTATCGTAAAAAAACCTATACGTACTAGTGACCATTATACCAATAATTTCGAAACAATAGTATCGAAAATAAAACGACTATCGATAGTTTAAAACTATCGATACTATCGATAGTTTTTTATTTACGAGGAACAATACTATCGGTAGTATCGAAACTATCGATAGTTTATTCTTCATGACCAACAATACTATCGATAGTATCGATAGTATTGCTTTCATGCAAGAGTATTGCCTGTATCGATAGTATCGATACTATTGATATGACGTCAACTATCGATGAACTATCGATAGTCAACTATCGATCGGCATCACTATGTAGTTGGATAAAAAAAGAAATAAACAAACCTGTCGAAGATGGTGTGACAGGGGTCAGGCACGGCCTTTGTGCCGAACTCAGTGACCACGATGCGTTCGGCAGCGCGGTTCTTCTTGAACGTGTTGGAACGGAGAAACCGGCACTGGTAGGTCACCGTGCCAGAGTGGATAGCAAATCTGTTGATAGATTCATAGTTTATATTCATTCTATAGATGACCGAACGCAGGCAAAGTCCGTCAATTAACAAACAAAAAGAAAAAAATATATGTAAATACCGTAGTTAGTTAAATGTGTATTTAGTAAAAAAAGCTCTTCCTTTGACGTAGGATAACAACCAGACACTGCAATTCTGTCTGTTCATAAAGTTATCGCTAGTTATGTTTCGCACACTTGACCTTATGGAATTTTAATCAAAGCTCTTTTCAATTCCAATAACCCCGGACCTGGTCAAAGACCTAAGGATATAATCAAGTTTTTGTTCAATTGTTTTATTTGTAAACATACGATATGTTTTACTTAAGGTACACTCATCATCGTTTGTAATGAAATCTGAATGCGAGCTGATCTTAATATTAACGACGTTGGACCTGGTCCTTAACATAAGGATATAATAATTTTATTATATTCAGTTATTGAATGACTATGTTTTGACACCTTGATGGGAAGCAATCCATTTAAAACTGAACACCTAAATTCATGACAGTAAATGGTCAAAGACCTAAGGCATATTAAGATTTTTTCTCAATTTGGTTTATTTGCATTGATATCGATGGATATATTTAGCACCTTCGACCGTTGTAAAGGCATCTGAGTCAGAGCTGATCTAAATGAGAATTTAGATCAGCTCGCACGTTGTTGGTCAAACATGAATAAAATATTGAGATGTTTACCAATTTAATTTGAATAAAAAATATTGCAATTTTCCTCAATAAAATTTTATAGTCCACTATTGAGATTACAAAAAAAAATATTGCTTACGTATTTTTTCTTTTGTTTTAAAAATTATGAGATACAGCGTAAAATTTTATACAGATAGGTGTATAAAATTTTACCGTCCAAGCGACGTAAAGCGCTAAATTTCAGATCTTTAAAGCGCTGTAAGCAAAAAATACCTACGTATTGTTTGATAAAATCTAACTTACGCACTTAAAAAAAAATGAGGATAATACCCTATTTAATACTAATAATAATCAGCAAATGTAGTTATAGGAACGGTTTTAAAGTCATTTGGCATGAAGGGTAAGCGTTCAGTTTCTTTTGTTTCTGTCTTTACCAGATTTATCAATGAACCACACAAACCAAATTATTTTAAAAGATTGACCGAGTAACTAAGGTTAAATATTCGGGACCGCTGACTATTTTTAGCTTTTGCAGATTATTTTCATGCATTTTAAGTCTCTCATCACGTACGTTTCAAAAATATTATAAGACCCAATTCCTTAAGATTTACCACTAGTCTATTTGATTCAAGATTTACTTCAACTAGAACTAGATGAAGCGGCCTTCATAATAACTGCATCATGTCAGGTAACCTAAGGAAGGATCGATCAAGCAATTTGATCCAATCCGCATCGTTTTGCGGTCTATCGATGAGCTGGGCTCCATTGCACACATCCTCTGTTTACGGATGAATGGGTTCAAGATCATTTGCATTGGTGATTAATTGGCATTCCATGGACGTTATTATGTCAGACCTATGACACATGTACATTTGAAATTGAAATGCCACAAATAAATTGCCATGAGGGAATTCTACCGGGTATTCTACGATTTAGCTTACGTCTTATGTGGCATTGAAATTTAAATTATCTCAGGAAACATTTTTTCTAAGGACAGGTAAGTTATCATTTTAGGTTTTGTAAAAGACAAAAGATGCAGACTTTAAAAATTATAAACAATTAAAGACTTAAGAATTAACCAAATAATCGATTCCAGCAATTAATCTAATATTATAAACGCAAAAGTTTGTATGGATGGATGGATGTTTGTTACTCTTTCACGCAAAAAGTACTGCATAAATTTTAATGAAACTTTGCAATAATATACTTTATACATTAGAATAACACATTTGCTATGTTTCATCGATGTACCACGCGAGTAAAGCCGCGGGCAGAAGCGAGTACCTGGCCAAAAATGTTGAAAGTGAGTTTGTTTGTTTGTTTTGCTTACGTCTCAAGTACTCGATCAATAATCGTGAGATTTTGCATACGAATTGAAGAAACCTTTTATTGAAACAAAATCTGTTCGCAGCATTACTCTTTAAAAAACAACTGGTTCCTGACTCAGCTTGCTCGACAAATATCGCAAGTTAAACTTGCAAATGTCAACGACCTTTATTCAAGACACTGTCCTACACTGTACAATATGCGCACTTATTTATGATTTGTATGTTGTTTACCTGTGTAACAAGGCAGAACTGTCGAAAAGGTGGTCGAACCGCATGTTGCCGACTTTGATAGAGCCGGGCCCGTTGCGCAGCAGGCTACCGTGCAACCAGGACGGTACTTCACCTGGAAACCATGGAAACATTGTTAACATCAGCCTTTAGTCTTTCAACGACGACGGATTCAGTCCTCGAATAAGTAGTATCGGGCACCCCTAAACGTGTCAAGTCAGGCGGGCTTACTTCAAATCAACACTTTGCATAAGAGGAGACGACAAAGAGGAATAATAAATACAAGATGAATGACTCCTGGCTCATACACTGGACAGCAAATAAACCGTACCACCCGCTACCTTGGAACTCTAGTGCGATTTTCTCGAAAAGTATAAAACTTGTAACTATCAAACTTATACCTACAGAAAGTGTGTTTCATGACCATTAAAATGAATTGAAACACATTTGGTTTATGCGCTTATTAAGCATTTATTAAAGATTTTCCAAAGAAGATTCGGTTTCCAGTCGTGTTAAACCTTGGTAATCACCAAATGACAAAAAAAAAATGGCGTTAATACAGGAAAAAAAATTGGTCAGTATTCAGTGTTCCCTCCCCTTGCTTGAATAACTGCTAGCATCCTCGTTTTCATGGCTCGGTTTATTTGCTGTCCAGTGTTTAATGCAGCGTCTTTTGAGGGTATATCCACCGTGCCCTGGTGGATGCATGCCTTGATGGTCCTAAACATTCTGTGGCGATTTGTGCGTGGCACTTGAACGGAAGTACATGAACGTATAAAAACGTACGTGCGTAGGTACGGATGTACCCCGCACGAAAGATTTGAAAAAAGCTCTTGACATTTATAGGTACCTAATGGTAAAGTTATAGTACCTATACCTTTGGTCGTGGAAGGTTTAGGTCAAAGCCACTTATAGAGCTTATTTTTGCAAATAAATAACAAATTAGCCTAAAAGACTTATGCAACAAAAATCTAATACTAAAATTGCACTCTGAAGTTGAATTACGCGATCCATTAAGGATTGTCCCTGTGGACAAATTTTAGTTAATATAAGCACTATACATGTCGAATAATTTAATTAATTATTATTTCATTGTTGTCATCTATCTCATATTTTGAATTTAAACTCTTGTGTAACGCG
Source organism: Glyphodes perspectalis (assembly GCA_951394215.1). Classification (NCBI taxonomy): domain Eukaryota; kingdom Metazoa; phylum Arthropoda; class Insecta; order Lepidoptera; family Crambidae; genus Glyphodes; species Glyphodes perspectalis. The sequence goes on along the minus strand of OX596208.1, from coordinate 14,057,702 downwards.
TGTGAGTGGCGAGCGAAACTCCTTGAAAAAATATAATTAAAAAGTTCTGCCTTTTACAAAAAGTTCGTAAATTGACAGTTATTATCTAGTAATTAATATTGTCAGTTACCTGTGACCTCCCCCTCTAGGGGTTCAGTGACCTCCTCCTCGCAGGAGCGCAGCCACACGTTGGAGTCGCAGTTGGGGTACAATTTGTCCGCTGACGACGCCATTGCTAAAACACTAAGTTGACCAGTATCCGGAAGAGTGACGTTACCAACTTGTCGACATATCAGACCTTTTTGGTGTTAAAAATTATTTAAAAAGAAATATTCTATCGTTATTTCTATGGATCGAGTTTATTAAAGTGATTATAATTCGATTGATTGCTAGTATGTTACTTTTAATTAATGAAATTAAATTTTCGTCTACTTTTGCACTGAACTTTACTTCAATTTGATATAGTAATGCACTGCCCATTTTTGGGGGAAGCTTGATAAGAACTTAATGGTAATAGTCAAATCCCTTCCGGCAATGCTTCTGAAGTAAACAATATTATTGCTATCGCTAAATTTAACAAAGATGTCGGTATCTAGAATTTGTTACCTTCGCTCACGATAATAAACAGTTGTAGAATTTTAACTTAATTTTGACTTACAGGTGTGTTCTACTTAATATGAATAAGTATACTAAATGTATCTACTATGCTCAGTATTTGCCGTAAACATAATATATAAATGCCTTGTTTCATTAACAAGGCATTTATATATTCATGTTAATCATATTACAAGGTTCATTTTAGAAATACATAATTTTATTATTTAAAAAAAATACCGTTAATGAAAAATATTCTACCTAGTTTCTTTAGTTTTTTCTAGTTAATGTAGAAGCAGTTAAATACATTATACGATTCATATGCCTTTTAATTTTCTAAACCTAAATCGTTAAGGTGGCGATAAAAAAATATCAAAGCAGATGCATTAGAATATATAGTATTAATAAGTAGATATATAAAATATTTCCGATAAAGAAAAAGCTTAAGATCTTAACATCCAGATAGTTTAAAGATAACAAATTGTAATCACCATTACCTACTTCGTGTTATCTACAAAATAACAACATACAATAAAACAATATCCACAATTCTGTTATTGTTATTGTTATTTTATTTAGTTGTATATGTTTATTTAGGTAAACCGTATTTTGTTTATATGGATATTTGGTTGCGTCGTAATAAACAAACAAATGATATACATAAATAATGATATATGTCCTATTCTTATTTTATCATTTCAACTATAAACAATTTTAAAATTATTATTAATATTTTTTTTTCAATTACGTATCAGAAAGAATGATAATTAAAAATAACACCAGTGTTTAGTCTAGAACCGAAGACCGAATTAAAACGATTCAAGACGGCATTTAATCTCGTTAAGGAGCTAAGCCCGTGTTAATTGAGGCTAATTTAACACTGTCAATAATAAATAAAGCACACATAAATACTAAGTAGCACACCATATTAAGCATAATTAACTAATTCACCATTGAAAAAAACTCAAACTATAATTCACTAGCATTATAAACTTTTTAAAAAGGTCCATAATTCGCGCTGCAAAATACGCGGTACTTTTTCTTTCGTTATTGTTTTTATAATTAACTTTTTAAATGTTGTCTACCAAGGCAAAGGTACTCACTATCATTCCACCACAGGGTCCGTGTCAAGAGTGCAGACAAATTCGCGTTTTCGCTTACGACGTTGGATAGGTTCTGACCGAATGGCAAGCGTTCGTCGCAGACTGGCCGGAGGGGGTGGCAGAAATGGGGAGACCACCCTCTCACGCGTGACCTTAACCGAGCATAGGTACCCCACGTGCGCCCGGCAGCATACGATGCAATGGTATTTTAATAGGTATAGAGAAATAGATCCTTACGTAATTTTTTTTAAAAGTAAAACCATTAGACATATATCTGCTATATTGTTAATGTTTATTCATAGACGAGGTTCCTTATAATTCCCAAACCTTTTCTTGAATTTACCAGTAAATAGGTGTTAGGCATATTTAAAAAATACTTAATTGCTAAATTATACACTATAAAGTATATGTACCTACGATGTATTTTTATTTCATCCAACGTTTAATCGAGTCTCAAAGTAAATTCTAATAATTTGACTGTCACCTCTTGTTTCTTGTTTATTCAGTTTACTAGCTTCTGTGCGCGGATTCGCTCGCGTGGTACATCGATAAAACATAGCATAAGTGCTATTCTGATTTATGTAGCTATATTATTGTAAAGTTTTATTAAAATCCATTTAGTAGAACTAAACAAACTTTAAGTACCTACTTCCGACATTTACAAGTAACTTGGCTGACCCTGAGCGGATTTAAGGAAGTAATCCTGACATTGAAACTCACTAGGTGTTTACATGCCCTTAGGATTTGAGGGGCAAAGGTCTTAGGGCTCATTGGGCTGACTGCACGGAGATTCATCCTAATATTTTACACACATACTTACATCAATTAAAGTTCCACTCCAAATCGAACTTAACATGAAAATTCCTAAATATTTTAAGTTATTTTATGTAAGAAAAATCATAAGAGTTAAGAGTATACCTACGTATATAATTTTATAAGAGAGCCCTATATATTTGATGGATTATACTGTTTAAGATAGCGTCCGCTGAGTGAATGTTTGTTGTTGTATACATTTGCCTACTATTTTAGTTACCACAGTTTTTAGCAATAAAACATTATATTCTATTCTATTCTATTCTACCAATCTTACACTTACATACACATATAAATATATAATAAAAATAAACAGTTTAGTTATAGCCTTTACAGCATCTCTTATTAGAGTGCACAAGAGTGTGCGCAAACACAGGTGCACACTCTGTTCCTTCACTCTCATAGTCCGGTGAGATGGCAATTGGAAATGACCGGAGAGAGGTCAGGCGCAGGACTAACGGCTTAACGTGTTTTCTGACGCACGGGGGTGGTTAAGCCGCCATATTCCTGACTCTGGACTGTTGAGTCCGGACTGACTGAGTAATTTCAATATTGAAATACCCAGTCACAAACTTTTACTTCTTGGTCCCAAGGCGGCGCAGGCTACCAGACCAACGAGGCAGTCAGTAAGTACTTATGTAGGTACGTGCATACCTACATAAGTACTTATTTGTCGAGTTTATTATATAAGCACTTCCGGCAGCAGGACAGTTGACTCCGGCGGCCCTGCGCGGAGTTAAGGGAACGCTCCTGACATTGATACTCCGCTCGCGAAGGGCAGCGGATTATCCGCAGCCCAAGAGGAGAGCGGCACGCGATAAACAATTTACGCAGTCCTGTCTTATCTACTAGTGTAAATAGTAAAATAATCTGTGTGTGTGTGTGAATAAAGAAAGGAATATTTTTAATGCGATTAGCTAACTCCTTTGTTCTTCGATGTGCGACGTTTATTTATGACCGATAACTTGTTTTTTATGTTATTTTGTTTTTGACGTCTGGTCTTAATTAAGTTATACTTAGACAATGCAAATGATTGATTGAAACTGAGAGCAATCTAAATATATAACTTGTCATCGGGGTAATCGAGCGCAGTGGGTAAGTGAGCGCATCGTCGATATCTCCGGTACGTGATGCAGGGCGTGGAGGCTGAGTATGGACCGATTGAAGGCCCAAAAGGAGTGCATGAGCTGGTAAAACTCATTATTTTGTACCATCTTACAAATAGAAATTTAATAAAAAATTGCTCTGGTATTTGAAATATGTTCCTATTTTGGAAAAAAGTGTTACGCGACAATTTGTAATCTGAAAATGGTGAGTCTATATTTTCGCTGATTTTATTGTTCGAAAATTGAAGGTTATTTGGCGATCAAACTTAAATTTTGGTGTTCCGGGTAAAATGTGCGCGGGTAAGGGTGCGCAAGCGCACATTTAGCCCGTAAGCGTGGTAGGTGGAAAAATGTGCAATTTTTTAAAGATATTCTTAATTTTTTCTAGTAGATACAACAAATGTTATAGCTAAAATACTCATTAAAAAGGGTAAAATATAAGAGTTGTTACTAATGCTATAGAAATAAGCAAGTCTTGTCTACGAAAAAAACTTATTTTACAAGGTTGCTACGTCAAGTTGAAAGTAAATCGTAGACTTATTATTGAATTCCAAAACTTAATACATACAATAATTATTTTAAAGTTGATTGATGTCATTTTCATAACCAAATGTTATTCAATTAACATTTTCAGACGTATTTAGTATTATTTATTAATTCTCACTTGAATTATTACATACATACATACATAATATCACGCACATAATCCCCGAAGGGGTAGGCAGAGTCAAAGGGGCAGCATGCCCCTTCAACCACATTCAGCCAAAAACTTGAATTATTTTACTTGTTATTTACATTTTAAAAGTGTATTTTATTAAGAAAACAATTGCGCACTATTTCCCTTAATGCGTCTTCTTACCCCGTACATTTGCCCGCATTTCGGGTCAAGTATGCACATTCCGTTTTTTTTATTTTGCTCGGAATATATAATACATGTGCCTTTGATTGTTTAGTCAATATTTAGTCCAATAAACACTCTCTGTAATGTTTTTTATGTGGTATGACTTCAAAAACAAAAGTGCGCGCAGTTGCCCCGAATGACTACTACTACCTGTCGCTGATGTTTTCCTTCCACATTTTTACCATACCATCCATAAAGCCATTTTAAATTCTTATTGCTACAAGTATTTATCCTTTACTTAATTTTAATAAATATTGATCTAAATAAGTAATAGATACACAAATATTTTCCTATCTAAGGGAGATTGCGAAATATATTAACATTCGGCTATCATCCCCTCAATAGTTCTACTTAAATCAGGTCACCAAGACAAGTGTAGAAAGGTACAAGTCTCGTACCCCGGAATCCTTGCTACATAATTATAAACGTGAAACTGTCTATTTGTTCCATTCGCCTGAAGCGCTTAACCGATGTATTTTTCATAATTTGTTGAACATGCTTACACATTACTTAAGAAAGGATGGAAAGTAGTTCATACATCTTGCAGAACTGACTATAGAGCCTTACTGTAACGCAGTAAATTAGTATGTCTCTCTGTATACAAGTCATTCCAAGACTTAGTTACCTACTGCAATTTAAAGAACACATTTTTTAAGACCCTAAATCATTTATCAATTTCATTTATTTACACCTTTTGTTTTTTAATTGATTTGAAAACATTTAATAATCAATCAGCTGAGTATGCTAAGCCGTTACGTCACACCACAGTATTTTTTTTATACAAAATCTAAATCAAATCTACGTAAGCATTGCGTTTTGACAGCTCATATAAAGTAGGTCAAAGATGGTGTTATCTACCCTATTCCGGAGTAGGCACTGACTTCCTCTCGCGACTTGCACCGTAGCCATGTGGGCGCTGTTACTTAATCCGCGGGGGTGTCTCCCCGGCCGGCAAGGCCAAGTGCCAAGTTCAGCTCATGGCGCGCCACATGGGACCACGTACGCAAAACCTGTTAGCATGGCGAGATATCGATTGGGTTACGTAAACGGGAGCGGAAAGTTTGTGATTACTCCAGGGATTTTGTCTAGTTCGCTTAGATTCTATCTACTAGATAGACTTCTGATAAGCATGGATATTATGGCTTAGTACATCGGCGACAGGTCGCCAGTCTCTCGATTTTATATAGGTTACACTTCGGTGAGTGTGCCGAGGAATTGTTCAATATGATTCCCTCATCCCCATTCCACCATAGGACAACCAGACAAACTGCACGACGCCATAGATACATAGTGGAGATCCCACCCATACGTACGAAGCGACACGCGTCATCCTTCATCATTCGATCTGCTAAGCTGTGGAACTCCTTGCCTGAGTCTGTGTTTCCTATTGATTATAATATTGGTGTCTTCAAATCACGAGTTAATAGGTATCTTCTAGACAAACATGATACATCGTAGGCTACGTGATCACTTACGATCAGGTGTTACTGTAGTCAAATGTTAGTCTATTAAATATATAAAAAAAAAATATTAATATCGCTTCTTGGATTTTTCGCTAAGTTTACTTAATATCTTAAAGTTTCCTCTCTGGGAGATCAGTAGGCAAATTTGTAATGTTATGCCTTGGTCTGTTAGATCAGAATGAAGTAACGAATATTTTTAAATTTCAATAGTTGTAATCTTAATGTATATAAATTACGCGTCACGTTGTTTGTCCGCGATGGACTCCGAAACAGTGTGCAGTTTGATCCAACTTAAAATATAGGATAGCTTACATCTAAATTTATTTATGTATGATGATGTAGCAGAATTATTGTCTTGACTGGTAGGCGGGACGAAGTTTGCTGGGTCAGCTAGTACACTTTATAATAATATGAACTGTCTAGATTATCTAACGAGTGAAGGAAATATCCCTTGTTATTCTGGGTCTCAAAAATAATGTATTAACTGTGTTCCTTGCTCAGCATCTCTTGGTCTCTGCCTACCCAACTGGCGATTGATGGCGTAATGCTGCCTGGTGTGTATAGAATATTGCTTAGTTTACTTGCCCTATCTCCTAGGATGGATAAAAAATATCCCGATAACCACGACTATAAATGCCCACGTTTCCATACAACCCTTAACTGTCCCCCGTCACCCTAAATAAAAACAAATCAACACACGGAACGAAACGTGGTCTAATATGGATTAGTCCAACTCATTTCCTTAAAACAGATGATGCAACGACAGTGAACCTAGCGGACAGTTTTCATTTCACACTTTTCATTGCTGGAAGCGACTTTACTAAAAATATTGTTATTTGACGTGAAAACGGGTAAGAAGATGTTCAAAGTTAAGGTTATTTTAATAATGAAAATAATGTATCTAATTTATCTTTACTTTTGAACAATACATATACAAAGCTGCTTATAGAATAAAAAATATAGAAGAATTCCCAGATAGATAAGTAGGTACCTACTTAAAAAAGAAAACATAGGCCGCTCTTTTGTTATACAAAAACACGTTAAAATCGCTAACGATAATTATCACATAATTGAAATCCATAACACAGGACATTAGTAATTAAAAAATAAATTTTGTTGGTCGAGTGGTCTGGCCACGAAACCAAGGGTCGCAGGTTGGAATCCCGCTAGGCACTAAAGCTTAGACATTTGTACCTTCTCGAATCAAGGGTGTTTATAACATAACATAACATCACGCCCATAATCCCCGAAGAGGTAGGCAGAGTCAAAGAGGCAACAAGCCCCTTTAACCACATTCAGCATGGATGTTTATGAACATATTTAAGTATGTTTATCTATTTATATCTAGGGAATTGGAGTGTATGGATTATGGAGAATTGATTTACTAATTTTAAACTCTTCCAGTCAAACCGTATGTCCGCGCACGCCAAAACATTTCAGTAAACGTGACTCGCACGAGTCAGGTGTCGGCAATCGTAAAAACTCGTGCTACAAAAGTGTCCGCAGTTGCGTTTCGATTCACGTGACACCATTTGTGTAGACAGGGTAGGAAAACCTGGTAAAATTATGTATATTTAACGATACAATCAATCACATTTCCTCGGTCAAAAATACTTTTAAATGACTTAATTATTTAAAAGTATTTATTGATGCAGCTTATTTCGGAGATTCAGCGGATTATTTATCGATATTATCATTCTATATAAACTATGAAAAATTATTATATTTTTTGTAGTAACGGATAGTAAATACTCGTTATAATTCTCTACACATTGATTGGTAGTAGACATTTCAGACAGACAGTGTTGTTATTAAGTTAACGATTCATTTAACTTAAGAATGATATCAACTAAAACAAAAGAAATCCAGAAACGTACTGATAGTATTCATATATTGTGTATTTATTATAACTTAATTGAATGTTATCCTGTCAACGAAGAAATAATAAAACACTAAATAAATATTTCCAATTTTTATTCTAGTTACATTCGCTTCAGCACGTTTTTTTTATAAACATACACCAAAGACACTTATTTATTGACTATTGTTTGATCTTGCTGGGCACGACAGTGGGACAGGGCTTGCAGGCGGGGATGTAGCAGAACTTCGCGTCATGCAGGAAGTACTCGTCGCCGACCGCGTAGCACCGGCCCAGGTTCAGCATGTCTTCTAGATCGCATCTGGGAATAAGAAGTTTTATTTATCTTCTTCCTAGTGTTATGTCCATAATGTAACGTTATGCGAAAGGGGAGACGAAAGGGTAGTGAGAAGAAAATTATGTTTAAGAGTCAAGCAGGTCCCTGGTTCGCAAGGTGCGGGAGGGGTCCACAAGCATCATGGATTTGACTACTAGTAGATTGGACTGTCTTTATACAAAAAACTGCCTTGCCGTATCATATAGCATGGTACTTTTTTTTTTTTTTAACTGAATAATAGAATTGAATTGAATTGAATTACGCGCGGAGGACTGTAATATTATACAGAACATGCGCATACACATAGCAATAAGCCCGAAATACAGAAGTTTCGAAGTGCGTATGGTATGGGAGGTGGCGGACTTTCGAATATAGTCAAAGGAGATGACATAAAACTAAATGTTAAAATCACATTTTATGTTCAAAAGTAGTCACGTCGCTTGACTTTTTATTCTATTATTATGTACGAGTATAGCAGTAATTCATTTTTTCATCTGAAAGTTGAAAACACAGTCTATATATAACGTTGAAGATGGTAAGCACTTCTAAAAATCCTAAAGCAACAAGCACTGAGTGTCGGTATGGCGTACTCGACGATGCCGCCCGGCGGTGACGGGATTGGCGCAGGCATGCCGCAGCACTGTTGAGGGGCCCTACAGCAACAAGCACTAAAGCGCCTCACTTGCTGCTCTCGAGCACGTTCCGCTCGAACTCGTTGAGCGTCGGTATGGCGTACTCGACGATGCCGCCCTTGCCCACGGTGACGGGCGTGGCGCACACTGGCATGCCGTAGCACTTCTCCGGGTCCGCTTGTTCTACCAGGGCGCTGTCGATGAATGACGGCTTCTCGAAAAGGCCTGCGTTACGAATAAACCAGTTTGACTTAAATTTTTCTATCTAATCGACCAAGAAATACACAACGTATGTGTATTATTTTTGCTATAAATAATACACATACGTTGTTTATTATTTGTGCTATAAATAGTAACTACACACCAGTTGTGCATTCACGACAGTACCTATAAAAGTTGTTGTAGGTATGTTGTTGTTTATGTTTTTTCCTTTGGTTTTTTTCAAGCTTTGTTTCTTGTCAAATTATTTATAGAATTGAAATACACAATGGGTGCAAAAGACCGTAGATATGCGCAAGTATTGTTTATCAATGTCAAATTGATACGTTCGACAACTTTTTTCCATTGATTGCAGTTACCTAAAGATAAATAAAATACGCATAATCCTCGTAACCTTTCATAATGTTCACCACGAATCGAGCTGACGAGAACCCGATAGACAAGTGCCCTTGCTCGTTGTTGCTCTTGACCTTGCAGATGATGTCATCCGCCTCCCGCACCAAACGAGTCAGACAGTCCACTTGGGTCTAAAGAAGCGAGAATGAACTTTTTACAAGTAATTAAACCAAGAGTAGTATAGTATGCGACAAACTAATGTAGGTATCTTCGTAACCCCATTTTGAAGAAGCCATAAACGTATAGGTATAATTAGTATTATTGACCGCTGTGACCAAAATTTGTTGGGAGGACATCATTTTAACCATAGATATTACCTGCGGGAAGTTCCCCGCCTTCCCGGCGGAGAAGACAGGCACCCTGGTGCAACGGCCGGTGCCGCCGACGACCGGCGTGCTGGAACCGGCCGGGTCAGTGCCCGTGATAGAGCAGAATAGCTGGTTGGCGCGCATCGCGTTGATGGCGTTCACGCCCAGCACGCGCCGCTTGTCGTACACGCGAGCCATTTTTAGCGTCTAAGCGGAGACGATGAAGGGTCAAGTAATACATGCTTTATATTTTTTAACCTATAAAATGAATCGCCAAAATTGGTTACTGAACGCGAAACACGAGATGGGCTCCACCAATTCGATAATTTTTTTTTCATGTTTATGTTAAGGCACAAGGAAGGTTTATAGGGATAGAAAAAACGCAAACATTACGAGGAAAAAAGTAAAAACTTTTGTTTTGAATGAGACTGCATACATAAAATATTCCGATGACGCATTTATCTAGACTTGAAGAAATATCGGACATTCATTATTATTATTTGCACGTCCTTCATAATAATCTAAGTTTCTATAAGATTCCTTCTGAAGTTAGCTTCTTCAAGAAATTTCCCTGGAGGCGTAATGCCATATGACACAGTCCTTACACACGTTATACTCACTTTCTAAGTACATTCATAAATCTTTTCATACACGGTCTACGGTTATACGGGCTCCTAATATCACCTTCTGTTAATACACAATCTTTTTCGCGATATCAAAATCCTTTCACTTTTGCATTGTATATTGCTTAGTTAGTCAATCTCTCATCTTCTATTCTCTTCATATATCCGAACTCCCGGACAAGATTCTCACCAAGTCATATAGGTTAAGAGGGCTACTAACGTGAGCGCACAGCGCAAAGTTGCAGTCGACGGGCGGCGTCTGCACCGCGATGACGGCCTGCGGACAGAAGTGGGCGCACGCAACCGACACTGTGCGCACGTGCTGCATGTTCTGGAAGAACACCACGCGGTCCGGCGTGTTGCAGCACGGCGGCATCACGTAGCATCCGCCGCAGATCAGCACCACGTCCGAGTCCTGCAGGAGCAGTTGGAGAGAGACCGATAGAAGACTGAGGGAGATAGGAGAGTGGCAGCCTTGAATGAAGTCCTACCGGAGAAGCGTACAGAGAGAGAGAGAGCGAGAGAAGAGAGTCCTAGAATGATTGTACCTACCTACTGTTTGTTATGTTAGAGAACGTTTGGTCGAAAAATCGCAATCGTTTGTCGAATAGGCCCAAGACCAAGAATGTGTTGTTGAATTGGGAACAAATTTTATTATATTGTGAATATTTGAATAATTATTATTCGAATATCTATTATTTACCTACCTATTCATTGTTGATACGAAAGGTGATTTCACACTAAATCTATATTGCTCATATACCTATATACATAAAAATCATTACACCCAAATGTAAAAATATCAATGTTTCTTTCGCTCAAAATTCTTTTAGTCAGATGTTTATTCGATTCACTGAAGAATCAATAGAAAATAGTTTCTTCGATCTTGTGATAAACGGCCAAATTAATTTCGGCCTCCAGTGGTAAACTCAGTTCATTGGGTTAAAATTCACTTTATGACTGAAATGAAATGAAATGATCTTTATTATATCTACAGCTTTCCATCCAACCCAGCCCACTGTCCCATGTTGGTCTGGGACTTAAAAAGAATATGCCAACTGTGGTTCTTGCCTAGCATATCGTAAAAGGCGACTAATAGTACATCGGGTTTTGGGTGTGTGATTGTGTAGGCGACAGGTAAGCCGCTTGTCACTGCTTTTTCACAATTTTCCATCAATAATTTCTTCGATCTAACCCAGCCCGACTTTATTTTTGGCTGAATGTGGTTGAAGGGGCATGCTGCCCCTTTGACTCTGCCTACCCCTTCGGGGATTATGGGCGTGATGTTATGTATGTATGTTTATTTATATAGACTTAAAAAAACACTTATAAATCGTCAGAACAAAATAAATATAAACCGGTTCAAAGCAGATTCTACCGAGAAGAAACCGGCAAGAAACCTACTCCAACTCTAACTATTGTGGTATATTTAAAACGTGTAAGCGTAAACTAAACATTATACCTACTTCTACACTAACACTTATAAGATTACTTCCGAAAACTCTCATACAGAAAAGAAGTCGCTCTGCCATCTAGTGGATATTTTATTTTCATAACCTCATTGACAAATAACATGTGCCTTACATCAAGGGCGTCCTTTAGGAACATCCGTCCCTGATAGGCTTCCACTTCGGTGCTGGTATCGATGTGCGCCAGGTCGTTGGCAACGCCGATGACGCCGCGCTCGGGGCAGTCGTCGTACAGCGCCAGCACCTTCACCACCTTCTGCTGCTTCAGGAATAGCGACGCAATGCGCCCCACGTCGCTGCCCGCGCCTATCACTGCTACCTATTGTTGATCAAATAGGCCATTGGTCTAAAATAAAGACTTCATTTCGAACATAAGTTTTAGTTCAACCTCGTGCACAGGGACTTTGTTGATAAAACAGCTTGATAACAAAATGGATCGCAATTGTTACACGTATTATATTAATTAATAGACGATTTATTTTTAGCGAAGCTCTTTTTTTGTGATTTCTTTCTTAAAGGGACCAAGGGCCCGCTGCAGGTCCCCTACAAATGCGATGCCGTGGCCGCATTGCCCATGTCCAGTTGTGTGTAATGAGATCCTTGATTCACAATTTTGAGGTCAGATATTGGATTGATTAAAAGGATCAGCGTGGCTCTCCTTCAACCCAACCTTCTTGTATCACCGATTTACAGTGCGTGATCAGAGTAATGATAAAATGCCATTTCTATATTTTACTATAAGGGGACATTACTTCAGCGAAGACTTCGTGTTTTTATCTTTATCATTCCATTTTATAGACAAAAAAATAAAATATCGTAGACCTGTGCTATAGATTTTAAATTAAATCTAACCAGAACACAGAATGAGTAGGTACGAGTATCTATCCTGGACCTCATTCATAATTTGCAACAAACTCAATACTTACTGGTTACCTGAATATCTTATGTACATACCTTCTGTGGTGGGAACCTGGGCACGGGGCAGTACCTCTCGCACGCGCGGTCTATCTGTTCCATAGCTAACGAAGTCACGAAATTCTGGTACTTAGCTACGGGCGTCAGGGTCGGCGTAAAGCCGTTTAGAAAGCCCTTCAATTGCCGACGGAGCATCTTCAAGTTTCGACTTGGTCTAACAGCTGCATAATCCGGTTAAGAGTAAGTTGTGTACTTTGTTTTTATTGCAGTTTCTATCTATTTTTGTGCTTGTTGAGTTTGGCTGAGTTTTTGAAATGAACAGTTTTTGTCAGGTTTTGACATTGTCGCAAATGATGGAAAGTCAGAATAAGAGCTGTAGACATAATTAGAAGTGTCTAGTTGGTACTAAGGTTTGCTATAGAAATAATTGAAACTCTAAGATTATCAACAACACGTTATGGCAGCTTTCCATGAGATATAGTGATAGCGTGTAGGGAAATAAATACTTATTTTATTTAATACAAAGAAATTGTTAGAAATTGTCAAGGCTTTTATTATTAACACTTTGAATCTTAATTCAGTATAGAGACGGCACATGATGTTATAATTAGAGATTTTCTTTTAATTTTTAAGTGACTTATTTGCATTTCTTATAAGTATATAAGATGTGCATAATAATATAAACATGTTACTGCACTTCATAATTAAAAATAAATATCTGATTGCGACAAGACTCCGGATTTAGGTTCTAGAAATAAAACATATCATAGAACAGACATCAAATTTAATAGATATAAGTTTCACCTATAATATGTTTAACATTCATATTGATTAATATTATATTGTCTACCCATACACAGGCATACTGTTTATGTATAGATACAACACGGAGGAATTAAAAATGACTAGAACTATTAGAGAGTGCAAGCCGCCCAGACGACGCCGGCACGAGGCGCTCGCAGTAAGTACACCTCCAGCTACACACACGGACGAAGGGCTCTGTCAAGTATTATGTAAACAATAAGCCCACCAAGTATTGCAATCCAGCATATTTTTATCAGAGCTGAAATTTTGCTGGATGCGGCTGGATTGCGTAATCCAGTATTCCAAGTAAGGATTGAACTCCGGCGGCATTGAACCAGCACAGCTCAAATTGTGCTGGGACCAGCTGGATTGCTGGATCTAGCATTTCAATCCCTAAGCCCACCCCATTGAAGTCTGTGATACACTTACTGCGGACCACAGTTTATGGTGACGTGGGATGGATTCAGGGGGAATATGAATAGAGATTACGTTAGCAAGAAACATGACCAACTTTTGCATAAATGTTCCAATGCTTAGACACGGATGGAAGGGTTATCTTTGCTGACAAGAGGGGGGCAAAAATAATAAAAATATATGTTTACGTAATACTTGCATGGCCCCTATGAACACGGTGTATCTTTGACGGACCCACGGCAATTGTAGATGACCAAAGATCAGATTGTTGCAGTTGTATCGATTTAAATAAGCGTACAAAACGTTAGGAACGCAAGAGAAGCTCGTGTGTTCGCGTTTACTGTTGAGGATTTTAGTGAACAGTCTTTAATACCGTATTAGTATCGATACAAATATTTTGCAATGCTTCTAATTTTTTACTGTTTGCGTGTAAATCTAATTTAAAGCGCGTTACCGAACGTCAAAAATACGCCATGTACACAGTCCCAGCGCGCCCGTACACCCAGCGCCAATCACAGGAGTCACATGTACATTTGGCTATAAATAATACTTCGAGTTTGCACACACACACACGACAGAAAGTGGGCAGTCTGGCATACATCTCACCATGCAAACATATTGGGAACATCGGCGCTGACTGTACAAACGCGATTCTTATCAAAGGTAATCTGGTTTGAATATTTAACATCACAAAACGCTGCCTGTTTCACTGAGAATAGTTATACATTAGATGCATTATATAGATACCCATTTTAAAATATAACATTTTACTAAGTGACATTTTTTAAGTAAAAATATTATACAGTTTTACTTTAACATTTGGCAATAATAAGTAGTATGAATATATAAGGAGGCAAGTAATTGCCTTATCATTCCAGTGATAAGAATATGCATATTTTGCATAATTCTTTTTATTTTCCGTACATATTATTGGCGGCAAATCGTTTGCACACTTATATACAACAAAACATCACGCCGCTTGTACCAAGGCAAGCCTTATTCAAACAAAAATAATATACATAAACATGGAAAATATTCTCTGGCACATACATTTTTGCTTTACGAACTAAAATAAAACAGATCTTTGCTTAGATTCAATAAGTGCAATTACAATCTAATAGATAACTATATCAACAAAAATGATAACAACTTATTTTATAGGTAAAACATGACCATACTCTTGAAAATCATTTGGCAATACTTACTGTATCTGACATCGAGTAAAATGCTCGAGACATATAAAGTCAGTATTATATGCTCAATAAAAACAAAACTTCAGAGAAGTGGATAAATAAATAATTACAAATCACCTCCTCATCTCAATTATAAATCGTACCGCTTAAGTAGATAATATAGGACGAAGGTTTTAAAATATTCAGTCAAGAATATTAAATCTTTAGTAGTATACATTTTAAATAATAAAATAGCATATTTATAGTAACTATTATAAATATTTTTTTATGAAAGTAAAATATAGCAGTTAAGATTTTGACTAAATGAAATTTAAATCACAGTATAAAAGTTAGTGAAAAATTCAATTATACAAATAAAATGTGCTCTTCCCTATATACAATAAATGCAGCCAGCTGTGCGCGTAAAGTTAAAAATAATTGCGAAATGACATAAATTTCCCACGACCGATTTGCCAACCTCATTGACAGTCGTAATTATTTAATATTAAAGATTAAATTTCACTGCATCGTTAGAAAGCTCATATAAAGCCCTGTTTCGGAGATGGACATGTGAAACTTACTGCGTCATCCAATCGAACCTCGTACTCCGCCAAGTCGGCTAAGCGGCTCGCCCCGCGGAAGGGCGCGAGTTCCTAGTCCCTAACCGGAGTCCGAACTCTACCACTTACTCTGACACCAGAAATTCAGATTGCGTAACCCGTTCCCGAAACGACACGTCTAGTGTTCGCAGAATCTGTATAACGGATCCCGATGGCCGGAGCCAAGTCCGGAGTGCGGTATCCGGTATCCGGTGTCTGGTGTCCGGTCCCACTGCAGCCCCGCGCTAGCTACTCGCGAAATACTCACAACCCGTCGCGAGCGACGCTTAATAGTACATCATAAGAAATGTGCCGATCACTTCAATGAGCTCCGCTTAGTAATATCGTTCACAAGTTTCTTACATTCAGAGCTGAGCCAGAAATGCATATGAACCATATTTAAATATCTTCTATGTATTGTGCTCGAGTAAAATGTATTTATAGTAACCTTGTGTCCATTACTCTATAGATTTGTGATCGACATTAAAAAGCGGAGTCAAATATCTTAGAAACTAGCTAGGTATATTAAGATTACGATGTGATAATAATGTCAGATAAACTAAGGAAGAATATTATTAAGTCAACAGTAAAGATTCGCTAAAATATACATAAATACAAAGTTACTTGGAAGAACAAGCGACAAATTATATACATATTTAGTCTTATGAGATGAGTCTGGAAGTCGAAATATCATAGTAACGGAGACAGCAAAATATAATCAAATTGTAAAGTTTTCTAAAATCCCACATGTCTACAACAGTATAAACTATAGAAAAAATATAATACATATTACATAATATAATTTACAAAGCAATAAAGCAGAAAGGCTCAACAAGAGTAGATTCATTAGAAAATATTAAATATATCAAGACAACTCTCAACAATAAATGTTTCATTAAATATATCGTGTCTACGTATATGATACAAAATAAATGACAGTGGTGACACGTCTCTGTTCTGATACCGCCTCACGCAGCGTTTGTGACTACTTGTGACATACGGGTAACTAGGATTACAATTAAAACACCGTTACAAAAAAATAAATTTCATTCCACGCAATATTAGAATACCAGAACAGAAATAGTCGCCGAAATCTTTGAAGATACAGATTTAACCGTATAGGATCCTTACATATCCTTACATGCTATATACGTAACCTATCTGTCCCGAGGGCCCGGAGGGCGGGCCCTCTCCGAACTGGCCATCAGTTACCGAAGCTGCAGTTGGATCGTTACGCTACAACGAAATAACTCCTAGCTCTTAACACCTAGTTGGCTGAATACATGAACTATTATGCACGCAGGACGTGGAGACCACAACCGTTCTTAACACACTAGCTACTTTGAATATTTCGTGCAAAAACCACTAGCACAAATATTCGGGTGCAGTTTTCGTAACAAGGTTGTGTCAAGCTGGACCTCTCCTCACACGAATACACAATAACACATGTTATTTGCACGTAAATACCAAAGTGAGTGCTTCTAATGATTCCAGCATGCTTCAGTGCATTTACTTATATATGTGGAGACAAATTTTAAACTCGCAAACGGTTTGTATACTTCTACGATATTGGGGCAATATTGGGGCATTAAATTTCGAAATCTATCCGTCACACGCTTAGGCCTCCCGCTGAATCGATCGAAAACGTCAATGTGAGTAAATCTTTACATTGGACCGATAGGTGGCGTACATTACGGTTCGCTAGTGAAACGGTTGGTGACCTACACTTATTCAACATTAACGTTACGCAAGGCAAGAACGAGTCGTGTTTACGCACACCCTCACTATTCTACTCGACGGCACGGAACCGCTGCACTAACTCGTGCTGACGAGCCAAAACGTCGACATTACAATTAAATCCAAGTGTTTCTCTTACAGAGGCTACGATATAAATGTTTGGCAGATTCAGTGTTGTTCTAATAAAACGTGTTGTAGGTACATTTTATGCACATGTTACTTATTCATTAAACACCGAGGGGATCTTTTTCTTGCGATATTGATAATGTTCACCATTTGTAAACATGATTATAAATTGATTTGCAGTGTATAAATGTTTCTTAATAAAAAAGGTTTTCAACCAATAAGTAAATAAAAATATATAAGTTAATGTATATTTAAAATAAAATAAGTAATACAACCGAATATCAGAATCTAGGAGAAATTACTTTATTAAGATATTTACTTAACGGCTACACAAATGCGATTGTCTGTTGTGTTCAGTACTTTGTAATCCCCTCGGTGCTAAGTTATATAATCCTGTATATACGATAATAAACGTTACTATATTCCGTAGTTCCAATAAAAGTATTTACCTACTATAGTTATATTAATGCAAACTCGAGAAAATATGTCTAAAATGGGAATCAAATCTATGTTTCTATCAATATGGCATAACATTTAACTGCGGACACGAGGGTTAAGCTCATTGGTTGTATCAGAGTTAACAACAATCTATTTCAGTAGCCGACCCTTCCAAACCAATAATCCCTTTCCTATAAGCACTCCCACCATATTATCCGAGGGTCATCACAAGGCTCTGATTGAAACCTAAATTACGTGCGATGTATCCTAAACACCGACACAATCTCACACACTTATCATTAAATAACTACGAGTTAAACATCCTGTAGTGTAGAAAGGTCGATAAATATAAATGAGAAATACATTCCCTGTTTCATTTTTCATATTTTTATACACCGATTGTTTACGATATGTTCAAAACAAGAATTACAACCAAACTTGAATCCTGAATTGCACCTTCTGACTTGAACTTTAACTGCAATTATTGACTTTATTAGCAAATGTCAAAAAAAATCTAGTTAAAGTTGAATGGTGCAATTAAACTTACAAAGATATTGTTGTGTCACATACGTGGCGCTTCAGCTTTTTGGGATTTAACAATCACAAAGCAACTTATAAATTAAATATAAATGCGTTTTAAATAGAAAGTGCACTGGTTACATACCTATAAATGCGATAACGACCAGCATATCGGTTTCGTAGCTTCTAAAACGTACCTAATCGCTGAAGTGAACGCCACTCGAACATATCGCAGACAATTCGTCCACTAATCATTTATCAATCAATAATAATCGTAAGAAACATTTTAATTTACTTCGTAACAGCTACGGGGCCAATAATAATGGCGATGCTAAGTATGTGTTCATTCGAAACAAGACTTCCATAACTTCAAGGCAAGTGAAGGACAGGAGATATTAACATGGAGTATCTTATTGTTACTTTACTAAGTTGACGGTATATATAATATAATCTAAGGCTGCGTTCACACTGACACGAACCAAGACAAGGCGGGGCTGTAGCTCGCATCCCTTATCCTGGACCACGCTCTGCAAGGCATCACGATTATTCTCTGCTCCGCTTTCATGCAGACAGTAGTAAAGTCGTGTAGATTTTAATAAATTTTATTGATCGATACATGCACCTCTCTTCCCCGCCCCGGGTCAGGAAACACATCCTAATGATCTATAACCGAGTGTCACTAAAGTGGAATTGATTATACACCTTCGGAAGTTACGTATTTATACAAAACTAGTAATGATTGCGATAAATAGAGAACCCTATACACTATATCTTTGAATAATAATACCCTAAAAATCGAACTACCTTTTGCAACTACCACGAATACTTATATATGTATATCGGTACGGAAACGCATAAGTCAGTATTGCAAGCGATAGCCGAGTCATAAGTTTATATTGCACTATATTGTTACTTCGCATCGATTTGGATAGTTTTGCGCAAAACATAAAATATAGCAATCTAATCTCTATGTGAAATTCAAATTACTTTTAATTAAAATTCATGATTAAAACAATAAATTTATCAGTAAGGTAAAAGCTTCACATAAGTAGGTATTTGTAAGGGCGTTATTTGTTACAAAATGAAACTTTTACGTAATATGTAGTAAACGAGAATATGACAGTTACACATGTCGACATTAAAATTATACAATGAGGGTTTTTTTTAATTAAAACATCCAAAAGGTGGCGTAACGGTGACGTGCAGACTTGTCACCCTCCTCATTGGTAGTTGTCAGAACAAGCTGACATACGTGTCACATTATGAAGGATGCTATCAACAAAGAGCCAATAGTGACAGTGATAAGACCACGAGACTCCCTCGCGCCACCTGGCGGTTTGTTTTTTGAAAACCCTAATTGGATTTACCGTAATTCTTAACGGAGATGATAATAAATGTAAGTTTCTCATTGTACAAAGTATTTTGTGAATCAACAAATTATGTAATTATAATGTATGTTTAATTCCACGAAAAACTATCAATATCGATGCACAGAGCTTACTTCCTATTAAAGTAATTACATTACAAGACAATGTTATTGCAAGTTCGTTATCAGTAGAGACGGACATCAATTGTAAACTCTAGTTTAGTATTATTATTGCCGTAACTTACCTTAACTTTGAACTTATTCCACAAGTCAATGTGCAATGCAAGAGAAGTCGTTTATAAGGTCGTGTTAAAGATGACTGAATAAAAAATTGAGCAACAAACGTAAAGTAGGACTTTTTTAGGAACCAAATGATTACTAAGCTTTAGCGAGGCTCTCTAATGTATGAAAGTGAACTAAATTGAACTAGTAACTTCGAGCAGTTTAAACTACAGGTCATAATAGTTATTTGACTTCACTATGAGTGAAAATAGCCCGTCAAACAATATATAAGTCTAGTAATCGAGGCTGTTACTCATTAAATATGTATACTTTGGCAGAAACAGAGAAAGAATGTCATGTTCCAACTTTACCAATAATACACATTACCCAGAAATCTCGATCAATGTGACACTGGGTCGAAATAACCCGAGTTTAGTTACAGGTTAGGTTTAGAAGCAATTAAAATTGCACTTTGTGTGATAAACAAACAAACACAAACGAAGCTGCACGATGTCGAATTAATTGTGAAAACAATTAACGCGTTTGTATTATACAATTAGAATCTATAACATTTAAGTACTTTGAGCCTAAATATTGAGAAGCACCATTGAAGAAAGGTTTACCCGTTCGTATAAATAGAAAGTAAAAATATAAAGCCACTTGTACGTAGATTGTTTGCGTAGATTGTGTAGAGAGTAAGTTAATAGGCAAATTATACGTATAACAGTATTGGGCAGTGAACTGGAAGAATTAGGGTACTTTTTATACAAAGAAAATTCTTGGAAAATCGCCACGCACGCTCTAAGAGTAACTTTTATACTGGGCTATGTATGATCTACTTATCTTCTGCTTATTCGCGTACAATATTTCAGTACGGCTATGAACAATAATCTAACGGTAGAACATTTCGTACTTTTCATTCAATATCTAATACTAACGCGCGGCGGAGGGAGGAGTGACTTCAATAATAATTTATTGCTAAGTTCGTGAATACGCGACACTCGCATTAGGTGCTACACTATTGTCTATCTGGTGTCAATATCGGTTTCTCCCAACACGCTACCTTCACAGGGAACGAACAGTCGAGTGCTCTATCAAACACCACACTAAACTACTTATCGAATGACTAACGTCGCCGGCTATTATTAACAATATATATTTGTGCAACAATCATGGAATGTTAAGCTACAACCTACGGTCACTGACACCTGTTAGTTACAACAATCCGATGAAGCCGGTTAAACAAAACACTACACGAATACGTAATAAATAGATAAAAACACACGTACATATTAGATTCACTTCGCAAGATAAATATCGAATACGTATATTACATAATGTTACAAAATATACACCGATTTGTAAATGCCACAGCTATCCGTAACGAGTGCAACGAGAACTTCAATACATAATTACCAAGGTATTTGAGAATATTATCACATAACCGAAGTACGGATACGGTAAATACGTAACGATCGTTAGTAAAATCTAATATTAGAGAAATAAATAGTAAACCTTAACTCCGCATCGGGCGCGTTCACTAACCAGAAAACATTTTGGAATAACCATCATAAGAATCGATTTCGCTACTCAAACT
>OX596208.1:13945609-14035792 GCA_951394215.1 Glyphodes perspectalis | reverse complement strand
ACCGCTTAACCGTATCCTAAGACGTCTACAACATCAGGATTAATTACAAATTTCGCCAATATTTGTGATACTTCTGGTATTTCTGATGCTTCTTTGCAAGTCTTCTTTGATCAATCGTAGGTTGAGCAAAGACTGTAGGTATAGATCAATACCCATATAACCTTGCGTTCATTGACCTTTCAAGCCAACTCCAAAGTAGGTTCCGAGTTATAGAAGTCGAATTTGCAAAAGCGGAATTATCACAAGTGCGTCGTCGAGTCGCCACTCGATATTTCCTGTGAGCGTGCCGATGCATGCTGCGACTTTCGTAACACTAAATCTATTTTGTAAAGTTCCGAGGTGAATGTCCGCGGTGTCTAAGAGAGTCTACTAAGAGAGCGTGGGTATACAGGGCGAGTCGCGCTCCACGCCGCCCGGCTCCGCGCCCGCGCCGCCCCCCCCCCAGCTGTGTGTACATACGGTGAGCGCCTTCATCTGGTGGTACTGGTCGGAGCGCAGCTGCTTCTCGACGGCGGCGTAGATGGCGTGGTGTTGGCGCAGGCGCAGCTCGCGCTCCACGCCGCCCGGCTCCGCGCCCGCGCCGCCCCCCCCCCAGCTGTGTGTACATACGGTGAGCGCCTTCATCTGGTGGTACTGGTCGGAGCGCAGCTGCTTCTCGACGGCGGCGTAGATGGCGTGGTGGTAGCGCAGGCGCAGCTCGCGCTCCACGCCGCCCGGCTCCGCGCCCGCGCCGCCCCCCCCCCAGCTGTGTGTACATACGGTGAGCGCCTTCATCTGGTGGTACTGGTCGGAGCGCAGCTGCTTCTCGACGGCGGCGTAGATGGCGTGGTGGTAGCGCAGGCGCAGCTCGCGCTCCACGCCGCCCGGCTCCGCGCCCGCGCCGCCCCCCCCCCAGCTGTGTGTACATACGGTGAGCGCCTTCATCTGGTGGTACTGGTCGGAGCGCAGCTGCTTCTCGACGACGGCGTAGATGGCGTGGTGGTAGCGCAGGCGCAGCTCGCGCTCCACGCCGCCCGGCTCCGCGCCCGCGCCGCCCCCCCCCCAGCTGTGTGTACATACGGTGAGCGCCTTCATCTGGTGGTACTGGTCGGAGCGCAGCTGCTTCTCGACGGCGGCGTAGATGGCGTGGTGTTGGCGCAGGCGCAGCTCGCGCTCCACGCCGCCCGGCTCCGCGCCCGCGCCGCCCCCCCCCCAGCTGTGTGTACATACGGTGAGCGCCTTCATCTGGTGGTACTGGTCGGAGCGCAGCTGCTTCTCGACGGCGGCGTAGATGGCGTGGTGGTAGCGCAGGCGCAGCTCGCGCTCCACGCCGCCCGGCTCCGCGCCCGCGCCGCCCCCCCCCCAGCTGTGTGTACATACGGTGAGCGCCTTCATCTGGTGGTACTGGTCGGAGCGCAGCTGCTTCTCGACGGCGGCGTAGATGGCGTGGTGGTAGCGCAGGCGCAGCTCGCGCTCCACGCCGCCCGGCTCCGCGCCCCGCGCCGCCCCCCCCCCCAGCTGTGTGTACATACGGTGAGCGCCTTCATCTGGTGGTACTGGTCGGAGCGCAGCTGCTTCTCGACGGCGGCGTAGATGGCGTGGTGTTGGCGCAGGCGCAGCTCGCGCTCCACGCCGCCCGGCTCCGCGCCCGCGCCGCCCCCCCCCCCAGCTGTGTGTACATACGGTGAGCGCCTTCATCTGGTGGTACTGGTCGGAGCGCAGCTGCTTCTCGACGGCGGCGTAGATGGCGTGGTGGTAGCGCAGGCGCAGCTCGCGCTCCACGCCGCCCGGCTCCGCGCCCGCGCCGCCCCCCCCCCAGCTGTGTGTACATACGGTGAGCGCCTTCATCTGGTGGTACTGGTCGGAGCGCAGCTGCTTCTCGACGGCGGCGTAGATGGCGTGGTGGTAGCGCAGGCGCAGCTCGCGCTCCACGCCGCCCGGCTCCGCGCCCGCGCCGCCCCCCCCCCAGCTGTGTGTACATACGGTGAGCGCCTTCATCTGGTGGTACTGGTCGGAGCGCAGCTGCTTCTCGACGACGGCGTAGATGGCGTGGTGGTAGCGCAGGCGCAGCTCGCGCTCCACGCCGCCCGGCTCCGCGCCCGCGCCGCCCCCCCCCCCAGCTGTGTGTACATACGGTGAGCGCCTTCATCTGGTGGTACTGGTCGGAGCGCAGCTGCTTCTCGACGGCGGCGTAGATGGCGTGGTGTTGGCGCAGGCGCAGCTCGCGCTCCACGCCGCCCGGCTCCGCGCCCGCGCCGCCCCCCCCCCAGCTGTGTGTACATACGGTGAGCGCCTTCATCTGGTGGTACTGGTCGGAGCGCAGCTGCTTCTCGACGGCGGCGTAGATGGCGTGGTGGTAGCGCAGGCGCAGCTCGCGCTCCACGCCGCCCGGCTCCGCGCCCGCGCCGCCCCCCCCCCAGCTGTGTGTACATACGGTGAGCGCCTTCATCTGGTGGTACTGGTCGGAGCGCAGCTGCTTCTCGACGGCGGCGTAGATGGCGTGGTGGTAGCGCAGGCGCAGCTCGCGCTCCACGCCGCCCGGCTCCGCGCCCGCGCCGCCCCCCCCCCAGCTGTGTGTACATACGGTGAGCGCCTTCATCTGGTGGTACTGGTCGGAGCGCAGCTGCTTCTCGACGGCGGCGTAGATGGCGTGGTGGTAGCGCAGGCGCAGCTCGCGCTCCACGCCGCCCGGCTCCGCGCCCGCGCCGCCCCCCCCCCAGCTGTGTGTACATACGGTGAGCGCCTTCATCTGGTGGTACTGGTCGGAGCGCAGCTGCTTCTCGACGGCGGCGTAGATGGCGTGGTGGTAGCGCAGGCGCAGCTCGCGCTCCACGCCGCCCGGCTCCGCGCCCGCGCCGCCCCCCCCCCCCAGCTGTGTGTACATACGGTGAGCGCCTTCATCTGGTGGTACTGGTCGGAGCGCAGCTGCTTCTCGACGGCGGCGTAGATGGCGTGGTGTTGGCGCAGGCGCAGCTCGCGCTCCACGCCGCCCGGCTCCGCGCCCGCGCCGCCCCCCCCCCAGCTGTGTGTACATACGGTGAGCGCCTTCATCTGGTGGTACTGGTCGGAGCGCAGCTGCTTCTCGACGGCGGCGTAGATGGCATGGTGGTAGCGCAGGCGCAGCTCGCGCTCCACGCCGCCCGGCTCCGCGCCCGCGCCGCCCCCCCCCCAGCTGTGTGTACATACGGTGAGCGCCTTCATCTGGTGGTACTGGTCGGAGCGCAGCTGCTTCTCGACGGCGGCGTAGATGGCGTGGTGGTAGCGCAGGCGCAGCTCGCGCTCCACGCCGCCCGGCTCCGCGCCCGCGCCGCCCCCCCCCCAGCTGTGTGTACATACGGTGAGCGCCTTCATCTGGTGGTACTGGTCGGAGCGCAGCTGCTTCTCGACGGCGGCGTAGATGGCGTGGTGTTGGCGCAGGCGCAGCTCGCGCTCCACGCCGCCCGGCTCCGCGCCCGCGCCGCCCCCCCCCCCAGCTGTGTGTACATACGGTGAGCGCCTTCATCTGGTGGTACTGGTCGGAGCGCAGCTGCTTCTCGACGGCGGCGTAGATGGCGTGGTGGTAGCGCAGGCGCAGCTCGCGCTCCACGCCGCCCGGCTCCGCGCCCGCGCCGCCCCCCCCCCAGCTGTGTGTACATACGGTGAGCGCCTTCATCTGGTGGTACTGGTCGGAGCGCAGCTGCTTCTCGACGGCGGCGTAGATGGCGTGGTGGTAGCGCAGGCGCAGCTCGCGCTCCACGCCGCCCGGCTCCGCGCCCGCGCCGCCCCCCCCCCAGCTGTGTGTACATACGGTGAGCGCCTTCATCTGGTGGTACTGGTCGGAGCGCAGCTGCTTCTCGACGGCGGCGTAGATGGCGTGGTGGTAGCGCAGGCGCAGCTCGCGCTCCACGCCGCCCGGCTCCGCGCCCGCGCCGCCCCCCCCCCAGCTGTGTGTACATACGGTGAGCGCCTTCATCTGGTGGTACTGGTCGGAGCGCAGCTGCTTCTCGACGGCGGCGTAGATGGCGTGGTGGTAGCGCAGGCGCAGCTCGCGCTCCACGCCGCCCGGCTCCGCGCCCGCGCCGCCCCCCGCCCCCACCCCTGCCTCCTCGCTCGTGCCCGCGTCGCAGCTGCCGCCGCTGTAGCTGTGAGCGATGGCATATTACTGCATTAACTCACTGTGCACATAATAAAAGTACTAACATACTTACTCTCGAAAGGTATCTGTTAAATTAAAACCGTCATCATGGCTAGGGATCGCAATCCGGCAAACCGGATCCAGTAGTCGGTTGGATCCGGCATCGTTTTGCAGTCCGATCGGATCCGGCCCGATCGATGAAAATCTGACCGGGCCCGATTAAATATGATACCGGACTGCGATCCCTAATCGTGATGTTAAAACAACCTTTCGGTATTAGACGCCGAGCCGAGTCGACTACTATAAATGTTGGAAGGTAGTGACGTGTGCGCGTGCACCAATAGCATTGCAAATGACGAGTTGTCCCATCCATTTATAAGTGCTTTTTTTAAACCTACATAAATAAAAATCATTTCATTTTAAACAATTTTGAAACTCACACTAAAACTAGTACAGAAATCAGCGCAATGACACAACGCAGCACATTCTCACACATTTACTCACATGTTCTTGGAGGAGAGCTTCTTAACGAGCTTGTTGCTAACGTAGAACTTGGCGGAGACCGGACGCCGCTCCTTGTCCTGCTTGCGGCGCAGCGCGTCCAGCTTGCGCGCCAGCTCCGCGCGCTTCTTGCGCACCGCTTCCCCTGCCAGGAGGGCCTCCAAGGCCTCCGCCAGGGACTCCTCTGACCCGCCGTTCGATGACGCGTCCGCTTGCTCTGTACAATCAACGATAACCACTTTTAATGAAGGTTCCCATAGAACCGTAACCACATTAACCACCACCACAGAACAAATTCAAAACCTGCATATTCAGGCAAAACGAGTGCGCTTCCAACTATATCTACAACCAAGCTTGGCTACTGCTTTTTTGTGCCCCCCCTGTCGTATTCAAACTATCACACTAATTATCTAATTCCAAACTTACCTTTGTTTTTGTTCTACTAAAAACATCTGGCAACACATAAACATTAACCCTTAGCAAAATTTAGCGGCCTTCATACATAACCACTGTCGTTAGACACCAAACTCTCAGCTTGTTTATATATCTATATTTAATGTAAACTACCTGAGCTGAATCTGAGGTCATGTTCAAATCGGACCGCTACCAAGTACAGGTCATATCACTAGAAGGAAGGCTAGTAATAATGTCCTCCTAACCGATATCGATCACGGCGGCCAAACTCAACGAGGATTAGCCAACTGCGCAGGAGATATAATAGTGCCCAAGTAAGTGCGCAAACACAGGTGCACTCTCTATTCCTTCACTCTCACAGTCCGGTGAGACGGCAATTCGACGTGACCAGAGAGGTCAAGCGCAGGACCAACGGCTTAACGTGCTTTTCGAGGCACGGGGGTGGTTAAACAGCCAACTTTCCGACTCCGGACTGTTACTAAATAATTTCAATATTGAAATATCCAGCCACAAATTTTGGCCCGACCCGGGATTTGAACCCACCATCACTAGACCAACAAGGCAGTCAGCGAGGACGGCTATTACGAACCTTGCGTCTCCTTCTCGTCAGCGGGCGCAGGCGGCACAGCCGACAGCGCCTCGTTTTCGATCAGTTTCTTGGTCTCAGTCATGACGATGGACGACTTGCCGGGGCTACCGTCTGCCGTTGTGCTTTCTTGTTTTATCTGCGGATTTTAAATATTATATTAGATGTGTAATTAGTCCACTGATGTGGTTTTATAAGCTTATTAAACAAGCTAGCCTATGTCCATTGAAAACTGGTTAAGGCCACCATACCATACACCATATGTTTACAGTAAACAAGTTCAGTAGGAAGTAGTTCAAAATTTAATGGTCTGGTTTGAATCCTGTTTGGGTCTAGATAGTTACCTACAATTTTTATTATTTAATCGTATTTGTTCAGCTCGCTCTGTCATATGCACTGTCTGATACGTGTCGAAGTATTGTGAGGTAATGGTCAAGTTACTGTTTAGTAATGGTCCACTGTCAAGATGTTGTCAAGTTATTGTGTTGTACTGACCGGGTCAGTGGCAAGGTACGGTCGGGT
Source organism: Glyphodes perspectalis (assembly GCA_951394215.1). Lineage (NCBI taxonomy): Eukaryota > Metazoa > Arthropoda > Insecta > Lepidoptera > Crambidae > Glyphodes > Glyphodes perspectalis. Next base: position 14,029,676 of record OX596208.1, on the reverse strand, counting down.
ACTGTCAGGTACTATCGTGTGGTGTTGAGTACTGTCATGTATTATCTGGTACTGGTGGAGTTACTGTATTGTACTGGCCGCGTTACTAGCAAGGTAGTATCGAATAGTGTCGGGTACTGTCGGGTGATAGCCACGTTACTCTCTTGTGCTGCAATCAGTGTCAATATACTTCCGAATACTGACCGGGTGCGGCACGGCGGGCGCGTGGTTGGACTCGGGACGAGGCGCGTCGGTACCCTCGGTGAGCACGGCCAGCTGGTGCTCGCGCTTGTCCAGCTCGCTCTGGTACTTGATGGGGTTCGCCAGCGCCTCCGCCAGCTCCGACAGCCGGTCCGGCACGTAGTCCTGGAAAGATACACAATATGAAATGGCTACCTTAACACTAAGTGTAAGTGTTTTTCATCTTTATGTTGAGTGACATGAGATAAACATTGCTAGACTGTTCATAAGATTTGACAATACGTATATATATTTATTAAAGAAAGAATTTTACTAGACTAAACATCGAAAATATCAATTCATTGAATGTTATGAAAATTATCCGGCTCGAAGGACCACATATGAATTACATTTTAAATAAACTTTGAACTGCATAACGCTTTAGATTAAATCAACCAAAGGCTATGAGCGTGACGATATTGTAGAGAACTCGCGAGAAATCGGCTTCACGCGCATTTTTTTGTTCGCCGTCGTCTTTGTCTGTGTATTCTAAGCGGCATACCTTGACGACGACGAGCAGCAGCAGGCTGGCGGGCAGCGGCAGGCCGAGCTCGGTGCGCAGGTTCACGTGCCGGTAGCCGGGGCACAGCCCCACCACGGGCAGCACGCGGTGCCCCAGCTGCCGCCCGCCCTCCTCGTGCGCCGCGATGCGCAGCATCGCCAGCTCTGGCAGGACCACCTGTGCACAACGGGACTCACGGATAAGTTTCACAAATATTTACATATCATCACGGCCGTAATGGGGCATACAGAGTCAAGTCAAAGAAAAAGTCAAAGTCAAAGAAACTACAATATGAGAAAACGACTTTTAGAAACTTAAGTCCATTTTGTTTGGTTCCTCTATCTAAGTAATGATGACCAGATAATTTGTTTAATTAAACTGATTCAAAATATTCTCCACACCGTCGCCAAATGACGATACGCCACTGGTAAGTGAACCAAGGAAGTAATGTATAATTGAAAGTCATCCATATATGCCGTCCCTATTATAGCCATTAAACAGATCTGCCACCATAATCTAAATTTACATCCAAATATTTCAACAATAATAAAAACTACTAATACAATATCAACAATATGAAACAATGACCCAGTCAATTCATTTTACACCACTTAAACACATTAAGGTCGACAGAAATAACCGACAATCCAGAATGCAAATCGAAACAATGTACACGTCAATTCGGCATTGTGAAAATAACAAACCAGAGCGCATGCGATGTGAACGACCAGATGACACGGCGTGGAAACATTCCAGTATTTTTACTACAGCGCGTATTTGCGGCTAGATCAACGGTATCCTGTTTGTTTTCTATCAGACACCGCTTCCGATCGCGGCGCAAGTGATAGCCGAAAGTGGGACGAAGAACACTCATAAATTACTAACAACTGTTTTATCAAATTGAAATTTTAATGCCTGTGTTTAATTTAATATTAAAATGAGTACTGATGATCGTATCAATTCTGAGTATTAGATGGAAAAGTAACTTTAATGCAAGTACTGTATTCGAAGTGCCAACATGAAGCGAGACTCTTAACAACAGCAAAGTAGTAACCGTCTGATTTTTCTATGATTATAAAAAAAAATTCACATTAAAGATATTTTTCAACAAATTTTCTCAAAATTATGGACAACATAATTGACTATATGACTACAATGAAATGACCGACTAAAACAAAAGAACGGTCCAATTCTCTACATGAAACAATTAACCATAGCGACATTTAATCAAATCCAACATTGATCAAATACAAACAAACCCTCCCTCCACCGCTTACAAATTACACCACCGAGAAAGTATCACGAGTGTATTAAACGTGGTAAGCGAACAATAACCATTGATTGAGCCGGCTCGTCTGCTCACGCGCCGCGCGCGTAAACACATATCAAAGAGTCGCCCTGGACATTCGCGCTCTGTTCAAAGTCACGATTCAAACGGACAGCTTCATACAGGGTGTGATTTATGTCCACGAGTAAAAAACTATCGCTTCGACTTCAATCACTATGATATATATTTCTAATCAATTAGAATAGATGTGTTCACCCGAAATAATCACTAAGACTAAACCAGCAATAAAACTTTTACATATCATCATTTAACTAGCTCGATGGCGCATTCGGTAGTGACCCTGCCGCATGCGCCAAGAGTTGTGGGTTTGATCCCCACCCAGGACAAACATTCGTGTGATGAATACTTGTGTCTGTTCTATGTCTGGGTGTTAATATCCAATATTTAAGTGTATATTTGTAATATCACTATTGATTCTGATGTCCGTAACACAAGTACTTAAGCTAAAGCTGATGTAGTCCGATATTTGTTTATTTTATTTATTTATCACGCCTATAATCCCCGAAGGGGTATGCAGAGACCAAGAGGCATCAAAACATTTTAACCACTTAGCCAAAAATGAGACTGGGTTGGGTTAGACAGAAAATTGTGAAAAAATAGTACAAGTGGCTAGCTGGGCAACTACACAATTATATATTCAAGATGCCTGTGCACGGAGTGATGAGAGCCAGGCCAGGGGAGTCGCCGTGGACATTCGCGCTCTGTTTCAAGTCACGGTTCAAACGTACAGCTTCATACGGTGTTCGTGTGATTTACGTGCACGGGTAAAAAAGTATGTGTTCGACTTCAATCACTATGATATATCTTACGAATCAAGTAGAACAGATGTATTCACCCAAAATAACTAACTATAGATCATTAAATCTACCAACAAGCAATAGAGGTTTCAAGGCTTATAAATACCCGCGATTACATTTCTTAAAGACTTCGTTTTTTCGAAATTGCATAAATTGTATTTGAATAATTATTATTTCATTCGATCATTTTCCACTCATCACCTTTTTAAAGACGAACGGCTCGTTAACATAGACGGAGTTAGTGTCGTTATTAGAAGCGACGCGCATGTGGACTCAATGGTGTTCACAATCATACATTTGAACCCTTATAACGCCACAATAAGGTTTATTGTTGAATGGGGCCATACTTAATTAGTACATAGCTCAAGCATAAACACTAATGTTACCTAGACCAGTGTACACTTTCGGGGCTCACCTTCTTAAAGACAAACGGCTCATCCCCATAGACCGGGTTGATCCCGTTGTTGGGCGCGACCCTCGTGCGGAACTTCTTGCGCACCGTGTCGGCGGGCAGGCCGAACATGTCCACCTCGACGTACGTGCCGCAGCGCTTGTCCGTCAGCAGCTGCCCCGACAGCACCGTGACCGACAGCGACCCGGCGATGATGCCGTCTACGGTGCTCTCGGCGAACGGGTCTAGGCGGCGGTCCTGGAGACAAATACCTACATATTAGACCGACTGTATGACTTGCTATAAATATTAAATAATCTATTAATAAAATCTGCAAATTTAAATTTTTATATTCAATCTGGCATTGAAAAGAGTAACTACCGAGTTTCTTGCCGGTTTCTTCACATTCCAAACCGGTGGTAGATATAAATTATTCTATTTTGTACCTATTACTTGCCGATTTACAAGTGCTTTTTTGAGGCCTACGTAAATAAAGATATTTGAGTTTCAGTTTAACTTCACTATTTCGTACATACATATCACGCCCATAATCAATCATAGACAAAGTCTAAATTTCGTTTATTCGCAAACTGCCTACTTAGTATCAAGCGGTGAAAGGATTAGTAATAAGTGTAGCTTACTAAAGGTTAAGTTACGTACCTACTTAGTTAGATATAATCATCGAAGAATTTCCGATTCCTAAGCGTCCTTAATGTAGACTGGCCCGTTAGTCGAGTGGTTAAAACTCTGGCCACGAAATCAAGTGTCGCGAGTTTGAATCCCGCTAGGGGCAAATATTTCGTGTGATGAATGGATATTTGTACTCGAGTCATGGATGTTTATAAACGTATTTAAGTTGTCTATTCGTTCACCTAGTATCCATAGCATAAGCTTATAAGCTTAGTTTGGGACTAGGGAATTGGTGTGTCGGTGAGAAGAATTTAATCAACTTTATGTATGTACATTCTTTGCGATATTGTCTACAATATTTTGGTCAACCAAGACAAATGAGCATTAATGAAACACGTACACATATATCCGATATGAGTGTTTGTGGTACCTTCTTATATAGTTTGTCGATGATTCCAATCTGCATAAAGAGGTTAAACCACACCCTTAAATTAGGTATACTTTAACGGTTTTTTACATATATACATAACATCACGCCCATAATCCCCGAAGGGATAGGCCGAGTCAAGGGGCAGCAGGCTCCTTTAACCACATTCAGCCAAAAAAAAAACAGAAGAAGTGGTTACCTTCCGGCGCATGAACTCCGGCTTGAGCAGGTACCCGCAGCGGCGGTTGTACTCGAAGGTGCCCAGGTTGAGCTGCATGGCGAGGTCCAGCGTCTGGAAGTTCAGCGCCACCAGCTGGCAGCCCGCGTTCCAGAACACCTGCCGGCACACATCATATGATATTTACAATATGAGGAGGAGGAAGAGCAAAACCACTATAGTGAGTTGGTGAAAGAAGTTTTGATACCAATTTCTTTTAATTCTCATTTGTATTGACAGTTTTATTATTTTAGGATGTAAACTGTAAGATACAAATACTGGCACCGAGTTAGGTACTATAAAAAATGTGTTTTTTTTTAATTAGGCTAAGACGAACCCACCAAATAGACATTTCGTTTAGGAAATCCTTCTTTTACCATTTTCTGGCCTAAGGTCCGTTGATACATCACATACATTGATCTGACTCCGAGGTAAGTAGTTTAAGCACTTGTGTTACGGATATCAGAATCAAGAACGGCATCTATTATATATAAAGCTATTACAAATATATACTTAAATAAATATTGGATAATAACACCCAGACACTGAACAAACACAAGTATTCATCACACGAATGTTTGTCCTGGGTGAGGATCGAACCCACAATTCTTGGCGCATGGGTCACTACCGAATGCGCCATCGAGCCAGTCAAATTATTCTTGGTAAATAAAGACTTCTTTTTTTTTTACAATATCTCGTAGACCAGTGGAGGCAAAGACCCCGCCCACCTGCGGCATAAAGTTGGACGAGTCGAACCGCGTGCCGGCCGGGTACACGCGCGACAGCTGGTGCTTGTTGTAGTTCACGAACTCGATCGGCCGCTCCTTCAGCAGCGTCGTCGCCTGCTTCTCGTCGAACGACGACATCTCGTAGAAGCGATTCTTCTCTGTAACATATTTAACATAATTAGTGTTAGGTTAAAGAAGCAACTGAGGAAATGGCATGAAGCTAGTTAGTAAGTTACTCTACCTCAAACTGTATTGGATAAAGGATTTCATTGATCTTCCATTTATGCTTGGGTATGCTTAATGTAAACTTGAGGAATAGGTAGAAGGAGATCCACGTGGTGATAGTTAATACAACGATCTTAGGGAACGTACCCATAATACGTGAATTATTGTTCAAAAATTTCTCTACCCCTCCCTCCCCTCGGTGACCACTCGTAGTATATGTTACGTAGTATTGACAAATATGCAAATAAAAGTGCAACAAATTAAACAAAATCGTCTCGACATATGATATAGTTCGAAAAAGCACGAGATTTATATCCCTCCCCTTAGTGCGCCTTAGTATAGCCTCCTCCTCGCTCGCCGTGCTGCAGCTCACAACTCACTCTCGGCGCTCTCGAAGGAGCTGAAGTGCACGGGCTGCACGTAGTTGACGAGCGCGGATATCTCGGCGCCGGCGTGCGTCTCGCGCTGCTCGTCCGCCTCGCCGCCGCCCGCCTCCTCCTCGCCCGACGAGCTCTCCGAGTCGGAAGACGACGATGACTCCTTCGACCCCTGCCGCACCAGCTGCAATTAAGTAAATAAGGGTAAATTTTATTTTTCACCCTAGAGACAGGGCGCCGTCCACTTGTTACAACAAGTCCAGCGAGGGCTATAGTTACAGAACTAGGTTCCATCGACGTTCCTCATGTAGACGTTGAATAGCTTAAGATTGCAATGTAATCGGCCGAGACTTACGTACGTGTGTAGGTACGGGGCGTTGTGGAGTGTCGTATATTACATAACTGCATAATAATACACCGCGTACCCAGTATGTTTTTATAACACGCGTGTGGCTTCAATGAAGTCTTCAACACGTCCAAAAGGTGTTTTCAATCATCAAGTTTTGTTGAGGATCCACCGCGAAGACGGTATGATTTGTATATACAGCATTAATTTGCTTGAACGTGATAAGCCTATATAAACCCACGTTGTGAGCGCTTCTAATAATGCTTGATACGTTGATAGCGGTGGTAGCTCAATGGTAAGGACACGCGCCTCTTAACCGAGGAGTGCGGGTTCAAACCCGGGCACGTACCTCGGGATTTTTCAAGTCTATGTACGTATTTATACCACTAGCTCGACGGTGAAGGAAAACATCGTGATGAAACCTGCAAATTCAAACAACTTTGGATTTGTAAACATGATCCAAAAAATTGTCTGGTTCCCCTATCTTAGGGTTACAAAGGTCAGATCGGCAGTCGCTTCAATGTAATTACCGGACTCGCTAAATCCTGGATCATGGTCTAAGCGGACCCCGTCTAAGCAGGGACATGACGCTAGGAGGATGATGACGTTGATACGTATAAGTGTTGGTGGTAACGTACCGTCCCGTGCGGTATCTCCCCGTTGCCCTGCGGCGGCGGCAGCTCGGGGCGCGGCTCGCTCTCCTCGGACGTCACCGATTCCTCCTTCTTGTGGTGGTGGTGATGCTTCTTCTTGTTCTTTATGATGATTTTGTGACGTAAGAGGCCCGGCGGGGGAAGTTCTCCTCCTGGTGAACGAAGGAAGTGCTTTAATTATAGAAGCTATGACAAATTTATAATTCCCAAGCTATGAACTAGTTCAATCCAAAAATTAGGACTTTTCATTTTACATACTGTCAATTAAAATAGCAACAATCACGGAAATCTTTTTACGAGAACTTTGTTCCAATATAATTGTGATAATAGCTGATTGATGCTAATTTAACAAGGTTTTATTTCTTATCTCCAATCTCTGCCAAGTATCTGTAGCTTTTGAGTTACAGAGGATGTATATATCTGCACGAAACTCCCAAGAATTTAACAACCAATTACTGTATATCTGACGAACAGATAGAAGTGAAGATGTGGTTAGTATAGACATTAATAATCATAATGCGCAAAAACTATATGTCTCACTTCCCAACCGTTTACCGTTGAATCAATATGCATAATATCATCATATATATTAAAGTAGCTACAGCATTGTACCTAACGGGCCCTAACTCACAAATAGCCGTTGATGTCAGCGGCAGTCAAAATATTGCATCCGACGTGATTGTGTTTACGAACGGTCCGCTCCCGGAGCCATCGACTCGATTGTGTTTGGAAACAACTGTCTCGCTCTAAGTGGGCTGCAGAACGACTAACACCCGCTTTGGTGATAGAGGCCCGCTAAATGTCGACTAACTAATCAGTACATAGTCTAATATCAAAAACTAACTAACTAAACAACACGCCAATTCCCTAGCGAGTAAAAATGTTCAAATTTTGGAAAAAAGTGTTACGCGACAATTTGTTATCTAAAAATGGTGAGTCTATTTTTTATTGATTGAGTAGGCAGAGAGAACCGAACGCCATATGGCACGATCCTTACACACCTCACTTGCCTCTTCAACATTCATGATCCTTTTCATACAAGTAGTTTTCCATCTAACCCAGCCCAGTTTTATTTTGGCTGAATGTGGTTGAAGGGGCTTGCTGTTGGCCTTTGGCCTTTGTTTGCCCTTTGGCTCTGCCTACCCCTTCGGAAATTCTGGGCGTGATGTTATGTATTATGTATGAACTATTATTTGCACTGTTAACCCATCCAATATCCAAACACAATACACTAACTTAACTACGGCCTATAAATACGGCCTCACTATAACATTTACCGACTCCGTGCTACAATCACACTTCTCAATGAAGCGAAATAAAAACAGAAGCAAATCATTCCAGGAACAATAAACCGAGATTATGATTCCACTAACCAAAACAGTTTATCAATCGGTCTGCCGAACTACATCAAAGGGGCGGCTCGCATCATCCTCAACCGCGCGGACTATTAGTTATCGACTTTATTATAGCCCAGTGGAGTACCTATAGTTCAAGACTTGGCAGTGCGGGTGAAATGAACAGAGCGCTATAGATTCCGCCCGCACTTATAGCTATTTGCAGCGTAAATTAATATTACAATGTCGACAGCAGCATATTGATAAAGTCTACAGTATAATCATATGATCCTGATATTAATACTATCAATAGTAAGAGTTTACTTTAAGAGTAACTAACGAATTTCAAGTTATATTCAAAATCTTTTTCTAACCGAAAATCTAATTATTATTCTAAAACAAAAGTACCTATAACAACTATCAGCCAGTGAAAGTCCCGTCAAAATAGCTTAAGCCGTTCTGGAGATTGGCTAAAACACTAACACAACATGCTGGACAAGGATCACAATTAACACATTCTGAAGTCCAAAACTAACAATGCACATCTATCGACACCCAAACTATCGATATTTCCACAACACTGTTTTCCAGTATCACTGTCATGTGCGCAATGGTGCCAACGCAAGCAAGGCAGGTGCTAAACGCACCGCGGGTTTATCGAACACGCGACCGACACGAGATAAAAATAATTCATCTCCATCAATCCGCCGACCTACGAAATTGTTTTGATTTATTGAATCCGTGCGCAATAAAATCGCAGGGCGAGAGGGTCGTTGACCAACGCTGATTGACGGGGAAGACATGAAATTGCTAATAAAATGGCGTAGTTTGCGGAACTCTAAACATGAGCAAATCCTTGCTTACGTTATAAATGTGAAAGCAACTATGCAAGCCTGTCTGCATTACTGTTCATTTTTAACGCCTTAACTGCTTAACTGATGTTGATGGTTGTTATTTGGATCTCCAAAAGTCTTAACCCGAAGAAAGCATTGGTTACTGTCTTCCCGAATACAAGACAATACAGTCAAAACCATATGATTGTCTATTCAAATCGAAATTGACGGTTGCATGTGCTATTATGACCTTTACCAACAAACACTCTGATGCTAGCATGGTCAAAGCTCAACACTCACCACTCACTAGGTTCCAGCTGATGCAAGTGTGGGCCCTATTCAGGAACATATCTTCGAATATGTCCCGGCAGTAGTTGACGATATGGCCTGCTGGCGCGGGTTGCAGTGGTTCTCGATGTTAAGTATCATGTATATGTAGACCTTTGACTATAAGCATAATATAGCTAGTGTATCAGAGCTCAACACTCACCAGGTTCCAGCTGATGCGAATCCAGCGGCCTATCCAGCAACATATCTCCGAATATGTCCCGGCAGTAGTTGGCGATCTTGGCCTGCTGGCGCGGGTTGCAGTGGTTCTCGAAGCTCAGTATGACCGGGTAGTCGGAAGTCTTAAACGCGCTTTCGGCTATCGCCTCCAGCACCTCCTTGGCGCTGATCTCCGGCACGAATGTGTACCCGTGCACGATCACCGGCTCGTCCGTCCGGCCGTTCCAGAAGTCTAGTTCCACGCATCTGTATGGAAAAAAAAGATAAATGTTATTATACCTTTCGATTCTGAGAGCGCTGATGAGAGAAATGTGTATACTTTTAAATATCTGTAGTAATAAAAAAAAGAAGAGCCTTATTTTCAGTTGGAACGGGCACGCATATATCAAGAAATTAGCATCGAATTTAAAAAAATATTCTTTCAGATAGGCCAAAAATGCTTTTTATAGTATATGTACGTACAAATATGGACAAAGTTACGGCTGCTAGTCCGTTATATCTGTGTAAGGTACGTGCCTACTACCTACTACCTACTACCTACTTGCTTATAACTAATAAACAAATGACATTTGTAAGTGGGCCTTATAATAATATAATGAAGAGTAAAAATTAAATAGAAAAGTTTTAACATGCAATAATCACAATATAGAGGAAAAGAATTCAAATCAATTTCTAATTTCATCGAAACCAACACAGTTACAAAAACACAAATAAAGCCTATGACGTCACACGTCATTAAATACAAATCGTTCATGTTTTAACATCCATTACATAAAAAGTATCCCGCATGACTTCGAATGACAGTAGATTATTATCGGAACTAAATTACGTTAAAGAAATAATGAACGCACAGTAACGAAACGCCGCCGCGACGTTGAACGATGTTTACTTATGTCATTGGACGAGCCAACTGATATAATAGGCGTGTTAAATGTACATTTGACACATGTCAATGACATGGGCATAATGGCTAGTAATTATAAGCAGTGTATTATGCAACTTCAGAAACGTGTAAAAATTGTTTTTTTTTGTTTTGGTAGGTTAACGAAACTTTCCGATACTAAAAGTTCTGTTAACTATACTCAGCTCGTAATTTATTTGCCTTTCGTATCTGGACATAACATTTAACTGGAAATGAAGATGAACGTAAAACTTTTATAGTTACTGGCCAATAATAGTTGATCTTCTTTTTCTTATAGCGTTAACCATTATTAAAAGCGGCATAAAGGCGAATTTATTTTTACTAGGGCTTATTTTAACTACTGCAGTATTGCGGAAGTACTGAGAAATCGGCATAATATTGATTTAGGTCACCTATCCGAATCTAGACCGCAACAGAGTTGCTAAACCTTTCAATGTAACTTCGATTGCTCCATCGTGTACCACTAAATCGACAAGTGATGAGGCAAATGTGTATTACAAAGCATCAACTATATCAATATTGCACAGAAGCGAAGCATAGATAAATAACTTAAAAGCCATTCAGACGCCAGACTCGCGAACAGAAATCTCGGTGCCAAATCAGAGTCTCAAGTGAGTGTGAACGGTTTCATACGTGGTGCTAAAGCTGCAGGTTTATTCGTGGAAGCTGCACGGGCGCCGGTCCACTTCAAAGACAGCAAGTGCTGTCAAACATTAGGTCTGCGTCGTAACACGCCATTACACGTGAGGGCTGGATAGCGCCGGAGCCGGTTCATGTTATTGTCAGATTAACAGTAACATTGACGATAACCAAAGAATTCCTTAATGCATTTTAACACAAAATATCTTTGTAGCTCGTGATATGCTTGATACCCATAAGAAATATGCCTAAAAAAAATATTTTAGTAATTTAAAGCATTCATCGAAAAGTCAAATAAAAATAAAATACTAAGACCAGCTAGATATAACAGTTTTAAGAAAATCTATCCATCTCTCTCACGATAAAGGTTTTTTATATGCACGTGGTATGGCGTTCATTTGACGCCACATGACATATCGGATCTGTCGGTCTAACTGACAAGTTTGAACCTTTATAACTTGGTCAACAATCAAGATACAAATAAAAACTTCTAGATTTGATTAACTATTCTATAGTAGACTTAAACAAATAAAAAAGTCATGCATGTTCCGTATTAGTTAAGTTACTCTACGATCTTATACCGGGTTACCATAAGTAAACTTTCGTGCACAACTCTATATTTTAAACCTACTTAAAAAAAAAGAGGCCGTTCCCAATTCGACTCAATTTTCAAAAAAAATAAACCACGGTAAAGTGTTATTCTCAGCATCTACAAACTCAAAAGTGGTTAAAATAACATATATTATAATTTTACTGGCCCGTTGGTCGAGTGGTCAGAGACCCCGGCCACGAAAACGAGGGTCGCGGGTTCGAATCCCGCTAGGGGCAAATGTTTCGTGTGATGAATGTGGACATTTGTACTTGAGTCAAGGATGTTTATAAACATATTTAAGTATGTTTATCCGTTCACCTAGTATCTATAGCATAAGCACAAGCTTAGTTTGGAACTAGGGAATTAGTGTGTCAGTCTGTAGAGTTTAATTTATTTAGAATATGTTGTGATAGACTGACTATCGCATTTCAAAGATATGAGAGCTACTATCACCATATTATGGTGTATCCATGTCGCAGTTACTTAATCTGCAATGTTTCCAAAAGTTAGAGGAAAATATTTGATAGTAGAATGTTATTTGTTGTTTCCACATGTTATCGTGTAAGCTGATAAGTCAGTCCATATTAATGATAAAGTGTTGCAATATGTTACCAGACAAAAAGAATGGAGTATTAAAAATAAGCAAATACTATAATATCAGATGATTCACGTGAAGTATTTAATAACTTTGTCTCGACCAAGTAACATTGAAGCCATCAAGATTTCAACTGAAAAAGGACAATAAAGTAATTATACAGTTAAAAAAGCATTGTTTTGTCCGCGGCTGCAATTAACGAATTACGTGTTAATGAAAAAATGAATACTAACCTCAATACCGTGTCAATAGAACCATTAAAGAGCAATTATCACAAAGCAATAGTTCTCGGAAGATTCCCAGACATAGAATTTAATTATGCACAGGCAATTTTATAAATATTTATGTTTGTACCTGCCGGTCGGGCAATTAAGGCCGATGGTGCCGATAGTCCGATAGCGAGCTTTCGATGCCAGTTAATTGGTGAAACTATTAAAACTCCATCACGGAGGCGCGGAGATTTTCCCTGTATTAATTAATTTTGATAACAATCTCATTAGCGCAGCGGCGATAACGCGTGAGTCGGTGCACGGCGCAGCGAGGCCGCGCCGAGCTATTGTTTAACGACGGACAATGTTTCGTTGTCGGGGAACGAAAACCATTTATAAGTAAAAGAGACAGATACAAAGACATCATTACAGTCTAGGAAGAAATTTTAAATGAGGCCGTGCTTCGAGTCTCAAAAACATGCCACTGTAAGGTCAATGCCACAATCCATGTGGACAAGCGAATTTACATGGTCCTGTCATATCCAATCAACAGTTCGTGTTGCACATTCATAATTACGCTAAAAATATGCGTTATTTGAAACCGACTCACACAAGTACTACGATACAATATTTCATAACGACTGAACTTTCAGAATTGACTGGCTCGATGGCGGATTCGGTAGTGACCCTGCCCCATGCGCCAAGAGTTGTGGGTTCGATCCCCACTCAGGACAAACATTCGTGTGATGAATCCTTGTGTTTGTTCTATTTCTGGGTGTTAATATCCAATATTTAAGTATATATTTGTAATACTACTGTTGATTCTGATATCCGTAACACAAGTGCTTAAACTACTTATCTCGGAGTCAGAACAATGTATGTGATGTCCTCGGATATACGTATATTATTATTATAACACTAGTGTCCCGCAATTATCGAGTAGATTAGAAAATGGCGACAACTGATTGGCGCTCTTTGGCACTGTAAACATTCCGCCGATTCCTTTTTGATCCTAATCGACATAAACAAGTTTTTACTAGTGTTTACGCCTGCCTATAACGATGTAATGTTAAGAACATCTTACGATAGCCCATCGTGGTCTAGGACTTAAAAAGAATGTGTCAACTGTGTTTCTTACCCAGCATGGCGTAAAAGGCAACTAATGGTATGGTCAGGTTTTGGGTGTGATTGTGTAGGCGACGAGGTAGCCACATGTCACTACTTTTTCACAATTTTCCATCTCACCCAGCCTAGTTGAATTTTTTGGCTGAATGTGGTTAAGGGGGTTAGCTGCCCTTTTGACTCTGCTAACTCTTCGAAGATTGCAAGCGTGAAAATATGTATGTATGATGGCTTAAAAATAAAGACGTTATTTAACTCAAAAAAAAAAACAAATATCGTAAAAATTCCTTATCATTCTAGATAATTAAATAATAAATAAATAAATATCAGACTACATCACATACATTGATCTGACTCCGAGGTAAGTAGCTTAAAAGCACTTGTGTTACGGATATCAGAAACAACAGTGGTATTACAGATATATACTTAAATATTAGATATTAACACCCAGACACAGAACAAACACAAGTATTCATCATACGAATGTTTGTCCTGGGTGGGGATCGAACCCACAACTGTTGACGCATAGGGCAGGGTCACTACCGAATGCGCCATCGAGCTTGTCAAAATAATTAAGACAAATGTAAGGCAGTATATTTAATTTAACCAGGAAGAATAGAAGCGAAAACTCGTAAACGGAAATATTTGCTTAATTTGATGAAATAAAGAACAATTCACCGAATTAAGAGTTGCGTTCGAGCCAAATTCGATAAAACTACAGAGTTTAAGACTTGGCAAGTCCAGGAAATGTTAATTATATTTTGATCCCGACTCCTAAAGAGCTTTGTCCGGGTAGCTTGAACAATTCACATAAAACATATGTATACTAATATTATAAAGCTGTCGAGTTTGTTTGTTTGCTTCAACGCTCTAATCTCAGGAACTACTAGTCCGATTAGAAAAATTCTTTCAGTGTTAGATAGCCCATTTATCGAGGAAGGCTATATAGGCTATATAACAATAACCATAAACGCAGTGAAACCGCGGGCCCAGCTAGTTATAAATAAATTTGGATGCTTTCCGGTGAAATAGATATCTGATGAAAAATATATGTTTTTAGAACAAAGAAGGAATTGAATTTAAAATATTGTAGGAGCGTTGCTTCGGGTCCGGCCGTTATGCCCCCATTCCGGGTTGCCCCCGGCCGGTATGCCCCCACATTGAAAAATTTGTTATTCCGGTTTGCCCCCGGCCGCGTTGCCCCCATTTTCTATTTAACAAGATTCTTGAGCAAATACTGTTGAAATCTTGTACTGAATCGAATATCATGACAAAAAGAGAAACTGTGGAAGAACGCGGCCGGGGGCAAACCGGAATAACAATTTTTGAATGTGGGGGCATACCGGCCGGGGGCAACCCGGAATGGGGGCATAACGGCCGGACCCGTTGCTTCACGCTATAGTATGACATCGTGGAGTCCTTCTTTTTTTACTAGTCCGTGTTAATTAGTAAGAAATTTTCCAAAATCTACCATCTAAAGGTGAAACGGGTGTCAAATTTTGTATGGACAAACAAGACTAGATGCGAGCGATGTCGCAGGCAAAACCTAGTTATGCATATAAGCGCATTCTACGTCAAGGACACGGATATAGCACCGGGGGCTTGCGTCCCATATCAGTTTGTGAAACTGATACAGGCTATTAATGAAAACGCAAGCTCTTCGCCGTCGCGATAGCTGTTGTCGGTGGTGAAGTGCTAACAGTGCATAAGGCAAAAAATTTAAAATTTGTTGTAGAGCAACATATCTGTCTAAATAGTATAATTAATAGAATCGGTCAGAGTTTTAGGCGCGTTACTTTTGCATTAAATTTTAAATAATATAATTCAGCATAAGAATAGCCGCTCTTGATAACTATCTCCTTTCAGTTTATTCAAAAAATAAAACACATAGATAACTTTCATCGAACAGTATTAAAACTCATAACCGCCAAAATTAGTCTTACGTAGTGTTAAAACTTGCCGATATGCGTTATTTGATGCTCCGTTATCGTATTGTTCGCGGCACATTCGTCCGATAGCGCGGTTTTGTGGTAGCCGTATAACCGAACACTGTTACGTTACAAACATCGTTGCCGAAATAACATCCTACCGAGCTTTGCATTATGGAGATTAGAGAATATTGCTGTATTCCATAGCATAGGTCCAGCGCCGGATTAGCCGTATAGAAGGAGGCAGGAAATGCTAGGGGCTCGTTGCGGCTTCACATTTGTTAACGGGGACTATAATGGTTTTTTTTTTATACAAAAGGTTATTTTGTCCCGTGTTGGTCTGAGACTTAAAAATAATTTGCCAACTGTGTTTCTTACCTAGCATGTCGTAAGAGGCGACTAATGGTATATTGGGTTTTGGGTATGTGATTGTGTAGGCGGCGAGCTAGCCACTTGTCACTACTATTTCACATTTTTCATCTAACCCAGCCCATTGTTCCGTGTTGGTCTGGGACTTAAAAAGAATGTGCCAACTTTGTTTCTTGCCTAGCATGTCGTAAAAGGCGACTAATGGCACATCGGGTTTTGGGTATGTGATTGTGTAGGCGACAAACTAGCCACTTGTCACTACTTTTTCACAATTTTCCATCTAACCCAGCCCAGTTTTATTTTTGGCTGAATGTGGTTGAAGAGGCCAGCCGTCCCTTTGACTCTGCCTACCCCTTCGGGGATTATGGGCGTGATGTTATGTTATGTGTTTTGTTATGTTATTTTGGCAAGTATTTGCTACGGGCCCCGCACTGGCATCCATCACTGCGTATATCTCATCCGTATGAAATTGCCGTTCGTCCTACAGGTGGGACAAAGCGTGGTGGGACGAACGGGAATAATCCGGTAATATAGGCGGTGGCCTATAGTGCCAGCACCCAGAAAGCATATACGCGACTTATATTTACTAACTTATAAAACATGTTTTAAAAAAAAGGCTATATGTTGGTTGAGTATGTTGCATCGTCGAGAGGGGTAGACCTAGACGCCTTTCCATGACCAGATTGGTAAAGGGTTAACAAAAGGTCAGGTAAAGAGCACCCTTTATCGACGAGCGTGTATGAAATGACCTAAGAATGTGGAAGAAGCGAAAGGTGTGTGTCAGGATCGTAGCAAATGGAAGTATGTAACATCTGTCTACCCCTATGGGAAAAACGTGTGACATTATGTATGTTGCGGCACCTCTTCTGATCAGGTCATTCACCCGACGTGAATGCTGGTAGGATAAAAAGTGTGACGTGTGCAAAATAAATTATTGCAGAAATAAATCATTTCATTTCATTACAACTAGCTTCCGCCCGCGGCTTTGCTCCCGTGGTACATCGATAAAACCTAGCCTATATGTTATTCGGGTCTATGATTCTAAAGTTTCATCAAAATCTATTTAGTAGTATTTACGCGATAGTAACAAAAGCCCATCCATCGATTTATAGTAACTTTCGCGTTAATAATATTTGTATAATAGGATCTTATTATATACGCCTTTTGTGAAATATTCGTATCAATGATACTCAAAAACATAGATGCAGTAAAACTGGGCGAACTTTTATATAAAAAGCGTAAAAGGAGCGCTAATAGAAGCTTTACATCTAGGACGCCATTGAAGCAATGCCTAGGGCGCCGAGTGGATTCGGGTCAGCGATGAGACTTTGTCGAAACCCAAAAAGGTTGCAGTTAAAAACGCCAAATAATAAAGCTTCCAAAATTAACCAAAATGTCGTCTGCGAAGAAATTGCCGTGAATTTACCAAAGACAATTAAGATTAA
This sequence comes from Glyphodes perspectalis, assembly GCA_951394215.1. NCBI lineage: Eukaryota > Metazoa > Arthropoda > Insecta > Lepidoptera > Crambidae > Glyphodes > Glyphodes perspectalis. Next base: position 14,012,321 of record OX596208.1, on the reverse strand, counting down.
AGTTGTTATTGAAATTTTTGCACATAAAAAAAATGCACATTCTTCTTTATTATAATTTTTAAATAACTTTTATTCAACATCATTTTGATTGACCCTTTTTATAAAGAAATAGGGCTTGATACCTCTAACAATCTAGCTGTTATATATTAGCTGTAAAGTCTAGGACACTTACGGATACGGGTGCAGGACTTAGCCGGTACTAGGACTCTTTAAAGCCGAGTGGATGCACATGTTTAACGTGTACCGAAATGAGCTTAAAAGCTTACCGCTGATACCAAAATGCACCAACGGACTAGGTTAGAGCCAAGCCGACACATGCAGATTAAGCTTTAATCCAGGTTTAGTAGTTATCTTGTTGTGATGAAGGAGTTGTCATTTATATTGCCGTACAAGTCAAATTAAAAGATCAGACGTTAAGGTTCTCTTGTCTGCAGTCAAAAATCTAGTCTGATAACAATATTTTATTTTATACTAGCTGTGCCAGCGGTGTCACCCGCGTTTATGGTTAATATTATAAAGACTATTTCCGTCATACATGATTTCTATGTAACTTTAACCATTAAGGCTGCACACGCGACGGAAGCTTAAAAAATGGAGTAACTTCTCCCGTTTTCCCAACATTATTCACTACTCTGCTCCTATTGATTGTAGCGTGATGAAAACTATACTATAACCTGCCCAGGAGTGTGAAGAATAATTGTACCATGTTTCGTTAAAATCCGTCGAGTAGTTTTTGTTTCTATAAGGAACATACAGACAGACAAAAATTTTACTGATTGCATTTTTGGCATCAGTATCGATCACTAATCACCTCCTGATAGTTATTTTGAATATATATTTCATGTACAGAATTGACCTCTCTACAGATTTATTATAAGTATAGATTTCTAAGCGAATGTAATGATTTGCCTATAATATATATGAACCGATAATCTCTTAGGACATCGCCGGAGGCGCATCTGACAGGCGGGAAGTCGGACCAGCTTGACGAGACTGGCTTCCCGCCGCGCCGTTGACCTCTTTTCATGATCATGATAATAATGATGGTGATGGTGTGATGTCGGAAGAAGATGACGATGATGATTCATTTCGACACATGACCTGATGGTAGTGTGATGACAATGTTGTAGTTCGCCAGCAGCCGCTCCATGTCGCACAGATGATGATGACGCGTCGGTCAGTGACGAGAGCTCACCTGCAGCCCGCCAGCAGGCTCTGGCGGTAGATCTCGACACTGGACTTGCCGGTGATCTGGTGGCCGGTGAGGTAGGTGTTGTGCGAGCTGTTGATGAAGTAGTGCGCCATCGGTTGCTCCATGTCGTCGCATAGCTCGAGCTTGTTCGCCGCCACTATCGGATTGTCTTCCGACATTAGAAACCTGAAGCAAGAAAAATGTTTGAATCAGGAATTCTTAACAAATAAAGCTTGCATTTTATTGGTGTTTCAAGACATTCATTTGTTTACGAAGCAAACCAACACCAAAAGATCAACAAAGGCAGCTCTATGCATCTCTACACATGTACACTAGTTATAAGTAAACACAATTGTAGGCCATTAGCACCATGTAACTTATATTGTACTTTACTGCGCCGTAACTCGCTATCTGTTTGGGTGTCTCTACATGACGTGTATTGAACTGCTCACGATAGAGGATTCGTTGCTGTCTTTAAACTTGCAATTCGCTGCGTCAGATCTATATACTACACACGTGTCACTGACCTCAGGAACCCGTCGAAGGTGAGCTGCGAGCGCTGCTGGTGGTACTTGTTGTGCTCGTACGCCCTGATGAGGTCCTTGGCGCGCTGGATGTCGGCGTACGGGTGCAGGATCTCGTTCAGCCGCGGGTCGCGCTGCACGTCATTGAGGAACTCCACCAGCTGTGTCGCCGACAGGTAAGGCTTGCCGTCCGTCCTGTGGGAATACAGATGATCATAGTAATCGTACCAACACTGGCTGATACATTTTTGGTGCCGTAATGAGACCTGATTTTGCGAATACCCTGATATAATTTCCTGATTTATAACATAAAAAAACCGACTTTAAACCGAAAGTAATACGTGTTTTATTAATACTTATAAATTTGAAGTCGGTGCCAAGTAAATGGTTAAATTGGTAAAGGTAACATTATCACTCAACACATAAATTTTCTGTAATAATTAGGTACCTACTAATATTGGCTTCATTTATACCAAGTCATTGTTTTAATTATGCAAATCTCCAAAGCGAATTATTCTAATAAAATCCGTATCTTCATATCTCAACATCACTAGCTAATTGACATTATCAATCAAAGGATTCTTTTTGTAAACCGTCATACAGCTTTAATAGACTTCGGAAAGTACACCAACACCACGCTGTGACGTCACGAATGTTCCGCCGGAAGAACTATTTAATGATTTCAAAAGAGAAGAGCAGTATAAGCGATATGAGGTTGCTTTATGCGCTCATATAATATATGTTCCAGAACGGTTCTTTCAGAAGATATAGCGGAGCAAGTACGATTATATGGGAAAAGTTTATATCTTCCTAAACCGAATGAGTTTGAAAGTCAAGTTTTAGCGAGATCATATTTTTTATTAGATGCGACAAATGTGCTAACGGTTCACCCCATGGTAAGACTGCCTCAATTACTGTTAACGAGAAAATAGGGATGGACTGGCAAGGCAATTAAGATACTTTTTAAGAGCTGTCAAGACGCAATCACTTGGAATAATTTGTATGGGCTTGTCAAGTTGTGACGTCACTAGTTCGTATAGTCAACTGACTAGATATTAAGCAGTTTTTGGTAAATTAAAAATCGTATACTCCATATAGTTCAAAATCAATACGGTTTTACAACATACTACGATACTTTCTTTTTCAGAATTGATATTTCAAAATTGAATATAAATGGTGTCAACATCCCTATTGTATTCGTTAAATATCGCCAGCTAAAGAGTAGTTTGTATAAACAATCCTTTTTTCCTTACTAATATTATATATAAATAAGAAATTTGTTCTGTCTGTCTGCTATATCTTCACGCCTAAACTACTGAACCGATTACAATGAAACTTGACAAAGCTAAATTTTTAACTCTGAGATATGAAATACTGTATATATACTGTATACTGTTACTGTTATCCCAGAATAATGGTCAGATTACACAGGACATACGATACAAGTTTATAGCAAAACTGGAATCATGCGCCGAAGTTGGTTCTAAGGAAATTGTCAATGATTATTGCGATTAAAACTAAGCGATGGTAGCTCAATGGTAAGGACACGCGCCTCTTAACCGAGGAGTGCGGGTTCAAACCCGAGCACGTACCTCCAGATTTTTTAAATCTATGTACGTATTTATACTACTAGCTCGACGGTGAGGGAAAACACCATGATGCAAAAATTGTCTGGTTCCCCTATCTTAGGGTTACGAAGGTCAGATCGGCAGTCGCTTCAATGTAATTACTCGCTAAATTCTGGATCATGGTCTAAGCGAACCCCGGTCCGCTTAGACCTATAAGCATAGGACATAACGCTAAGATGATGATGATTGCGATTAAGACTACCTACCTATACGAAATGGCTATCGGTATCCTCTTGACGAGCGAACCTTCGAACAAAAGTCCGGGCTCTGTAAACCGTGTATCCGAACAATTGTTTGGGGACCCGATACACAACGCTATTAATATTTAAGTAGGGTTAATATTTACAAACGGTCTTTAATTAAAAGCGTAAGCCTAATGTGAAATGTATTGAATATTTAATTTAATTGCCCATTGTGTCTTCACGCTTATACAATCATATTATAATCATTCGGTAGGAAGTAGCTATTAGTTAGCAATTTCAGGGAAAATATTATTACGTAATACAATGTAGTGGACATTGTGGTTTCGAACCACGGACTAATAAAAATGAAGGACTCAACGCTGTCATACTGTAGCGTGAAGCCGCAACGTTTAAGCATGTGTGAGTGAGTTACTTATAGATACCAGATATCTGATGTCTGTCATTTGGAGCACTTATTATGTCAATGTGTGACGTAAGTTGCGTGTCAAGTTGGAGCACCTAAAAAGTTTCAACGTCTAGTTAGTGGCGCGGAGTCCTTCTTTTTTTACTCTTCCGTGTTTCTAACTAGCTAAATAAACTTCACGCCACATCGATACCGGGCTAGGCAGAGAGAACCGAATGTCATATGGCACGGTCCTCACACACCTCACTTGCTTCTTCAACAATTATGATCCTTTTCATACAAGCTCCACGGTTTTTATTACTCCGAACATCACCTACTGTTAACACACGACCAATCTGGTCGCGGTAGGTGATCTTAGGGCTTCCGCGGCCCCTACATACTACCACTTTCGCATTGTATATCTGTTTAGTCAATCTTTCGTCATCCATTCTTTCCCCATGAACGAATGAATTTTGTTTTCATACAAAATTAAGTAGCGCCCGCTTTAACATATTTTTTTTTGATTTTCATAAGGGAACGTTCGTCTGAACTATAAAATATAGCATGTATAATTGTATATATACTGAAACATGTGTATAGGTACGGTTTCATATGCAATTAAATCCCCATAAACTTTAACATAAGCATCATCATCACCTTCATCAGATCCAGATTTGTTGCCAATGGTACGAACTTAAGGATACCCTTTCGTATAAAAAAATAACTCTAAAAATCGGTTAACAATTCTCGGAGATATTAAAAGAATCATCTACTAACTCCTAACCATTAAGGAGTTACACCTTCCATTATCAGCTCAGCAACATGAGATGATTAGTACCATGCGTAAATACTTGAAAAGTTTTAGAAAATGTCTAAAACACATTTTACGTGCCTATAAAATTTTAGGGTTTCCCTCGAATTTCCTGGGATCCTTTCATCAGATCCTGACTTAATGGCAATGGGACTATCTCGAAAGTAAACCTCATTAAATAAAAAAAAAATTTTGAAAATCGGTTGACAATTCTCAGAGATATCAAGTAACATATATATATATATATATATATAGTACATCAAGTACAAAAAAAAAACATTCAGTCGAATAAAATAAAGAACCTCCTTTTTTTAAAATCGGTTAAAAATACTACAGCACCTCTGCTGACCGAATTCCTCTACCTGCTTCGATTTCAGCCCGTTATGAAATGGCATAAACCTCTGTGAATATTTAAATATCACATTTATTATTCCAGGTAAAAGAAAAATGTAAACACCCCATCTTTCCAACCTCGCTATCTTTGAACCCAAAATCACTTGTCGACAAAACAAACAAACAAACCCCCTTTCGCATTTATAATACGGATCAAGTAAGGATTAGGATAGTCCACTAAGACGGGTAAGCGGTTATTATAAAAATGTTATAAAGTGTCATGACATTTAATTTTGGTCCCATGTTGGTCTGGGACTTAAAAAGAATGTGCTAACTGTGTTTATTGCCTAGCATGACGTAGAAGGCGACTAATGGTATATGGGTTTTGGATATGTGATTGTGTAGGCGACGAGCTAGCCACTTGTCACTACTTTTTTCACAATTTTCCATCTAACCCAGCCCATTGTCCCATATTGGTCTAGGACTTAAAAATATGTGACAACTGTGTTTCTTGTCTAGCATGTCGTAGAAGGCGACTAATGGTATACCGGGTTTTGGGTAAGTGACTGTGTAGGCGACAAGCTACCCACTTGTAACAACTTTTTTCACAATTTTCCATCTAACCCAGCCCATTGTCCCATATTGGTCTAAGACTTAAAAATATGTGACCACTGTGTTTCTTGTCTAGCATGTCGTAGAAGGCGACTAATGGTATATCGGGTTTTGGGTAAGTGACTGTGTAGGCGACAAGCTACCCACTTGTCACAACTTTTTCGCAATTTTTCATCCAACCAGTTTAATTTTTGGCTGAATGTGACTAAAGGTGCCTGCTGCCCCTCTGACTCTGCTTACCCCTTCGGGGATTATGGGCGTGGTGTTATGTATCTATGTATATATATTAAATTGTTTTTTTTGTAATCATACACATGAGAAATGCTGTGGTTTCTTAGGATGCAGTGAAAGGCGTTGGTAACTTAATGGTCCACGCGATCCACATACGAGTTGTGTTGGTATAAATCCGGGCATGTACCCATAAATTTTTAATTTTCTTTCCGCTGCCTACTACTACCTTTTGGCATTGCCATCAGCTATTTCAGTGATTACAATGATAATGGTGGTGATTTAACGAGACTCCTAATCCAGGATCACGATCCAAGAAGTCCCAGATTACGTCTAGGAGTACCAAGACATAACGTTAGGATGATCGCAGGACCTATACATCATTGAACTACCATATTCTTTCTTGTAGAACTATAAGATGAATTTCATAACAAACGTTAGATCGAATATAGCCACATTTAGATTTTCGAAAATTGTAATCCAAATTAATACCTCTACCTCAAAGGGCAGATGTACGTGCATTCAAATAACTCTAGTTACTAAATCACGATTGAATTATTTCCTCTCAAAGGCAATGTAATAACCAGACTCACCAAATGTGGAACATATTTAAAGCATACGCCGAGTAGAAACGGGCCAAAGCTTTTGAAAGAGGAGACATAAACTACAAAGTACACTCAGACCTAGATTTGCGGCGTCCATATAATACATATTAACTGGCCGACACAAATAACAAAAGCGAACTAGACACCGAAAATAGCCGACACTGGCGATGCGCTATCGATCCAGTGTCAAATGTAGTGAAAAATCCAGCTCTAAATCCGGTAACCCAGTTCGGAACATTTCTATGCCTACTCGCGCCGGCGATCGCATACAATTGAATATTCGTGTTCCAATCTATCGTCCGCATTCTTTCCGGAACGGGGAATTAGGGCCACTGCTCACAGCGCGATTGTTTTAGTACAAAACGTCACATGCAACTATTGGGTGCACTTTTAAGCAAAAGTGGAAGATGTACGGTTTGGATGAACTAAATCCGTTACACACATAAAATTAATTTATCACGACAACAAATTCTGCTATGTATGGGCGTTACCAAATTTTATTTTAGATTGAAAATGATTTAAGGTCTCATAAATGTACTGTCAACTTATATTTCCAGTGGTATTAGTGGGTACTGGGTACATAAAAAAAACGAATTACTGCAACAAGCATATTTAGTAAATAATAATATTTCGGTAAAAAAATTCTAAATTCAGATCTAGTTTTATATATGATTTTTATTCTACTTTAGCATGTTAGAGATTACGAAAAGTAATGCGAGAACATTTCGTTGTCTCCAACTAGTTATAGCTAATTCATGAATACCTACCTTAAAATGACACTAGTCAACAAAATTAATTTTTGGCCAAAGAAACAATTCATTGTTTATTCTACTGATCAGTACCAGCATAATATAATTATATTAAAACATTTACCCATCACGTCACATTTCTACTATTTTTCCATGCAAAGACATGGCTAGTTAATCTTGACCATTTTTTTGCATACATTTAGTCATACCTTTTATATGGACGAATTCATTATACCATTCTAATGCGAATATTTTGCGAGGCATGTATGTATATAGCAATATAATTTATACTGTTAATAAAAAAATATATATTTCTTTCCACAAAAGACATGAAAAATTTAGTAAGTATTTGTGAATTAATTGACTTATCAATAAGTTTTAATTGAAGTCAGACCTTAAAGCCAATTTCAGTAACTTTGTTCTCTAATATCTCAAAAATGGGTCCTGATGGGCAAATTTATATGACTGAATCTGAATCAGCTGTTATTGATTTATCAAAAAAGCAATGAGTTGATTCTGTGAAAAAAAAGTGTTGACTAGTATAATGAACGGAACAGTCGCTCCGCGGACTTATTACAACACTATACGCCAAAATCAATTCCGACCGATAAAACTGTTCAACACTGCTGAACAGACGGTGCATTTAAACGGATTGCACTCCAACTGAAAAAACCGCCCGGCAAATCCCGGCGCCATGCTGTTCCAACGGTTTTGCATATCAAACGGCCGACGCAGTTGTTTGCAAGTGCTCACACGCGCCGCTAATAGAGATTCCACATGATGCAGCGCAAAAATAAAACGGAACGAGTAAACACGTTTGCAATATCTTTTGTTCCCGATACGGATAGTGGGCCCGGCTGCAATTATGCGAGAGATTCATTCGGGCGCGTCACCCCGCCTCTTTATCGCTACCCACTGTAACTCTAATAAAACCTTCCGAGAAATCGCCTTGTGTGGAACCGGCTTTGTTTCTTCGATACGTCCGCTTTTTATTTGCGCTGCGTCTGTTGTGTGCTTTGCGTGACGTAATCCGCGTCATTCCGCCAGATAACGCTATTAGATTAGACGTGACACCGTAGATAACACTTCTTATTTGTCCAATCAGATCCTTGCGTAACTTGGCACTTGGTAATCAAGGTTTTCCTATTTTTTTTTTTAATCAATTATCCTAAGTAGTTTTCTGTTACGTAACTTTTACTACACTTGAAAACGACGTCTTCAAATGCAATGTCATTTCAATTGTTACTATTCGCAGACTGCAGCAGCGATTTAAAGATCATAAGAAATTTGCTTATCTTAATTTCCAGTCCACTTAAATTATCACAACAATAGAATACTTCAAAGAACATACCACAACTCCTGAACTTTGCACTGAAAGCACGAAATTTCTAAGCCATTTTCGTCACCCAATTGTATATTTAGTAATGCCTAACTAAACTTTCGTTAATAGTACATAAGCTTTGCTAACTAGGCACTAATTTGACTTTTAAAAAAATCGATTAACCTCGTTGTAGTGTACTTTAAAAAGAAGGTTCTTAATTTATCGGAATCTTTTTATCAGTCCCTTTATATAATAGTTGCAGATAAGGTGTTTGATATATATTTATTTTTAGTTTGCATGCTCATGCACGTACATATGTAGTATCACATTAAAGTCAGGTAATACGTCTATCTATCATTTATAGGTAAGTGCAAGTTCATTCAAGTCCCATATACATCATATTAATATTATAAATGCGAAAGTTTGTATGTATGAATGGATGTTTGTTACTATTTCACAAAAAAACTACTGAATGGATTTTAATGAAACTTTAGAATAATATAGCTCATACACCCGAATAACATATAGGCTATGTTTCATCGATGTACCACGCGAGCGAAGCCGCAGGCAGAAGCTAGTAGGTACATATAACGCCCGTAATCACCGAAGGGTTGATAGAGTCAAAGGCCCTTAACCACATTCAGTCAAAAAATAAGGTACCTAATTCAAGTCTCTCAAAATCACCTATTTGTTCTTAAGTACGTAAATAACATATCCCCCAGATAGTTGCAACGTGAAAAACTTATTCCACAACAGGGGGTTTTCCAAAGGTCGGGGACTCTAGACGGTTCTGAAAGGTCAGACACGTCGCTATCACCCCTCGTTATCGACGACTGGTATTTATGGCATCCTCCCCCACAATAAGTTATTTAGTTTCGCTAAAAAGAAATGCATTAACAAAGCTATTTCGCTAACAATAGAGAATTTGCTAAACGACAGATAACTTCTTAAGATCCCTTAAGTTTTCTGATAATTAGATCTGAGAATCAGAATCAGACAGTGTTAATTTACTAGCATGATTATAGTGCGATTTTGGTTTAGAACGACAAAAATAGCGGGCTCCTTACATAAATGCTTATTAAATAATAACAACAAACAACATAACATCACCATAGTCCCCGAAGGGGTAGGCAGAGTCAAAGGGGCAGCAGGCCCCGTTAACTACATTCAGCCAAAAACAAAACTGGGCTGGGTTAGATGGATAATTGTGAAAAGGTAGTGACAAGTGGCTAGCTCGTCGCCTTCACAATCAGATACCCATAACCCCATATACCATTAGTCGCCTTTTACGACATGCTAGGCAAGAAACACGGTTGGCACATTATTTTTAAGTCCCAGACCAACATGGGACATGTCGTATCACGTGTTACTTGTTCAGCATGTCGTACTACTAGATTTAACAACGCTTTACTACTTCTACTTAGGCTTTATTAATAGTACATTAATCTATACTAATATTTTAAAAAGGAAAAATTTATTGTTTGTTTGCATTGAATAGGCTCTGAAACTACAAGACCGATTTGAAAAATTCTTTCACCAATGGAAAGCTACATTAATCGCGATTAACATAGGCTATAGTTTCCCCATATTCCCACGGGAACGAAAGCTACGCGGGTGGGACCGCGGGGCGCTGTTATGATTCTATATTCGGTAAGAATACATCAAAACTCACAGCGTGTTGAATATCTTCTGCACCTCGGCGCGCTGCGTGAGGCTCTTGTAGAACGCGAAGAAGTCCTCAAACTGGAATTTGGATTGCGATATGGTGTCGTTCTTGCCGGTCGGCAGGCCGGACTCGCTCAGCGCCTTCTCCACACGCTTCTTGTCTTCCTTGTTCTGCGCGAATATGCGGACGATGCTGCAACAAATAATAAACATATATAAATAGTTAAAATTCAACATATACAAATAACATAGATAATAAACCTTAGATCATGGGTTATGAAGGCAGGTGGATAGTCGCTCCAATGTAATAGCCAGACTCGCTAAATCCAAAATCGTGATTAAAGTGCGCCGCGCGCGGGATCTATGGCAAATTTTGTTACATAGTTACGAGTATACCTGCACGCACATAGTAGGAATTATGCGCGGAAAGACTACATTGTTTTAATTTTTACTTTTAAAATTCTGTGTAATTTGTGAGGTATAACCCAGAATACCAAAAGTTTGCGAAACGCTAGTCTATCTAGGTAAATGAAACGCACATAGATACTAAAGTACTAGGTAAGAGTAGGTAAGACACATAGAAAAACTTTTATGCTATTTTCGTTCCCGTACAATAATATCGTGGCTTATATTCACCTCTGACTTAATTCTGAAGTTTTAAGTTTATAGAAATATTCGGTCTTAGTCACGTCAGTTACACTAGTTCAACTTACGCTTATCCAGCCCTGAACCGCGCCCAAACCATCAAACCGACCGATTCCCGGTAACATTTCAAGTGGATACAGAATTAGAAATCTCATCTCAACTGGCACTTACACTCTCATCACAGTAAGTTGATATTGAGTATCGAGAAATATACCTAATTGGTTTGGCAACGTTCCATATCGGTAGTATTCGAATCGGATTATAACATAACGCCGACTTAACCTGTCCCGTTTAGGTTAGACGAAATTATCAAAGTTGAATTCATTCGGGCTCTGGAGTAACGTAATCGGTCGCGATTATTCTAGCGATTCCTGAACGTTATATAATGTAGGCGCCAGGACCTATAACAAACCATGTATGGTTCTATGACAAAGAACTCTACAAATAAATATATAAAAAATGAGTTCTGTTTTCATACAATAAAATTAATATGTTTGGGCGTAGATATAAAAATAGGCTTTCCCTCATGGTATTCTTGCTATATTTATGTGGTATCGGAGTAAAATAATGAAATTCCATAAAATTCCTAAAAAATTATACATTTTATTAATAAACACTAGTACGCCTTAGTATTTTTTTATCATTACTAATGAATGGTATTATTAATAATTCTAGAGTGACAACTGGCAAGTTTGAAAGGACAGGCTACTTTTATCTCGAAAAAATATAAAGATTCTGCGCTTATTCACGACAGTCTCTATGTTACAGATGTAACAGACCGACTTCCAGTTTTGATAATAACTCATATAGTAAGCATAATGTTAAAAGCTACTTTCACACCAATATGACACCTCCTAAAATACTATCTACATGTTTTATATTCCACATCATCACCCTCATAGCGTTATGTCCCGTGCTTAGACGGGGTTCGCTTAAACCATAATACAGTATTTAGCGAGTCTGATAATTACGTTGAAGCGACTGTCGATCTGTCCTTCGTAACCGTTATATAGGGAAACCAGACAATTTTTTGGATCATGATCACACATCCATAGCTAATGGAACGTGAAGGTTTCATCACGATGTTTTCACTCACAGCCGAGCTAGTGGTATAAATATGTACATATATTTGAAAAATATACAGTTATGTGAACGGGTTTGAACCCCTCGGTTAAGAGGCGCGCTCGCGTGTCCTTACCATTGAGCTACCACCGCTCATTCTATTCCACATATAAAACTTTAATGTATTGTAATCCAATTTCTATTCGTTAAAGCCAGCTCAAAAGAACCAATCATTCAGCGGTTAGAGTTGGCAGTCGGCACTCACATTAGTTGAAATTTTATTCCGGAATGCTCTCATTAACAATCTCCCATCTCCTAAGAGCTTTCCTCTTTGTCCGCGCAGTTTTCCGTTTTCACTTCCCCGACCTAGATCTTTCATTTGCTTATTTATGTATGTCGAGACTTCCGCGGTTGTGTACGGTGAGGGGAAATATGCTGGAGATAATGAGGAAACGGTTGTTCCTCTACTGTTAACAATTAATAACAATGTAAAGAAAATGAGAACGGTGGTAGCTCAATGGTAAGGACACGCGCCTCTTAACCGAGGAGTAGGGGTTTAAACCCGGGCATGTACCTCTGGATTTTTCAAATCTATGTACGTGTTTATACCACTAGCTCGACGGTGAGGGAAAAACATCGTGATGAAAACTGCAAATTCAAAACACTTTGGATTTGTAACCATGATCCAAAAATTGTCTGGTTCCCTTATCTTAGGGTTACGACGGTCAGATCGGCAGTCGCTTTGATGTAATTACCAGACTCGCTAAATCCTGGATAATGGTCTAAGCGGACCCCGTCTAAGCTCGGGACATAACGCTAGGAAGATGATGTAAAGAAAATGTTCCGTTTGAAAATATTATCGAAGCATAGTTAAGAATACGTTCGCTAAAGAAGGATTTATGAAAATATGAATTATAATAGGTTGGGGAGAATTTATTTCCTGAGAGCTAGTGCAGATCATTAATAAAGTCAATTCGTACGAATATTAATCATGCGAGTGAAAATCTTTAATTTATGCAAACACCTAAACCACTTCACCAATTGCGATAATTTGGTATTCCAAAAAATTGCATTAAAGTTTACTTTTTATCCCGAAAAAAATTATAGACCCCGCGGAACGCACGATCAATATTTTTTTCCGAGACATGTCTGCGACAAACTGAATTCCAGACGAGTGAAGCTACGGGCAAAAGCTAGCTAAATGCATCATTGTAACCAACACGGATACAAATACCTAAAGTAACCACCAACCAAAAGGAAAATCAAACTTTAGATACCAAGTGACCACAATTAACACATACGGTATATGTAACCTGAACGATATTATAGATAATAGTCAACTTAATTTTTTGGCTAAATGCAGTTTGACGAGCTTTATTCATCCTCGGACTGCCTCGTTGGTCTAGTGGTAGCATGCGCCGCCTAAGGACCAAGAGGTCCCGGGTTCAAATCCCGGGTCGGGCCAAAATTTGTGTCTGGGTATTTCAGTATTGAAATTACTCACTCACAGCCCGGAGTCAGGAAACTGGCGGTTAAACCACCCCCGTGCCTCAGAAGCACGTTAAGCCGTTGGTCCTGCGCCTGACCTCTTCTGGATCATGTCGAATTGCCGTCTCACCGGACTATGAGAGTGAAGGAACAGAGAGTGCACCTGTGTTAGCGCGCACACTTGTGCACTATAATATCTCCTGCGCAGATGGCTAATCCTCGTTGAGATCGGCCGCCGTGGCCGATATCGGTTAGGAGGACATTAAATGATACTTAAAAATGGTAAAAATAAATATTTCGCACGTGCCCATCAGCACGGTAATGTAAAGGTACTAAACAAGCGTTCAGCTAATAATACATTATTCCGATGTTCATAGCTTCACACTATCTAATTTTATTACCCGCTACTACACTCGAGTTTCGAGTACATCATAAAACGCGCAACGTGTTGTTGTTTCATCTCGGCTTTACCGTCGAGTATGTATCATTTTTATTAATTCTAAAATTAATATGCTGATGTCATAAAAGGCGACTAATGGTATTAGATTCGTGATTATTGAGCGACTAGATAGATAGATATATTCTTTATTGGACGAAAAAACAGATACAGAAATAAGGATACAAACAAATACAATACAATTTAGGCGGTCTTATCGCTAGAAGCAATCTCTTCCAGACAACCTTCAGGTAGAGGAAAATAAGCTATCGAAAAGAGAGGGGTAGGGCCGTGCAGTAAATCATACTACTTCGATAATAAAAGGGATACAAAAGAAAGGATGATACAATACTTAAATAATTATAATTATACATACAAACATAAATACACATGCGACTAGCTAGCCTTTTGGCTGAATGTGGTTAAGGAGCCTATCACTTGCTTTGAACTCTGGCTACCCCATCAAGGATTGCGGGCGTGGTGATGATATTTATGTAAGTAGGTAGATATATAATATGTTTTTTACATGGAACTAGACTAAGTCATGTAAGGAACATTCTCATAACTGATTGTTATCAACAGAATCTCTTTAGCCCAGTTTTTCGAACGCCAGGGAAATCTGCTTAAATCCTGACCAGTATTCGGGGATATTGGCAAGGACGAATTGATTGACGAGTTGACGAGTACAATATTGTCATTGTCATTATAAAGATCTTTTAAAGTATTCATGAAATCCTTGTATTCGTAACTATGCGGCATGGTGGCTCCCATATTGGATATTATTAATCCTGGATCTTTTTTTTTATTTCATTTAAGTTTAACTTAAATGACGTAACTACATAATTATTTTTAGAAACCGTTTAAACGCATTTGACTATTCAAGGAATAGAAAGTAGAGCTGTATATGTAACGAGACTACGTTACTAAAACAATCACGGGACCCGTTACTCTCGTATCGATACGTTACTCGTTACCCAATCGAGCGCATCGAGTCAAGTCGCGTAGCGAATCAATCCCGTCCGTCCAATCAATCAAACGATTCGTTACTTTGAAAAGTCCATGTAGTCTGCATGTTATTCGGTATTTTCATATTAATTTGTTCCTATTGAACACAATGCGGATGATGACACCAAACGCGAGTAATTCCCATACATAATGCAATTTAAAGAACACATTATTTTGTTTTTCAATTGATTAAAAACAATTAACAACTTTGTATTTCTGCAATGGAAGCATTGCGTTTGTTGGTGTGCCATCTAACCTTTAGGTTTAAAATGCTATTGTACTCTATTGCGCCAAATCAGTTCACTGCGCCGGATCTGTCAACTGACTACATAGCGCACAGCGCTTTGAGCGGGACCGCTCACCAATCCTACGCAAAAACACCCTCAAATCACTGTTACCACAAAGAATTTTGCTATTAGCTACCCTGGTCTAGTACAAATAAATACACTAGCGACAAATAATTACCAATGCTGCGCCATAGAGAAATTTTTAGTTAACACAATGAGTCGATGCAACGAGCTTCACCTGAGTTACTGCGCTAACGCAAATATTGTTGTACTCTAGACCGGTGTTCTTCAATCTGTGGGGCGCAACCCCCCGGGGGGTCGTGATGCCTTAATGGGGGGTCGCCGACAAAAGGAAAACGGCAAAGTCTTGCACACCTTCAATATAAAACTTTTTCCAGTCTAAGGCCCAAGGGGGTCGCGAAAATGATTAAACCAGTAAAGGGGTCGGGTACCTATTAAAATTATTGCTTTAGACTGACACACCAAATATAACTGTTGATGTAACAATGTCTAGTAAATACCTATTCAAACGACAAATTACTATCGCAACAATACGCAATTAGGTAGTTATTGGTAACATATTTGTGACATTAGCTCACGGCACGTGAAGTAATCGCGTGTAGGTGAGGTGCAGTCAGAACAATAAACTCCTAAGCACTTAAGCTAATGAAAACCATAAGTCAACACTACCGATGGGCAGCATGACATTGTACACAACAACGCAAGGTTTAAATCAATGTCATACATACAGGTATGTACGTACATTGGTAGGAACGCAATATTTTTAAACAAAAAATCCGTTGGATTTGTGATCATCTAGCCAACGAGCTAGCCACTTGTCACTACTTTCACAATTTTGCATCTAACCCATCTCAATCGATTCTAACTTTGGCTGAATGAGCTTATTGATTTGACTGGCTCGTTGGCGCATTCGGTAGTGACCCTGCCTCAAGCGCCAAGAGTTGTGCGTTCGATTCCCACCCAGGAAAAACATTCGTGTGATGAGTACTTGTGTTTGTTCTGTGTCTGGGTGTTAATATTCAATACGTCGGAGTGCCAGGCTTTGGCCGGCTTTGTGCGCCAAAAGCTACTTTGAGTATATATTTGTAATACCACTGTTGATTCTGATATCAGTAACACAAGTGCTTAAGCTACTTATCTCGGAGTCAGATCAATGTATATAATGTAGTCTGATATTTATTTATTTAAATTGTACATATAAAAAATCTGTAGATGCCTAGATTGTGTGACTGTTCATCTCCAGAGATCTAGCCCATGTATCAACATATAGTATCTTGACCAAAAATATAATAATACTTACATATTTGTGAAAAATATTTTCGGTAAAATTTAGTTCAGAAATTTCCGATAACGTATGGTAAAATGGATTTTAAGTAACAATAGTTAACAATGACGAACTTTTATGTATCAAGCCTAATGTTCTATATCTACATAGATAAGATAAATTCTCCGTAACCGATAAATATGCATGTTGCTAACTATTCCCTTTATATGTAAACCAACTTCTGTACGAAGCCCAATATGGTATTGGAAAAATAAATAAAAATATTCTTTCGGTATACTTTATCTACATGTTATATTAATTTAATAATTATGCCTGTACATCAAATTTTCAGTTAATTACATTCAGTATTAATTTTGTACAAAAGAATACTGATATATGTAACTTTTACATAGCAAAAAAATACTGTTCCTCATATATTATAGAGTGCATCTTTAAAATATTTTCCTTTTTCTAAAACTTGTTTAAATCAATGGAACTCTTGGAGAAATCATCTGACCCACATACTGATTCGTTCATCTGCACCTAAAGGTCGACATTAACCCACTGAAGGAGTAACGACTACTCCGTTCCCTCCAATAATCCTAAGTAACTCCAAATCAATTCAGGTCCCCAGGATACTCATGTATGATATAGTCAATGATATCAAAATAAAGAGAAAACGAAGACCAAAAAAAAAAGCCGATTACATAAATCACAACATTGTAAATCATTCTAAAATGTTTGAATACAGTCTACAAAATAACCGAATTATTTGAACTGCTAAGCTATCACTGTAAAACAAAAAGAACACAAATAAAATACTTATACAATATCACACTAACATATATTTATAAATAAACTGGCTGATAAATATTAAGAATGGGTTTAAACTTTGTTTCGATAGAATTGACATGGCAAACCGATGCAGAGGTGGTGGATTTTTTAATTTTTGTATATTAAAGAATAAAGAAAGAGTTATTTTGAAGCCTGCATAAATGAACACCTTTTGAATTGGATATAATGAATGAATTTCTCGCCACAAGAGACGCGAGCATAATCCAAACAGCCCACACGTAATCTTCGTGACAGTGGCCGTCATAAAAGTCTTAAAAGGACTTAAACAAACACGCACTTGCTAAACGACAAATAATAGACGGCAAATATTGGGCCCAGAACAATACCACGAAGCCTTCGCACGATTATGTCATCAACAAATCGCGAACGAGAAATTCGCAATCGTTTGTAAACTCCAACTAATATTAGAGGATGTCCATGATTTATGTGCTAATCAGTGCGTGCCGCCGGCACAGTTGACGCGATAACAGTGAAACAGAATCGCAGACGTGTTTGCGTGAGTCACCTAGTTAGACACCACTTCTAACGTGCCTTCATGATAAGGCAGATTACGATATTCTAAATAAGTGGTCCCCAACCAATGGTTCGCAAGACCTATCATTTGGTCTGATAAATATCAGACTACATCACATACATTGATCAGCTAAGTAGCTTAAGCTACTTAATCAGTTACGATTTACCATAGCGCTCGGTTCTTTAGCCTACCCCGCTAAATGACGAGAAATGGCGTGAAGATAGTTAGTTAGTTTTTACGATTTAACATAAACCACTAGATGACTAAAAAAATCTGTTTATTCCGTCAGTTAGATTATAAGAAAATATTAAACACGTATTTTTTTATTTATTGATCAAACAAACATTGACGAAGATACAATGCATTCATGTAGCGCGTGACGTCACGCTTTCGTACATTTTTTTACAAAATAGTGACGGTGCAAGCCCTCATTCTAAAATTTAAAGTTAGCTCTTTATCTTTGTGATTTTTGTTCATTTGATAAAGCGAAAAATATGTGTTTAGTATTTTTGTATAATCTAACTGACGGACTTAATATAATCATAGCTTTTTAATGCAGTCATCATCCCTATTACAAATCTAAATGTGCAAACAACAGAAATCGATAAATAATTTAGCGTCATATGTAATGTGTTAATTTAAACACGTCTGGAAACTATTTGCGTATGATACTATTATCCCTATTCTTAGCATCATTCCGTCGTTATTGTCGTAACGATAACGATACTCAATATAATTTATCCACTGTATCTGAACCACATAGTGATTTATACCTTGTCCGAAAAACACATAACTCTATAAAATCTGCAGGGATACATAAAGTATGTCGACGTGGAGCGGAGACTCATATTAATTGCCTCAAGAGAGGTGGGTGTGACACGTTGGTCAGAAACAGCACAAATTCATCTGCTTTCGTCGCGAAATACCTGGAATTTGCCCTCTATAAGTACCCAATTGATTGTGGCTCAAGAAGATTAAAAAAAAGCATACAGGACATTCACATTAAATAAAAATACGAGAAAAAGCTGAGCATTAGTTAACATCATCTTCCTAGCGTTATGTCCCGTGTTTAGACGGGGTCCGCTTAGACCATGATCCAGGATTTAGCGAGTCTGGTAATTACATTGAAGCGACTGCCGATCTGACCTTCGTAACCCTAAGATAGGGGAACCAGACAATTTTTGGATCATGGTTACAAATCCAAAGTTATTTGAATTTGCAGGTTTCATCACGATGTTTTCCCTCACCGTCTAGCTAGTGGTATAAATACGTACAAAGACTTGAAAAATCCAGAAGTACGTGCCCGGGTTTGAACCCGCACTCCTCGGTTAAGAGGCGCGTGTCCTTACCATTGAGCTTCCACCGCTCTGAGCATTAGTTAACACGCGATAATATTAATAAGCCCGAAATAACACCTAAGCCTCATCATCACCATCTTCCTAACGTTGTGTCCCATCTTTAATTAGTCGGGGTCCCCTTAGTCTATGATCTTGGATATAGGACTCTGGACTCTTCTGACTTTGATAGGGCAAGCAGACATAATAAAAAAATTATAAAATTAAATATGGTTTATTGATCTCATATTACATATGTAACAGTGGCATAATCAGTTCATATGTAATGTTGGCAATTGGAAGTAGTTCAGCTTATACTGGCTCAGGCGGCTTGCACCCAGTCAGCGCTGGTTTACAGCTACTTCCACTTCTCTTTGATATTATGCGAGAGGTTCAGTCTTGAGGGCTACCAATCAATATCCAAAAAAAAAAAAACAGAATGGAAATTACAAAAATTACTAATGGCACTCATGTGTGTGTGTATATATGTATGTGTGGATAAAAGTTACAGATCCCGTCTCTAAAGATTTTCTCAGGTCTTATAAAGATTTTCTCTATCCTAAATAGCAGGTTTGAGTAACACCTCGCATGTGAGTTACATACTTACTATTAAGCTCTTTATAAATAACTTCTACAGAATAATAAATATACTTACGCCACCGAGTTCGGGTATAATTAGGTTTTATTGCAGCGATTATCTTTAATACCGCCGCTGTACCGAGAGTGCATTGTTTGTGTGGACCAGCAGAAACAAAAGTGTTCATTACGCGAGCGGACTAAACCGCGCTGGAAACTTGGGAACTACAAAGGGGCACAGTTGCGGCTGCAGGCTTACAAAGAAATGAGGGGGATTGGGTAATGAGGTTTCTTTGCGGACATGCGAATTACTCGTACTTTTTACAGTTATGTTTAAAATACCGCGTACAAAGTTTGCAGCAAAATTTTACAATGATTATGTAATGTCTTTATTAACTTATCAAAATTCAGTCGAATTGAGAACCTCCTCCTTTTTTAGAGTCAGTTAAAACTGTAAAGAAAGGAAATGAATCGAATGTAACTTAAAGCGGGTACTACGTCAGTGAAACCGCAGAGCAATGCTAGTATGTCATATGGCGCTCGGTTCTGTACGCCTCCCCGGCAAGGAATCAGAGTGAAGTTAATTTAGTTTAGAAATACGTACACCATTCCTATAGTTTAATACTAATCCACTTACTTTTTGACGAGTATCTTTCCGGACTTGTCGGCCTTGAGGACGATCTTGGTATGCAGCTTCTCCAAGAACTTGATGGTTGGGTTGTTCAGCTGGTTCAGGTTGTACGCCAACGCGAACAACTCCTCCGTCCACATCTGGGGATGGATGTCGCCAATTAGTCGTAGAAAAACAACACACATACATTCATAACATCACGCCCGTAATCCCCGAAGGGGTAGTCTGAATGTGGTTAGAGGCTTGATGCCCCTTTAACCAAATTCAGCTAAAAAAATAAAACTGGATGGATTAGATGGAAAACAGTGTAAAAGTAGTGACAAGTGGCTCGTCGCCTACACAATCACACACCCAAATTCCGATATACCATTAGTCGCCTTTTACGACATGCTAGGCAAGAACCACAGTTAGCACATAGCACATCTTTTTAGGTTTATGTCCCGTGCTAAGTCGGGGTCCGCTTAGACCATGATCTAGGATTTAGTCCGGTAATTAGAACGAAGCGTTTGATCTGTATTCCTTGTCTAGCATGTCGTAAAATGCGATTGGCGTATTAAGTATTTGCACGAATATTTTGCCTAGTCACATATTTTTCAAAATTCTCCATCCAACTCGACTAAATTTTATCTTTAGCTAAAAGTCTGCCTATCCTTTGAGGATCGTGGGCATGACAGTATGTTAATAAACTAATATGTTCACAAAGTGTTTAATCTAACGCGATAGACTGCACGTCCCAATGTAGAACCTACGAATAGGGATTGAAATCCGGAAAGATTTCCATTCCAGCCGGAACCGACATCATCGACGCCAATCCGGTCGGATCCCGACTCCGGAATCCGGAAGTATCAATACTTGGCTAATAGGTACGGGTGGACATATTAACAAAGTATTGTAAAGTATAATCATTATATATACAATTTATCATAACAGCCTAATGAGAGACATAAGTAACGTATTAACATGTCTCATATTTTGAACATGTTTTATTGCTTCATTTAAATATACATATTCTAATATTCCTGGTATTATCGACATAATAGTTTTGGTACTCGCAACGTCTTTTCACCTTGACAAGTAATGTTACTAGATAATTCAGCACTTAAACACAGTATGCCAAAATGTAGGTTACAATCCAGTTTCAAACATTTTTGAATACTGTTTTATGCGTACTTGTTTATTATTAATCAGTTAAATGTCTTATTCAGAGCTGTTACATACTTAAAGCACAAAGCTTCTATTAGTAATTTAAATCACAAAGCCACAATTTTAATGTTCTGAGCGCTGATAAACATACCTAATATAAAAATGTGATAAAGAGCCTCGCTTTCTAATTATAATAACAAATTGCTTTTTAAATTATTCACTTAGCTCTAAGATTAAAGTTGAGGGAAGTTCTAAAGAACTATGTTGTCCCGCTTTGCTTCACCGTCACACTGTATATTAGATAACAGTAAAGCAATTTACTGCCATAAGCAGAAATAAGAAGATTATCCTGGATATGAAAGCAGCACATTACCGTCTGCTTTATAAAAGCCGATGATCAAATGTTCATAGTCAATTACCAATACGTAATTACCTCGAGACTAAGGCGTTTAAACTTTTGTCGGGATTCTCGAGCCATTCAGGCATAGCTTTATAAAAACGAAGTTAAACTATAGGTTCGTTCAAGATGCGTCTCAGAAAGTACTTATTCGAACAGCAGATAGCACTTACTTAGCAGCCGGACAGTTACTTTACAAGTTCATACATACACACACATTTACACATGTGTGTGTGTGTGTGAACACACACGGACACATACACATATTTACAATATCTCACCATAGACTGTCATAAATTATTATTTTTCTTTTTTTATTAGATCTCATTTTGTTTTGTTTTGTTTAGTTTTACTATTACTAAGTATATTTAAGTTTGCGTGACCGCTGACGCTCCCTCATCGCCTGGTGTCACTAAAAACCAGCGTCTTGGTGAATTATCGTCACCTTGACACATGCTGAGTGGGCGCCATTTTGGTCTTATATTACATTAAATTATTTGTTTTTATATTTTATTGTGTATTAACTGTTATGTGATATAGACCTATTAAACTATTCTATTCTATTCTATTTCAAGTTTCTAATTAATTATAGTGCATTCGGTTCTCTCTGCCTACCCCGCTAGAGAAGTGGCGTGAAGTTTAATTAGTTATCAAGAGCATACCTATCTGTACTTCATATATCTTACTCTGTTGAACCCCCTGTGCTCACGAGCTTCGGGGGGACCATTTCAGGCAGGGGCATGTTGTACCTACTTTGTGCATTTTCACTTATGCCAATATGTTTTAAATAAATAAATAAATTCTTCAGACTGGCACACCAATTCCCTAGTCCCAAACTAAGCTTATAAGCTTGTGCTATGGATACTAGGTGAACGGATAGACATACTTAAATACGTTTATAAACATCCATGACTCAAGTACAAATATCCATGTTCATCACACGAAATTTTTGCCCCAAGCGGGATTCGAACCCGCGACCCTTGGTTTCGTGGCCAGGGTCTCTGACTACTTGACCAATATTTTATATTGTAGGACGATCTCACTCGATACCCTGACGAGCACCAATATTAATTGTTTTATAGTCTTGCCTAGACTTGCTTCACTGCCATTTATTTCAATATCGTTGCGCTTTTTGCAAGCATAATATTGTAACAACATAATAATATTACAAGTGTAAATGGCTCCACAGTGAAATTGGACCGCGTCCAACTCTCGCACTTTTCCGAAACTGTGGCCGTTCAGTTCGTCGACTCGATGAATGAACAATAACATTTATCATTCGAGTATTTCGGCCTTTTAGTCATTCAGTATTCTTTGTATTTTTAGGGTGTACGCGAAACAGTGGGTGTTTCGCTGTTTAATGGGCGGTTTTAGTGAAAAAAATGCTCATTCATTTGACTTTAAGGCGTCTATAACATAGTATAACATACTATGTGTCAATACAAGTAAGTAAAGTAACTAAACTTTGAACGTGTAAAACGTTGTTTTTGTATGAGTTATTTTGTTATCACTTCATAATTGTTATTTTGAATAACTTAATATGACAAATAAAACATAAGTACTAATCAAATGATTTATAAGATACTAGCAGCGCCTCGCGGCTTCACCCGCATAGTTCCCGTTCTTGTAGGAATATGGAGATAAAATATAGTCTATGTTACTTCCGGATAATGTAGCTTTCCAATGAAGAAATATTTTTTGAAATAGGCACAGTAGCTTCAGAGTTTATTCATTACAAACATACACACACACAAAAATACAAATCTTTCCACTTTTTAATATTAGTAGGTATAGAAAAGGGCGGCCAGATCCTATAAGTGTTTACTAAAACGTCCAGACTTAAGGCAAACTTTGAACAGATTGATATACATTAACATTACATAGATTGATTCAAACAAATCTTGATCAGTCTCCTTAAATAATCTGACAAGACATAATTCTCATAGACGTTATTTGAAAATATAAGAAAACAACAACATAATCATTACCGGACCCTGATACCTTTCCGCTCCCTCAAACCGTACTGATCGCAATTGCTTTTCCATCGGTCGATGAAAGTCTTAGCCAAACAACGGAAAGAAACTAATTGATTACCCGAGGCGCGCCGGACGTCTCAGGTGGTGCGGGCGATGAACGCTTACAACTTACTTCGATTACACCGATGAAACAACTTAACTTCGACATCGCTTTTTAAAGTACCACATCGAACCCGGCATACTCCGGTGAAGTATGGCAGAGTGCCGCACTCCCAAGTTTTGAGTTTAATCTGACAAAGTAACGAGGCGGCGTCTATCTTCCAGGACGTCTGCTGTAATGGACGTCAATCCAAGAATCGATCGAGATCTATCACAAGACATGACTTCGAAGAGAAACTGACATTATAAAGATCGACCTATAGACTAGGATCGATACATGTCATCCGACTACCTTAAATCGAAGAAAATTTACTATCCACACCAGTAAAATAATAAATATAATAATAGATATAATATTTACTTGTCACAACTTTTTCACAATTTTCCATCTAACCCAGCTCATTATCCCATGTTGGTCTGGGACTTAAAAATAATGAGCTAATTCTTGCCTAGCATGTCGTAAAACATGACTAATGGTATATCGGTATGTGTATGTAATTGTGTAGGCGACAACTTACGGCGTCTACTTATTCACAATTCCAGTTTTGTTTTTAGCTGAATGTGGTTAAAGGGATCTGCTGCCGGTGATTATGGGCGTATAGTTATGTATGTATGTATGTATATAAAATAATAGACATCAAATAACACTTTCAACTGCCATACAATCGAAGAAGTTTGATTAGAATCCTGCTGAGAAAAAATATCTCAACGAAACAACAAACAATATACCTACATAGATAACAAAATGTGTAGATCTTTATCCAATCTTCTCCGTGAAACGGGCAGTGCAGTTATCATACCTACATTCAAATTGGTCCGACTCGACTATAAATCATACGATGCGTCGCGTACATGGTCCCATCTGTCCGGCTAGTCTCGTTAATAAATAAAGTGCACATATGAACCGTATATTTCCAGTTACAACCTTTACCGATTCGAGTCAATTTCCTCAGGTTCCCGAACCTAAAAGGGCCACAAGGTTCCTTGAACCGATATAAAAGTGACCGGGTCAGCGGTTTCTGTGAGCCCTAATTTCCGCCCTTGTACAACGACATAAGTCACGTAGAAAGCTATATGATTGCCATCTTGATAAGCTTTATGATTCTCGTGAATTCTCCCAATGGAGTACGTCCTACAAAATAACTATTATAACTAATACATGTCCTAGATTTAGGTAATGGACCTAAATTGGGAAAAGTAGAGGGGCAATTTCGGTAAATATCGATGAAACACGTGTAAACATGGCAGTAAGAGTTTTGGGTCAATTGACTAGATCCAAACTTTTGAGGTCTAATCAGATTTCATGGCACGGAGCAAAAGATCACGTAAATATTTTGGCACAAATATTTTCATAAATTTAATCAAACAGTGTTCCCATTGCTTGAGGTAATAAATTATTTGAACAGTCAGCTCTCAAACTATGGAAGAACTATTTATAATAGTGTCAGTTGCTGAAAGCGTTATCCATCTTGTAACATAATTAATGAAATGCTTTGAGGATTCCGTTTTAAATTATCCTCCAAGTTCTAAGCAGAAGGATTATGATATCTGATGTATTGCCTCAAAGTGGCCGTTTTCATCGAAACGATGATCTTATTATGATTAGCAGCATAAATTATAATATGACTTACAACTTTCCTTTTGTTACGTGATATATCATCAGGTTTATTTTAAATCATATGTCAAAACGTTATACAAGCTGATACTATTTATTATAACGTTAGTTTTTACCGACTCATTCAGTTATCTGAATTCAATTTTCTCGTTAATTTTTCCCTCAACAAGCTAGCGTCAAGAATCCGTACGTACGGAGCTTTTAAAAACGCCGTCCGTGCTCAGATTCAAACTGACATCCCACGCATCAGCCGAAATTTGTGTGTCACAATGATCATAGTATTAACATTCCGTGCAGTCAGCATGGCATCGTATTACGTTGACTCCTCGCACATCTCACGTCCGGAGAGACAGCGCACTACAATAGTGATGTCAGCGAGTCAACAGACAAGATCTGCGTACGTGCGGCCGGCAAGCTTGCTCCCCTGACCCGACCTGCCTCGTAACAAGCCGAACGTACCCTATACGAGTATGTACATATCTATTAAACCTACCCGCGCCATAATAAAATTAGGGCGCCGTGTGCAGGGACCCATCGCTACCCGCAAAACACAGCCGCGTTATACGCTATGTTCCTATACAGTTTTAACTGAAATATGGAATGCATTATATTATTTTAAACCATTTTAAGTTTCCTTAAATTTAAAGTAATATTTTAATAATGAAAACACTCAAGCCTCCTAATTAAAAAAAACATAACTGAAAGTAAATAACAATCGTTTTAAACAAGTCGTTATTTCATCAAATCATGTCATCGAATTATTTAAATAACGAATTAACATCGGTATTCGAGTACCTTACCGTTTTGCCGATCTCATTAGACAGATCAAACGAGTAAACAAACACTCACACATTGCTGTCCACCGGACAATTCCTTATCACAGCTCAGGCTTACGTGCCGGCGCGCCCATAAAAAATATTCTCCATTACATATTTATTAGACCGATCGGAAAGTTATGAGAGGAGAGCACGCGACGGACATTATCAAGTTATAACATCGTTAAGCGCCGCTATATCACCCGGGGAAACCATTTACTAAGTGCGTCTTCCATACTCTTAATGGTGAGAGGGAAAACTAAAAGTATTTTTACTACCTTAACGGTTACCTCGGAATAGTAGCGTATCTGTTGAAATGTAGTAGTAAAACTTCCCGAGTTTAACTTAAGACTAACTGACGGGTTGCTCGCAACTGGCAGGAGTTTAGAAAGTTGGGGAACAAAGATATAATATAGACTGGGAATACGGAAGGGAGATTGCTGTGCAGCGAAATTACGAGGCTCCGTTATCGTTACATAAACTATGGTAGATGTTATTACACTTTTAACTTTAAAGCACACGTGCAACGGTTGTCAGTAAGATAATACAGTCTGGTCGCTAAACGGCCAAATAGTTACTTGAAACGAAAAAATCAGCCACCGGACATTTTGCTAAATATATATTTCAAGAGCAAACTCCTAATGAAATCGAAAAAAGGCACCAAGATCAAGCCAAGTAATCCATATTAGAACAAAGAAATTATAACGAACATATGATACATAATCTGTAATCAGATAAAGTTTTTATATATCCATCCACTCTCATAACGCAGATTATGATCTTACTCCTATCCATCCAGATTCTACTTCTAAACAGGCCATAAACTTTTAAGATCCTCACAAGAAGCATTTTTAAATAAAGCACAAACCAGGCGTACGACACGAGCCAATTTTGCAATACCAATTCCCAGTTCCTTTATTAAAAAGTCCATTAGACGAGTTTTATAATTCTTTTGTAGCGAACAGCCGCAGGCAAATCCTGGTATTAGGTGTAGCGAGAATGCTTTGTCTTTCACGTCTAGGATGTAACCCCCTGTTACATATTAATAATTTACGCTCGCCAGACACTACGCCACAGCGCAAAGAGAATAACAGAGAATAACAGTGAAGTCTTACTTCCCATCTTTATATGACATCAACCAGTAACTAGGTTAACTTGGTGTCAGAGTTTTAAGACTGCCATTTCGTCTACGTGGCTTGTTTAACGACGGTAATCTATCGAAAGCACCCCAGACCAACAGCGTAAAACGCCTTCGGGTACAGAGGAATTTGCGATATTTTAAAGTAGTTTATAGGACTGCGCTAGTGATCCTATATAACCTCATTGAAAAGAGTTAGTATATACACACACACATTTTTTTTCCCTCTCTGTTTATAATTTATTTTCAGTTTTTTATGAATTATGTGATACTTGATTTCATTTCATGCTTTGGCAATGTTATACCTACACCAATAATGGGAGAGGACACTGGATTTCATACTACAGGCAACAGCCTATTTTCGAATACAGTAGAATCAAACAAAAATTGTTAAAATTTTTTTGTCAATAAAGCATTTTTATTAAAATATATATATATTTGGATTAAACGCAATCTAAGCTTTATCTGAAAGTAATGCAATGCTCTTACCATTAATCCAAAGAAAGTAATAGTGATATTAATTTAAATTTTTTTTTTTTTTGTATAAAAATACATATATACATATATCAACAATATTGATTGGTTTATCTCGGAATGCATTTGATATGCAATTCATATGTGGGTCACGTCATTAAAATGTGCTTATATTATTATCATAAGAGTGGTGTTATCTAAAGAAAAGGTCTCTTAACTTGATATTCAATTAGTGCTATCATCTAATGTCTATAAACATAAGACACCTGATTTAAAAGGCCGGTGACATATTTATTAATTAACAGGACTTCCGTAGGTGAACGGTTCACAGAACCCACATTTTTATTTTGTTAGCCTACGTAGCTGTAACGTAAGTTTATTTTATAGGTATACTTTTTATTATATGTGTTTTTAAGTTGAGACTGGGTTTTATTTCAATGTAAAATTTTGTTTTGTATTGAAAATAAAACTCAAAAAAATGGTGGCTTCAAAATATACGCAGCTTTTCTTTCGCTTCCAGACAATATTTTAATACCAAATCCCCAAACAAACTTTAACTATCTGCTTTCCCCACTGCTTATCAGATAATAACGACATCACACAAAATACGTTAAATAACTACCCCTAAAAGTTACTCCTTACTTACGTTATAGTTACACCAGATTCGGAATCACTACGATATCAATTTTAAAGATGGCTCACTGGCCGTTCTATAACGGCCAGTGCACACTGCCGGCTCAGGTAGCGAGCGAAGAGAGCATGCAAAGCCGCCTAATTCAGCGCGATGGAGATTGCAGGCACGTCGCCGCCGGCCCGTGCACACTCTCCGTGCTGCGAGATTCGGACGCTAATTGGTCAATCAGCATGAATACATCCGAAGCTGCAGTGCAACACGACTCGTCTGGCTCAGGAATCATAACTGCTAGAGATAATTATACTGCAGCAATAGAACTAACATATTTGATTCGTAGTATATATGTCGCAGGCAATTTGTATGATACGTCGGCATGTTACAAACAGCGTCGTCCGTTTAAAAACGCTCGCTGTTCTGAAATATGCCGAAGGCAAAATGTATATTGCGGTCATTATATAGTATGCCGCAAGTATTTAGTTTAGGTTAGGTTAGGTAGTAGTTAAAATAATAGGTACGACGACGAGCGAAGCGAGGAGGAGTGTTAGGTACAACTGCGACCCCACGGCCAGAACTGAAGAAGAACAACCAATGTCGAAATTATAACAACTGATTGAATGAGTCGCCAATTTGCCTTCGGCATATTTCACATACTCACTATTCACTTCACACTTTTAGGTAATTAAATGCTAAGGTAAACAAAGTTTTTTTTTCTTTTTAGGAATACCTGTTTAAGTTATATGTTCTTATATAAAACTGAAAACTCATTAAAATGAAAACATATACTGAAAACCTTGAATTATGATCTGACAATGCAAGCAACTAAAAAGAAAAGCTTATACATAGATAGGTTCTGTTTCATATTGACAGGCCCGTTGGTGTAGTAGTCAGAGACCCTGGCCACGAAACTAAGGGTCGCGGGTTCGAATCCCGCTAGGGGCAAATGTTTCGTGTAATGAACATAGACATTTGTCCTCGAGTCATGGATGTTTGTATAACGTATTTAAGTATGTCTATCCGTTCACCTAATATCCATAGCACAAGCTTATAAGCTTAGTTTGGAACTAGGGAATTTGTGTGTCAGTCTGGAGAATTTATTTATTTATTATTTTTATAACGTAGGATGTCATAATCTAATTTATCCGGTTTTCTCATCTAAGGTCAGATAGCGTTTGAACCTGTTTATGACAAGACTACCAATCTTAAGATTTTAACGACACAAATTACTTTTGCAAAATTTAAAAAACAAGATAAACAAGCACACGTAATCTTAGTACATCAAATAAACATAATGGATAACTAAAGTAGGATGAAAAGTTGCGATGAAGATGTAAGGATTAAAATAATTATTTATATCAGTAACCCAGAATCCTTAGCGATATTAGATACTTTGGCGTACCAATTTCCAAGGCAAAGAGATTCTCCTGCTTATTTCACTTCAAAAGCTCGGTCGCACGCCTCCAGTGGCCTATTTACTATGCAATGGCAAACATTGTGCCAAGTTTGTAATGTGCTAACCATGTCATCATCTTCCTAGCGTTATGTCTCGTGTTTAGACGGGGTCCGCTTAGATCATGATCCAGGATTTAGCGAGTCTGGTAATAACATTGAAGCGACTGCTAATATGACCTTCGTAACCCTAAGATAGGGGAACCAGACAATTTTTGGATCATGGTTACAAATCTAAAGTTGTTTGAATTTGCAGGTTTCATCACGATGTTTTCCTTTACCGTCGAGCTAGTGGTATAAAATATGTACATTTGAAAAATCCAGAGGTACATGCCCGGGTTTGAACCCGCACTCCTCGGTTAAGAGGGGCGTGTCCTTACCATTGAGCTGC
The DNA here is from genome assembly GCA_951394215.1 of Glyphodes perspectalis. Taxonomy (NCBI): domain Eukaryota; kingdom Metazoa; phylum Arthropoda; class Insecta; order Lepidoptera; family Crambidae; genus Glyphodes; species Glyphodes perspectalis. The sequence goes on along the minus strand of OX596208.1, from coordinate 13,981,762 downwards.
CACCGCTAACCATGTCGTTAAGCATAAAAGTATATCAGCGATAAATCGTACGGAATTAATCTCAACAAGAGTTTTCAGGAAAAAGGTACTTACTTCGTCAACAAACTAAGGTATTACAATAACATGCAAATCAATTCACGCACGCACGAGAGGCGACAGACACTTATTCACGCCATTGTCCCCGGCTAATAATATCACAAAGATCGAGTGGAGCCATGAACGGAGGACGGAAAGCTATTTGGATGTCTACAAATTTTTCTTCAACCGGAAACCGCTTGATCGGAGCCACCTGTGGCATTTATAGATCCTGCTAGGGTTACCATGCAATGTGTTACAAATCCCTGATATCTTTTTTAATACATATATATTGAAATATGCAAAAAAATACAATAGATTATAAGTCGAATAAAAGGCTCACCTACCACGACCAGATTGGTCGTGTATTAACAGAAGGTGAGTTAGGAGTCATAAAAACTGTTCAGCCTGTATGAAAAGGATCATGAATGTTAAAGAGGCGACTGAGGTGTGTAAGGATCGTGCCATATGGCGTTCGGTTCTCTCTGCCTACCCCGCTAGCGAGGTGGCGTGAAGTTAAGTTAGTTAGTTAGTTTTGTTGCCAAAATCAGTGTTGTAAGAAATAAATTGCCAGAAGATACATTAAAACAGGTTGAGAATTGGACACAAGCATATTCTATTTGTGTGTAAGGTACACGTACCCTCTATCAAAATAAACCAAGATCCATTTTACGTGCAGGTAAAACGATACGAGAGCATGTTTAATTAACGGAATTTCGTTAGTAGCAAATTCTCACCCTCCTCGCCTTACATTTTACTTCGTGTTTATTTTTGTTGTTTGTAGTAATCAAACGCTGCCTACGTCATACGCAAGCTGCTTTAATCAATAGTTGAGGACCTAACATTGTTAGCTTGTTGTTTGCCACCTATAAAAAGTTGTGGTTTGGACATGTGGAAAGAATGGTTGACGAAAGATTGACTAAACAGATATACAATGCGAAAGTGGTAGGATGTAGGAGCCGCGGAAGGCCCAAGCTCACCTACCACGACTAGATTGATCGTGTATTAAAAGAAGGTAATATTAGGAGTCATAAAAACCGTAGAGCTTGTATGAAAAGGATTTTGAATGTTAAAGAGGCGAGTAAGGTGTGTAAGGATCGTGCCATATGGCGTTCGGTTCTCTCTGCCTGCCCCGCTAGGGCAGTGGCGTGAAGTTTAGTTAGTTTTAAAAAGTTGCTCTGTCTCTGTACAACCCAATCCACTTAAAGAAGTACCCAATCCGCCCACAGATATAAGAAAGATATTACATGTTTTAATTCACTATATTTTCTCACGGTGAGTTACTTATCGCATTGAGTTAAAATAGTTTTTATTATGACGCCGATGACATTCTTAAGTAGTGACAACGAGATGACAAGTTAATCTAACTGTTTATCTAACTCTAAAAACATTTAGAATATCGTGCATTACTGATCTTTCAGTAAAGCAGTCTACTAAATGATAAGAAACGGGCACACACGTTACTTGCGAAGAGTATTAGTATAAAACCGGGCGCATACCTTTGGATTTGTCAAATCTTTGTATGTATTATGTCCTCCTAACCGATATCGGCCACGGCGGCCGATCTCAACGTGGATTAGCCCTCTGCGCGGGAGATATGTGTGCGCAAACACAGGTGCACTCTCTGTTACTTCTCCGGTGAGACGGCAATTTGACACGACCGGAGAAAGGTCAGGCACAGGAGCAACGGCTTAACGTGCTTTCCGAGGAACGGGAGTGATTAAACCACCAACTTCCTGACTCCGGGCTGTTACTGAGTGATTTCAATATTGAAATATCCAGCCACAGATTTTGGTCCGACCCGGGAATTGAACCTTGGACCTCTTGGTCCTTAGGCGGCGCATGCTACCACTAGACCAACGAGGCAGTCAATTGTATGTATTATACTACTAGTTCGGCGGTAAGGGGAAACATCGCCAGGAAACCTACACATTCATATATATATTGCTGTGTAACCATGATCCATTGTCACCTGCGCAAAATAGCAAGACTCGTCAAATCCATAATTATGATCTAAGCTGATTACGCCTGCTAACAGGACATGACACATGAAAGCAAGGTTTTTGACTATAATTTTACAAGGTGTATTACGGACGAAAAAAGCACCAAACATTAACTAGATAAGTTTATTCATTCATTTAAATAAATTAACATCTTTATACCTACAGTAAAATTTTTCAAACCCGATAAGATAATCTAACACCTATCTTTTCAACTATCCGAATAAAGAATGAACTATGGAGCGATTTGTAGCTCTGATAAAATTCAACAGCAATTCAGTTGGATACCCGGCGCCGTATATTTTTTCTTTTCCCCCTCCAAACTATACAGAGCAGGCGCTGTGCACACCGTTTTGAATCCAACAAACTTTCCATTATACAGTGTAACAAAAGTGCATTGTGGTGAATGGAAAGTACGTTTTTGTATAATTGTGTGGTAACTTAACTAACTTTGTGAAACAGTTTCGGAAAATCCCAGCTACGTCGAAAATTTGCAAAACGAACGAATATTATGAAAAAAAGATTCGAAAACTACATTATCAAAACGTTTGTGGTTTTAGAATGAATAGCATATGCGGTTTCAGTTTTCAGTAACGTTTTCCTTATACACTGCAAATAAGTGGCTGAATGAAATATACATTTAAGGAGTTTACAGGCTTAGGTCTTTGTTGCAAATTGTTTTGTGTCACCTTTTACCAAAGACGTTCATAGAACACCTACTTCTCAAATTTAGACTGGAATCGTTTGATATCGCACAAAGTCGAATTCTATCGTTACTCGAAGGCCGAACCCGACGCTTCTTCAAAACAAAAAGGTAACTTTTAACGAGAGGCAAAATTGCCGTTACTACGCTAGTGTACTCGAACAACTTGTTTCTAACTATTTTTCTAACCTGATTTAGCTCCAAGAACTGGGGGGCAAAGGATGTTGTAACAGAGCAGAATAAGTGAAAATGAAAGACGATTAAATACCGTATTCGGATTCTGCAAGAGAATGTCAAAGCATTTTATAGTGAAAGGGTTGTTCCCCTCCCCTTGTTCCCCGTTGGGAGCTAAATGAATCGGTCTGAAACTAGAGCATTCCTTTTATAATGCCCAGACGCGTGCCAGCAAGTTACAGAAACGCCGGGACGGAGCATTGGGCGACACAAAATACAGCTGCGACTTCATCCTAATCTTAATTTTCTTTTTTAAAACCTTACTACCAGGAGCTCCTTGGATAAATAACAAAACAGGTACTATTCTTAGACAGTACTCATTACGTGGTCAACCACTGAAAAAAATAGTTTAATTTGGTGTTGGTTCCATCCTAGCGTCACAAGCTTCTAAAACACGGAATGGATAATACTTCATTACCAGTATCCTTCTCCCATCCGATTAAACTCGGTGAGAAGGGCTCGACTTTACAATCGATTCCGCAATCGTGGAAGACATGGCAACTCGTGCTTATAATCTTCCACAAGTTGTTTTAAGTTAGCCTAAATCACAGGTATTTTGTTCTGTATTCATAGTGAGATGACCAAAAACTAGAACATTACAAGACAACACAAAAAAATGAGAAGAAAGAAAAATATGGTTGAGCGCAAATATAGCGATAGCTCCGCGTCATACGGATACCTTGGTCGGTCAGTTGATTGATTGACACATTTACTTCGAAACAAATACTGTTGCCGTCATCTTACTGTCACTCAACTCTCATAACGTATACATTGTATCATTTAAAATTCTTCCAAGAAGGTATGCTTCTAACGTGATCTTAGAATCAACTAGTCAGGTTTATTACATTACAGCCACTATCTTTGGTTTTCCGTAACCCATAGGCGGAGAATTCGACAAATTGTGTGACCGTAACTAACATCTCTAATATAAATTTTAAGTTTTCCTTGCTAAGTCTTCCCTTTTCTTTAAGCTAGTGATGTTCTCGAGTCACCGTATTTGAGAGACACCATCCTCATTAAACTACAAGCTATTAGTGTTCATTTCATATCAATGACATTGTAACTTTACAATCGTTACAGGCCTCGAGGCTTGAAAGCGATATTATCAATCAGCCATATGCACAAAGGAATTTGCATTCCTTTACAGGTGAAAAGGCACTATTGCAGGTAAAGAACCGCAGACACCAAAGCCATCTAAAACTCAAATTGCGAAACGTCCGTCCGTTTGTCACACACACGGACAACGTTTATTAAACGATTCTTTCGTTCAAACAAATACAGTTGCGTCCTGCTGTCTGTTAGTTGTTAAATTATTTCGAGCAAATGCGTTACGTTTACTGGCGTATCAACTAATCCACTCGGGTACATTTTATCATGTTAGCAACGAACTTAATGATACGTTACAATGTCAACGTAGACACCTATAATTAATGCTTGTTCGCGTAACTGCGGGGAGTGAGGCCGGACGATATATTAACCGTACATTAACTACTTTCGATGATAGCAAGCGTAACGCCTACGCACAAAGGGCTGAATATACACTTGCGTATAATCATAACTAACTATTTAAGGTACTTACGAATAAACACTCCAAACCTTTACCTCAATCATCAAGACAATTTTTTCACTGATATCATTAGCCACACAATAAGAACAACCTCATTTATATTTTATACCTAACAGCCACTCTATTCGCAAAAGTATGATAAGCAAGACGAAAGATGAAAAGGCGAAATATGTCCTAGTGAACTTTGTCTAACTTTAAGTCCAGTCAAAAGGAGTAAAAAGTTATTAGAGTTCACAGTGAAATGAATTTGCTCGATGTGGAAAAACATTCAAATAGTAGTGAGATTCTCGGGAACGTTCCTGGCTGCACGTGTCGCAAGTGTGACGCAATCGTTGTCTTTATACAATTTGAGTCGAAAGGGTGTTATTTTATTAAGTCACAGAGCAATGAAATCGTACAAATACATTATGTTTTTAAAATGGAACAAGCCGAAAAAAACAAACGTATGTTTGAAGTATACTCGGTTGTTTTTAGAATGACTAAGAGGGATATTCCAACCATCTTTAGGATGCTATAAGTCTGGCACATATTATTTTGCTATAAATGAGTTTCTGTATTACTTTTGATGTTTTATGGCAGGGCATAATATATCTTCGATAACTATCTGACCAGTTAGGTTATTTGTATAAAATTGGTTTTTCTATTAATTTCCAGTAGATAACACAGAAAAAGTTAATAAAAATTCGCCGATAAGCCGTCGAGTAGCCCGATCCTCTTTCCCAAACAACCGATTTGATGTTTGGATTGATTTTATTTCCGAAACACAATTAAGCTGAAACGTTCAGGCGGAATCGAACGGCAATTTGTAACAGTTACGGCACTGCAATCACGTATCGAGTGGATTCCAATTTGGAGTCCAGTAACGTGGTATTCAAACGATGAACGAGGCGCCGGGTAAGGTTGTCGAGCTACATACTATGTAGCACTTACAAATTTTCATTTGAACACTGTGCTGTGTATGCAATTTAATAACCTAGGCAGCCTTTGTTCTTGAATCGTATTCTCGAAAACTGAGAATACGATTCAAAATTTGTCCCATCTTGGTCTGGGACTTAAAAATAATGTTCCAAGTGTGTTTCATGCCTAGCATGTCGTAAAGGGCGACTAATGGTATATGGGGTTTTGGGTATGTGATTGGGTAGGCGACGAGCTAGCCACTTGTCACTACTTTTCACAATTTTTCATCTAACCCAGCCCATTGTCCCTTGTTGGTCTGGGACTTAAAAAGAATGTTCCAAGTGTGTTTCTTGTCTAGCATGTCGTAAAAGTCGACTAATTTTATATCGGATTTTGGGTATATGATTGTGTAGGCCGCAAGCTAGCCACTTATCACGACTTTTTCACAATTTTTCCATCTTACCCAGTCCAGTTTTATTTTTGGCTGAATGTGGTTAAAGGAGCCTGCACCCCCTTTGACTCTACCTACCCCTTCGGGGATTATGGGCGTGATGTTATGTATGTACGATTCAAAATAAATTACAAAATCGAGAGGAAAACAAAAGAAGTTTTAGTTTTTCGTTCTATTTTTTACTATAAGTTGTATTACTACTACATAGTTGGTAATACTACTAAAGTATGAACACAACAATATTGTTTATTCATTTCCATGTCTACAATATTACTACTTATATCGTAAAGTTATCCTAAAAGTATTCTAATGACACATCCTGTATGAGACATACGTACAACACGTAAATTATTCACTCATACAACGTCATTTAGTAAATAAATTGGCGAGATTCCTAGGTTAAAAAAGTGACAAGCCAGCTCGTCGTCTACAGAATCTCTAACCAAACCAATATTGGTTGCCTCTTACGACATGCAAGGCAAGGTACACAATTTCAGTCCGGCAGTGTAATATAAAGCTTAATATGATATTCAAAATCAATTTCGGCGGGTCCATATGACCTGTATCCTCGTAATCCCAAACTAAATCAGTCCGTGTTCGGCGCGTTCAGACAACCCTGTTAGCAAGATGCCGTGCCGGTCGGATGCGAGGACTTACCGGCTTATGGGTTTACCTTAGCAATCTCCTTACTGGTGCACGCGGGTGCATATACGAAGCTATACGAACGGGTCTTACTGAAGACGAGCTTTAAAGTTTGCGTAATGTTGAAAAATGACAATATACTATCATCAAGCAAAGTTGATCATTAGTTTTAACCGGACCAAGATGATTTAGAAATATAACTAATGTATGTTTATAGATTAACGCGTGTCAAAAATAAGAAGCCGACATTTTTGAGAATTGGCTAAATGATTGTTTTCAATCACGATAGAATCCTACCGATCTGTTTTGGGTCTCTCTTATGAGATGACGAGGTTTTGTTTCCGTAGCCAAGGACTGTAACACCTAAAGCAGCAGCCTATTATGTAACCTGGGTCCTAAATCCACGGCCTTTCTCACCAGGTCTACGTCTAAACTTGTTTCGAATGATCATGCCAGCTCAAATTTCTTACCTGCGCAATCTCCTTCCGTGTGCAGCAGAAGTTGACGAAGGTCACGTTCACGAAGTCGGCCCCGTACGCGACGCTAACGGTTTTCTCCTCCAGGGAACCCTGAGATCCTATCAGCACCACGTTCCGGATTTTGGGATCCTGTTAACAAAGTAATAAATAAAGAAATAAATAAAGTTACAAGACCTTTTACACTCTATAGACATTGTACTAACATAACATACCTATCCATCACGAATAAGGCACTGTGAAAAAAATGTGAATGATAGAGAATTGGGTATTAAGATTTCAGATAATGTACACTAGCCACTACATTTTCACAATTTACCATCTAAAAATTTTTTGACTGATAGTGATTAAGAAGCATGCTATTTCTTGGGCTCTGGCAACCCTTTTAGGGGATGCGGGCATAATAATATTCTGAAAAGATGTTTCTACATTTAATTTTTATAGGTACCTTCTTTTTAAGTCCCTAACCACCGTGGTTTTGGTAATAAGTACTTAAAATGCTAATATTAAAATGTCTCGTTTTGGACAACTATACACTTTTTGTACAATAATATTGTTCAATTATATTATCGGCGAGGTGCATCGGCCTTGCCGTAATTCTCCACGCCCGCGAATTCCGTAGTCGGCGTACAGTCAACAACAATAATAAAGAAATGTACCTATAAGTAACCATGAATATCTGATTCTTATTATATTTTATTTTTAAGAATAATTAGTAGTTATTATAATACATGGAATACATTTATCAAGTACAACTGACTATGAATTGACATTATCTATTTCATAAGTATAATTGGTGATGGACGTTCTTAAACTTAACTCGACTTAATTTTACTGACATTCATAAAGACGACTGACGTAATTGATGCTTTATCAGTCGGGTAGCTGTCATTTTTTTGTACTAATTTGTAGCGTAGTTTATATATACTGCCTTATTTGCTAGTGTTCTTTGTACCTCCCCACCCCATTTATCTCTATCTCTCTCTCTTGTTAGTCTCTGCGTATATTTTTCTAACATTAGACTCAATAAAACCAATAATTATACCCAAATTTTTTTTTTTTTTCTATCTACTTTGAAAATCAGGCCTCAGAGAATGTTGCTACGATTCCAAGTGTACAACATTTGAGCGTCGCGCGGCTCTAGCCGGTGCCGCCTGATGATGCATTACACAGGTGATTCATTCGCGCAAAAACCGTGACGGCCATCGTTTGGCAAGGCGACTACATTTCTTATAGTGAGCAGTAAGCTTTATTAAGAATCCTACATTATCGCCGTGTTTCGTCGATAAGTCAGAACCGTGTGTAGTATTCTAATCTTTGTGTTTAATTAACGATTTCGTATTTAGATTTATTATCAATTGTCAAACATAAGGTTAAAATATTTTTGCGATGTACAGAAAAAAATATAGAATACTAACTATGGATACCCGGAAGAGTTTGATAACAGTTTCCAACAAATTAACCCTCTGTCTTTTACAAAAACAGATATTATACGAAGTTGTATAGTCATATTTCTTGGTGTGTTAACATAGACGCTGATAGAAAAAGGGAAATATACTTATTTGTATAGGTGACCTCCAAGAAGCACTTACAAAACGTCAGAAAAATAAATATTATATTAATCGACTCCTAGATTCAGGAGGCTGTTTCTATCGAAATGTAGCGGCAAGAAACCCGATAATTAGTCTTTTTAACAGAACAGAACGCTAGAGACTAATCGTAGCTAAAAGATAGGTACCTAAATTTAATGATCTTGCTACTACTTAAATGTCAAAATAAAATGAAATAATTAATTTCTGCAAGTGGATTAATTACAAATTATTTTGCACGTCAAACAATTTTTACCCTACCAGCACCTCGACGTGAATGGCCTGCTAAGAGGTGCCGCAAGAAACTCATCAGATGGCCTTTTTTAAATACGTTCATATGTGTATACTTATATATTTAATTTAGTGACATTATAAATTAAAAATATAAAGTGCATGCGAGCGTACTATCTTGACCAAATAATTTTATTATTTAAATAATCTTTTACTTTGTAGTAACCCTTCATCTTAAACATGATTTAATAAAAATATTAAACTTATTTATGGGTAATTCAATTACATTTTGTGGCAGTTTATTAAATATACAAATGAACTAATTATCTTACAAAGTCTGAGTTTTAGAACGGCAAGTTTGTGTTTATTTCGTGTATTAAGACCACGAACATCAGATGAATCATGTACATATAAACTATCAGAGAGATACCTAGATCTAGCCAAGCTCTTATTTATATAATATGTGGGTCCGAAATTTCAATGACGAGTCTCCGCGCCTTCCAAAGCTAAGTTTATTAGTCCCGAGTGCTTTCGTTACTTTGAAGACCTGCATAACGGCTCGCTATTCAGCTATAACGTACCTATAACGTATAGTAATACCAGCCCGGCTAGATATTGTCGATATGAGAGAGAATTCCCGCTTTGTACCGCACGTAATAGTTTCTGAGTTAAACTCCATCAGCTTTATTGCAAACATTTGGCGAGGTTTAAAGTTAGGCAAACAATATTTTTTAAATGTATGTCACTATAATAGGCAAGGTGACCAAAAAAATATGTTTAGTCCGTTCGTTCACTCCAAAACTTTGATGCTCTTTATCTATGTGATTTTTTTGTTAATTTGATAAAACGAAAAATATGTGTCTAGTATTTTTGTATAATCTTACTGACGGATTAAATAGAATTATAGTTTTTTAATGCAGTCATCATCCCTATTGTATCTAGATTGTCAGTGAAAACATATCATTAGGATTAAACAAAGTAGTAACTTTTTATAATAAGGCTGAATCTGGTTATTTCATTCACACATCGTCTACCTCACTAGTTTGCACTTCAAACTTTCTTTGACTATTTGAACCAAAATACAAGATAACACATGCTTATTAGCGCTGGATACAACTACGTAACAGGGTATGCAATTACTTCTGTTCATAAACCTTCCTATACATGTTTCAAATTAAGAACCCTAAGCCTATACCCCAAGGTGACGGTGACTGTTTACCATACATACCAAACGGTCCAAAAACATGTAGGTTAATGTTTAAATTATTTATTATTAATTATTTATTCCGGTAAATCCATGTTAGAAAACCCTGCCCTAGTTAACTGCAATCTATTTCCTATCTATTCCAAAAAGTACGCTACAAAATCCCGACAGCAATTTGACTCAAATTCGCAGAAGCCCATTCGTTTCGTGTCCTGGCGCCACATAGGAAGCCGATAAAAAGTCTGATCTAATTCTAGTTCAGATTCATACGTTCCATTACACGTTTTATAGAGCGGTGAAAAATTAAAAGTGGATGTGATGACTTTCGGTTTACGTGGGTGCAACCGCTATCTGGACGGGACGTTAACAATTTACCTAGGAAGAACGTATTAAAATTTTTGGCAGATCCAAAAAACTGATTATGTACTTTCTTTTTCGAATTCGGTGGCGTATGGCGTACAAGGAAAACGTGCACAGCGCCCTAGGGCCTCGCAATGTCGGGAATAATTTGTCATCCCGAAAACATTTAATCTGAAGCTAGCATTTCTGATGTAAGTACACTCCGTGTTGCCATTTAAGTGATATTTACTTTAAATACCAAGGGAAGTATTAGAGCTGAAACCGAGATGTTTCTTTATCCTTTTAGTTGCTTAAAGAAACTTTTACATAAAAGATCATTATAAAGTTCATTGAAAATCGCAGACGTGCAATAGATACCCAGGTGTACCCGTGTTTAGCCGCGGGCCCTTTCGAGACTACATTCTATTCAGTTTAATAAAAGTTACTAGAGTTGAATCCACAATCCGGTGTAACGTATATGTTAGCGCTTAGCATTTAATAAACTCAAATAATATGGTGTATTTTCAGGCGTCCCGATTCGGTGAAATCTCAAACCAAAACACGACTACCCGGAAGATTAGGTAGAGATAAGCGGGGATATAACGGCGGGACATGACAAAAGACGTCAGTTGCTTTGTTGCCAAATGTCACATCGGTAATGCCGGCGGCCGGGAGGGGAGGACTGTGTGGTAACTGATATTGATATGAGGGAAATACGACGAACCTATTAATAGTGACGGTTACGTCAACAATTTCATAATCGTGCAGATAATTATAATATTAACTTTTATATCTGCAACTTTAAAAAGCAAGATAATCTATACCAAAATTTTAAAGAGGAAAGATTTGATTGTTCGTTTGGTTGTTTGCACCGAATAGGCTCAGAAACTACTGAACCGATTTCAATAATTATTTTACCAATGGAAAGCTACTTTATCAGCGAGTAACATAGGCTATATTTTATCTCCGTACACCATGGGTGACACCGCGGGGCGCTGCTAATCATTTATAATACACAATTACTGCTACTTCAATTATTGTAACTTCCAAACAAAAACACTGGTGCGAGGTGATAGCATCAAATTATAACCAAACTCGGAAGCCCCATTACAATCGATAAACATTTTGCTGCGGACAGGCAATGTTACGAGTATTCGACTCTCACGATTTTCCAACTTTTCGCCGGAGCTTAATTTCCCTGACGGTAGATTTCAATTTATGATATTTTCAGCACAAGTTAACCCATTTAACGATATCTCCACGAATATTCTGATTAGTGTAACGTTAGAAACGTTTCGAATGCTCTAGAACTAACCAGATTATTGCGATACGTCAGAAACTGACGAGTAATTCACAGCTGCGACATTCATATTAAGTATTGGCTCAAACTGGTTGATAATATTACTACTAAGAAACGTACAATAGTAAAATTACAAATATGGACGTTTCACTATTAAACAATAGTAAAACCTTATTACTACGTAACACAACACATTATTTATCTGGACAATTATCTTGCTGTTCTTGCAGACAATTATCACCTGGATAAAATCAATGTTTGATTGGGCCGTTGGCCGAGTGGTTAGAGACCCTGGCCTCGAAACCGAGGGCCGCGGGCTCGAATCCCGCTAGGGGCAAATGTTTCGTGTGATAAACATGGAGATTTTTACTGGAGTCATGGATGTTTATAAACATATTTAAGTATGAGTACCCGTTCACCTAGTACCTATCCATAGCACAAAGCCTAGTTTGGGACTGGGAAATCAGTGTGTCAGTCTGGAGAATTTATTATTTATTATTATTTTAATGTAACAAATCAGAAAGGAAGCAAATTCAATTTATATGAAAATGAAGCAGACTCACTGACTGACTGACATATGTAGCTCAAACTATTGAATCTAAGACCTTGAAACTTTACAAAGAAGTCAGCCATATAGTGTCAATGAGCACAAAAAAAGGGGTTTGTGGAAATTGACCAGGTAAGGAGGTGAAATAATAAGTCTGTTATATGGAAGATATTGTACAGCGGCTTTTTACGAAATTTACATGAGCACTAATATATGGTTTTTGTGATGACATCTACAGACATCTGTCCACTACGACACGACCACGATCATAGTTCCGTAAATACTCCAACTTAGAACAGTCTTCATGTTATTGATATTTATTCATACACACTACCTGTAATATATTATGCTATTGTTGAATATTTGTGCAAAACCATTCATTATACCAAACTTCTCTCATCTTACGAGAATACGAGACCCTTGTTACGTGTACGTCTACGTACAAATCTCAACATGCCACTAATTAACGGAAAAACATCAATCAATGAACAGATATACATATTTATACAATGTAGTCGGACAACAACTCATACCTGATAGCGTTTTTGCAAGACGCGTGTCAATGAAATGCAGAAATAAAAGATCGGAAATGTTATACACGCGATTCTGCCGGCAAAATCAAGTCCTGGAAATAGTTCAGTTTCGCCGAAATAGGGTCCACGAAGCGTTTACTTATCCGTATCATCAATACGTTAGATACAAGAGCTCTTCCTCTTTGCTCTTGGGACAGTCCAAGCTGATAAAAGCAATATTTTCTATTGGCCCACGAACCGCGCGAGCAATACAATTTATCGGATAAGTCGGGCGTTCCGACAAATTGGAGTCTGCTGGGGCCCATAAAGAACGGGCACGCTCAAATATCGCACGATAATATCTACTTTTATTACCTAGTGTTGTTAGAAAAAAATAACCGGCTAGATAACGCGCCCGCCTCGGATGCTAAGTACTGAACTTTTACTATGTCTACAAACAAATATATGTTATTATTATGGCGACTTTCGTATTGATTTTATATCGATTACCAATAAAAGACTTATTAGTAAACTTAACTAAGTAAATTTATAATTGTAATCATGTGTTGGTAATTCACCCATAATATACCCCTTAAACTATAACACAGATATCAGCTGAAGCACTAAACAAGTGTAGTTCCCATAAAAACAAAAAAAAACTATACGTTGGGAATATTCCAAAACCGATGCTGGACTGTAAATATATTTAGATTGAGTTTTCCGTCAGAAAATCGTATGTTTCAAAATACCGATAAGATAAATCAATTCATAAATTATATATAGGTCGGTCGATAAAAGCAGCAATCGCCAACTAATGCAATCAACGTAAATAGACTCATTAATGTCCCGCTGGAAGTACAATATTATAGTCGGTATTACCATTACTCGCTATAAGAAATGTGATATTTGATTTACTGAACTATCGTTATAATAAAAAGACCACAATAAAGACTGAAAAATAACGATTTAGATGACAAAACATTATCCCATGACTGAACGCGACTTCAAATTAAAATTATAAGACTGTACTCGGATATTATTTCTCCAGCGGACATAAAAATTAACTGGCCCATAAATTTTTTAAAACTCCTTATTACTACGTAACGTCATTCAACATTAACTTCATTCAATAATCTTCCTTACGAGTATTATTAGTTATCCGTCTGTTGAGAAAACAGCCTGAAATCTATAGAAACAAACCGAAGGTGCATTTCAATAAATCAAAATATGCACGGAGTATCCACACACTCTTACATTCAAGAAAATACATTGGCAATTTTATGGTCTTTTTTTTTAAATTAAAATTAACAAATGAATGACTGTTGATAATCTAAAAGCTAAAACCAATATGAAGGTTGGTATCTGTAAAGAAAATGATTATTCGTGAAGTCTTTCATGTTTATAAATATAGTTATTAAGTATATACCATAGCAGAGGCAAATTGTCCTTGAAATGAAAAAGCGTAATAATGTAAAAAATAACTATTCAAAGTGACGATCCAAACAAAATACAGACATCAATCGTTCATTTCCCACATCCACTAGGTTTAAATCGAGCGCACGTGACGATAGAGGAAAGATCTGAGCAAATTTATTGTCACATTTACGTTGAATTCCAATTATAATGAAGGCTCCAGGTAGACACTTTTTCTACTACTACCGCTATTACCATTGTTTTATTGAACATAGCGTTTTTATTATACACTGACTTCAGGCCCATATTCAAATGGACGTGAGGTGAATTTATATTGAATGCCCACTAATATTCAAAGTAAACTGAGTACAAAAGTTTTTGTTTGTCTTATAAATATTTGCATTATTGAGTAGTACAATTAGAATGGTCGCAAATAGATTTCTGCCTGTCATCCGGTGATCATCTTATTTTTAATATTTAAATTCCTTATCACGCGATTTTCTGAGTCATGTTCACAGATGTATTTTTAAACAGCTCCCAAATATTGGATGGTCACATTGAATTTATAGGAATATAGTAAACTAACTATTGCCAGCACGGATGCGTCTGTTACAAAGACTCCATAGCGTTCCGGGGGATCTTTTAGTTTTTCCGAGATAGAGAGTAGCTTACGTTAATTCTTACGATTTATAAATTTTTCTGACGATTTATAGAAGTTGAAGCTTTTATAAATAAATAAATATCATTTAATTTCATTTCGTCAAAGATTTCGCATACCGAATGTCATTATGGCCATCAGTTAAATGGTTCACACGTGGACAGGTTGACAGATAGACAAAGTTATTATCGTATTCAAAATACAAGTAAAGATATTGGTATCACGAATTTGCGAGCTAACTTATGATTATCGAAGTAAAATATTTATAGTCTTTTTGCAAGTTCTTATCCTTCTCAGACGACATTTCTCGCTCTAAATTTTTAAAATGTCCAATACCTTTTTTGAAGGTAAGAAGACGAATACTTTAAAACATTTAAATACCTGTTTAGACACTTCGAGGAGAAATAAGGTTGTTACGTGAATGTCCACATTAATTCCGAACGAGAGAACGAGACTCGGTGACGCTGAAATATTGCACAACATGACGATTTTTACCGGGAGACATTCCAAAAGCCGTTTCTCACAGTGCGGTGTATGGAACTACGGTTATTTTTAAAAGGAACGAATCATTATTATTGCATATACGCGTGTCGCCTCCATAGGCCACCTTGGAGAGAATTGGAATGTTGATACTGGACAACACAATTTCAAGACAATATGATTTAAAAAAAACTAGCGGACCCAACAAGTCGTATATCGCAATTGATACAAATGTTAATATCCCAATTTTCAACTTTGACTATGAATTATACAAACATTTTATTTATAATAAAACTCATCATGACGCATTTTTTGGACGGCCATTTGTTTGCCTTTTAAACGGTTGGAAAATAAAAAATCAATCGTTGAGTTGGTCAGCTGAGTGTGGTACACGGTGACATCGCAACGTGCTAATGCCATGAAAATCTATGGAAGTAGATAATGCGTTTTGCCATCGAGTATAATAGAAAAGTGTACGCTCCATCCAGAAAAAGGAAATGTTTCCGGCGATATCTAAATTTACATCAACATTAAATAAACGCCAGAAAAACGAGTACTCATATTTAAATTAGAAATGGTGCCCAGTAAGACAGTGGAATGCTCAGTAATGGTTTGCCCCCATTTTCCCAAACCAACCTAATTTACCTTGACGACACAAAGTGGTAAATGAGCAGTCAGAAGAAGCTAGCTCAATAAATTTAAATTAATTAATCTAGCTGGTTCAGTGGTGAGCGGAAAGTCATAATCATGCAATAAACCGCGGCCGAACCGCTACCGACCGCGACGTTAACGCGAGCCTACGCACTGTCGTGGTCGTGGGATGCGCCCGCGCAGAACTAGCTACATCATACGTTACATAAATAAATTAATTAATTCGTGCGCTACTAATATTCCGTCAGATTCACTTTACGGTTGCCATTAAACCCAATTAAATATTAAGTGATTAACTAATTATACAGCTATATAAAATGTAATGTAACAACAAATTTTGAAAAGATGCGTGAGGTCTTTTCAACGTAAATAGTATAAGTACCTCTCACAAACCAATTCAAGAAAGGTCGTTTAAATTGTATAGAATATGACCTATTGCCTTCCTCGATAAATGGGCTATCTAACACTGCAATTTTTTTTTAATCGGACCAGTAGTTCCTACGATTAGCATGTTCAAGCAAACAACCTCTTCAGCTTTATAATATTAGTAAGTAAAGTAAGTATAGATGATGAGTCCAGTAATATTCAAGTAAATCTGACCGTAGCATATATTCTTAGTGTGTTAATCTGTAGCTCAAACTTTTTTCTTAAACTACTACAACGAACGAAACCGCAGACGGCAACCAGCATCAAAATCGAGATTAACATACCAAATGGCTTTTCCCAGAAAACATATGTAAAGTCAGCAAGCACGCTATGAGCAATTATGTTGCCATGTGCTCAAAGGGTCACGGGTTCATCAGCGCTGACTCTGGGTGCATTTGCAAACTATTAAATGTATAACATGATTCCACGGCTTACAATATTATTTATGTGTCTTTAGTTAAAGATTTATCATGTGACCGTAATAGACTGTATCCTGCAATGTATTCGTAAACAGGTTATAATATAACCTCGAATGACACCTAGCTAAACTTTACGAATTAATGAATTTTCATTTTAAGGACTATTTATATGCCATTTGTTGATACAACGATTTGCCGTAAAATGTTAAAGATACCAAAAACACGGATTATTGGCGTTCGTGGTATCTTTAATGATTTTGATTTTCATAATAATAGCATAGATTAAAAATAAAGAAATATTAGACAAGAAAACGTACATCAGTCAGATTAAAAAAAATAACTTCAGCACTCGTGTTATGAAAATCCAAATAATACATGTTTCATCAACAACTATTTGTTTCGGTGCGGGAATCAAACTCCGGTAAACGGTTAAAGAGAAGTCTGAACTATTAAACCAACGGGGCTGTCAATAAACGTACCCACTTTGAAATTGGATCATTATCCAATATTCATTATTTATTTATGGACGGTTCCCGGAAGAAGCGCGTAAAATCTATTTTGCACCCTGGATTCTAGATATAACCACAAGCTCATGCTAGTTTTAACAATATTGACAACACTACTGAACTCTAAAATGCACATATAAGATATTCTTTAAACTCTCGTTGTATCTATAACATTCTCGCTAAGCGAGCTATTAGCGAGCACGCAATTCATACAAATGAAACAAAAGTCGTAAAAAAGCTATAATGATAGATATGGGCGCTTAGGCGCGGCGCGCGCGCACTTCGAGGTATAAACATACAAAATGTAAACCTGTCGGCGCGTTCCGACGGTAATCACCAATCACCGACAACGAACTAGCTATTCATCAATTTCTTTGAAAACGTCCGGATAGTGCTGAAAGAGTTCGAGTCTTTCGAGTCCTCACACGAGATAAAACTCGAAATTATATAGGTACTCTGATATATTTTATTTCATCTAATTTTCAACTTGAAATCAACAAAACAAAGAGTTCTGAGTGATCTTTCAGTCGTGCGGTCAACCAGACATAAGATTAATCGTCTTGTAAAGTTTGCAAGTCATTTCTCATGGCTTATTTTAACTGCCACACGCAAAGCATACAGATCAAGGTTAATGACACGTCAACTACAGCTGTATTACAAAAATTGTATGAAATTATAGCTGAACACATTGAAAGGTAATCTGCAGATCCGAACAAAATGTTCTATAATATAATAATATACATTTTAACATACACTCCGACAAGCTCGATGGCGCATTCGGTAGTCACCCAATATTTAAGTATATATTTATAATACCACTATTGTTTCTGATATCCGTAACACAAGATTAAGCTACTTACATCGGAGTCAGATCAATGTATGTGATGTAGTCTGATATTTATTAATTATTTATTGTTTTAAAATTTTTGTGTCGTATATATTTATTTTTCTATATAAGCTGCACCTGCTACACAATAAGTGTACATTCACCTATATTTTAGTATTATCCTTAATAAATTAGCCTGTTCATTTATGAATACTGAATTCCTGCTGTAATTTCTTAGATTATGTAGTTTCTCATATTGTATATAACCCAATAGTTAAACTCAGAAGAGGATTTAAATTTACTTGCTTCTCTTTTCTTTAGAAAAAGAAGATTTTCAATTGCAGACTCGAAAAAAAAGACTCGATAAATCATATTTTTTGCAACACTACAGCGAAACAAATTGGCATCTAATAGTATACTGGGAAAGTTGTTATTGATTGCGAAATAACGCGGGATTATTATGATAACAACAGAATCCGCTGTTGCCATAGAAAATACAAACAAATTATCGAGTCTTACATACACGCGCTACGGCGAAACTGTTAGGTTATTTAACATGTATTGCCAAAATTAATTAAATGTATGCATTCATCTTTATGAGCGTCTACTACGTTAGCGTATCTGAATATTAAAGTACAATATTCTTCATTGACATTATATTGAAGTCGTATTAAATAATGTGCTATTTACACATAGATATAATATTTAATATAGATAGAATCGTGGAAATTAAAGTTGACACGTTTATTGCATTTATGAATATAAATTATTTGGTTATACAAATTGCCTGTACATCATGTTACCCTTTTTCTTCAAGTTTTTCTTGCTTAGACACTTCCTAAGTGTTTCGCGAAATTATATAATCAAATCGTGCAAGAATAGACAAAAAATACATTAAGATTAGTCCATTCGTTTTACCGGCAAGTTGTCACAGAAAAAAAGGAGTTTCCAACTTATACCGTCTTTCCGACGGAGGTTAAAAAGCTGCTACGCGGGGGAGCTTGGAGATCTGATCTTAATTATCCTCCCTTACTTAATACCCACTTGTTAAATACTTCTTGCGAAATACTAATTAAAGAGGAACAAATCCTAATCCGTACGCTAATTAGAAGTAAAATACGTGTCGTAACTTTAAACATATAAATCTCAGCTTGCCGCTATAACTAATGTATTCTTATAACTTTTAAAAAGACAGGATAGTGGTAACTAATTCTGAAACTGTGAAGGGTTAATTATCACACATCATACTAATATTATAAGGAGGAAAGATTTGATTGCTTCTCTGTCTGTTTGAATTGAATAGGCTCCGACACTACAAGACTGATTTAAAAAAATCTTTCACTAATGGAAAGCTACTTTATCAGCGAGTAACACAGGCTATATTTTATTCCCGTATTCCCACGGGAGCGGGAACTACGCGGGTAAAACCGCGGAGCGCTGCTAGCTCATAAATTAACCACGATAGTAGCGTTGCATACGAAATTAGATAGATATCTAGAAATCTCTTTGGTCTCTTTCAATCTTGAACCTTGTTCAATTTCAGTTAACTTTTAACATTAAAGGTTTGAGCATATTTGAGTGGTAGCGAGTTAACATGCCACATTATCAAGAACACCAGCATCTTTCATTAAGTTCGTTGAAACCCCGCGTCCATTCACAGACACATAAAATATGGATCGATTCCAAACGCGTAGCTATCACTACGGCAATCATATTGAAATCCAAACAGCTCTGCAGCGATTATGCATACGATAGTGTGAAAACATCACAGCCGGTTCGGGCAGACTCAACAAACCGTTCCGCTTTGAAGTGCGCGCCCAATCTCCTACTGGGCCAATGCCTCGGCCGGAATTGTAACGATGAGATGGCCCTGGTTGTTTGTGATTGTAGGCACGTCGCGTGACAGACAAGTTCACTTCTTTAACGCCATCAATTTTGGACATACTCTTCAGTTTATTTGGTGTGGTCAACTCCGTTGCCGGGAGACGGTGGACTTCAAAAGACCTTAAGAGTCTTAACACGTCGTCATCGTGACACTCTCCCAAACAAAATGCATTTCCCGTTTTAAAAAGTTAGATAATGTAAATAAGAGTTACAGGCCGCGCCATACCACGCATTTCATATTTCAACAACAAAAGTTTTTTTTTTTTAATTTTAATTTTTATTACCAATTTTGGTCTTAACCAAGTTAAGTTGCTAAACTTTTAAATAGAGCGAGTTTATTATATAACCAAACATATTTGACCAATTAAATTACCTGCCGTTAACATCTTCGCACAAAATTAATTGCGAATGGGGTCAAATCATTATTCAATAGGTCAAAACACTTAGAATACTAGTTAGTTACAAAAAAACACGCGTTCAGTTTCGCGAACCTTGAGCATTCCGGGAACTTATTACGGGGACATAAAAAATTCAACCGTCATATTTTCGATACGTACTCAACTCGAAACTCGGAGCACTCGCATTGTTGAAGACCGATTCGTTTCCCGGCGGCCTACATAATTAATCTAGTCCAGTGGTGCCCAACCATTGATCCGGGGACCACAGGTGGCCTACAAGACTTAGCGTTTAAAAAACGAAAGGCCTAAAGTTTCTTTTGGCTCAAAATTATCGAAGGTTTTTTCAATTGGCATTTTATCATAAACCATATGGTTTCTGCTACAAATAATGAAAGTAAAGTGGCTCACAATCACAAAAAAGGTTGAGAACCTCTATCTAGCCGCAGATCGGGGACCGCTCCCGTTGTGTCGAACCCGCAATTTATAACGGCGGATAGATTTTTCTAAAATTAGTGCATGACCCGGAATCGATAACGATCCGACGGACGATAAATTTAGCGCGACATCGGATTTTCTATGCATAAACATTTATTATGCGCTAAGTCTACCTACGTGGCCGCTTCTGTTGGAGCATAGTTAACGTGGCCATTTTAATTTTTTATAGAACTTGGTCGTCAGTTATATTAATAATAGCTTGAGAGTGCCTCTTTCATCCCTTCGCATGATATACATGATGTATTTCATGCGACGGACGGGGTATAGGGGGGGTATGTTAATATGATACGGTGCACTGTTATATCTTATTATTATAAATATATCTAGTTAATAACTAATATCCTGTGCATTCAAAAAAGTCCTAATTCAACACGCATAATAGATAAAAAAGAGCATAAATTTGAATGAGGTATTTAAGACGCATTGAAAATTTACTAATTAATTAAAAAAAAAAAATTGCGGCCTGTTGCTTTTTCAAAACACATTTTTTGAGTTTCCACCTTCATCAGGACTATGGTGACTTGTGTATCAACTCTCTTTTTTGGGATATCTAAACAGCAAAGACACTGTCCTGTAAGAGACTGGACGTGTGGTTACATCAGTGACTCCGACCCCCGCACGTCAACACGTATACTTCGGGACGCCAACTGTCTTCGGCTTCAATGGAGTGCATTATGGATATTACGCTCCCCTTCAAGTAAGAACAAGCTCTTGTTGAAACCAATGTTTTTTTTTAAATCAAAAAATGCTGCGACCATTTTTATACACTTTTCCACTGATTATCATATTTCACTACATTGAAAAAACAATTACAAAGTTGTGGTATGATTTAAAAAAGCAAAAAAAGACTGCTGTCGTCTATTATATCACATCGTGCGTAAATGAAAACAAATGTCACTTTAGACACGTACAAAACAAAAAGTTTCAATCGGGACATTTCCGTGTGTTTACATCGCACGCGCTTATGACATATATGCCTGATATTTGTATGTAATACTTATGCATCAATTTTAACGTTGATGTGTGTGGTTGAAACCCACACAATAAATGTTATAAATGCTAAAATTAATGCAATCTTACGATATGTCGTTAAATAGTTAACTACATATCTGTGTATAGTGTAAACTACGTAATTCTACAACTCATGAAAATTTGCATAATAATATTAAGATAATATTATAAAATATTAAAAAATAAATTTGGGTAGGAGCCACGTGACCGTAAACGGTTGATTGGCTGGAATGTATTTCGACGTAATCAGGGTATTTTTAAATATGTTTTTATATGAAATACTTAATATAAATAAAAATAAATGTTATTCCTAGAGTCCTTAGACATAATTCAATAAAATGCGATGGTTTTCAGACGGTTTTAATATCTGAACGCCATCGGCAATTTACCGCTAATATTATCTTCATTGAATGTCATCAAACGTCATTGTAGACATTTTCATTGCTATCTTTATTAATTAAATTTTTTTTTCCTAATTGCTCAGTAGGGCCATATTTAACAACTTAATTAAAAACAAACAGTTCCTAGACAATTAGAAGGAGCAAAATTAAATGAGTACAAACGTTCCGTCGAAAATGAATGTAGGATTGCCACCCAGAGATCCACAAAAAAAAAGTTTTTTGTATTTACATATTTCAACGGCGCACGGCGTCACAAGTCATAAAGCATGAAAACCAATTTGTTAACAATATCTTATCAGTATTCTAACAGAAATATTATATTGTACCTCGTTAACAAAGTCACACGACCGTGACTAGCTGTACCGATTGGTATTTCAATACCAAATTATAATATGCTAGTTTTTACTGGCGGCTTCGCCTGATTTGAGAAAGGTCATTTACCATTTCAATTGTTTAATATTGACAAACGAATATTCGTCTACTTAACTACCAATTTTATTAAAAGTATCTCATTTTTTTAAAATAGCGTGTCATATTATAGGAAACGCCTTTGCAACCCATATTTAGGGCAATGTGATAAACAAATAATGGGAACACATTAAGTTGATAAACAACTTACGCGTGCTATATATTAAGTATATTGCGGCAATATACATGCTGAAGGTGCCACCCTCAGAGGCTGGCCTGCTCCGGTTTACCTTTTACTTGTAATAATACTCGTCTGAATCTTCGACGAACATTAGCTGTATGACTTGGTATAAATATTAATATAATCTGCAATATTTTTTTTATATTCAATCTGGCATTCAAAAGAGTAACTACCGAGTTCCTTGCCGGTTTCTTCTCGGTAGATGCGACATTCCGAACCGGTGGTAGATTTAAATTGTTCTATTTTGTACCTATTACTTGACGATTTACAAGTGCTTTTTTGAGGCCTACGTAAATAAAGATATATGAATTTGAATTTAACTAACTAACTAAACTTCACGCCACTTCCCTAGCGGGGTAGGCAGAGAGAACCGAACGCCATATGGCACGATCCTTCCTTGAGTTTGAGTTTTGAAGAATAAGAAAAACATAAAAATCCCGCCTAAACAGGGCAAGAAGCAACCACATAAACACTGTCAACACAAAGTCGTATTTCATACTCACAACACATTTATCATGACAAACCTAATTCCGTAATTATGTCACGTTTGGTTAACATCAACGTGTTAATTCGGACGACACCGCACCTGCCATTACGTCGAGTAGTCACGGACTCCGCCTTTTCATTACAAGTGACAATTAGCTACAAGTACCACGACATGATAATACTTCTAATTCACAGAAAAATGCGTGACCTGAAAATAGCTTCGTGATACGCCCAAAGACAGAGATAATTAATTTGGCTGGGAGCATTGATAGCTGCAGCTGGATGTATAATGGGACTGCGTGAAACAAGCGCGAGATAACTCGATTATATTCCGGAATAGGGTATTATCCTCAAAAAAAAATTGTAGTCTGTAAGTTAGATTATCAAAAAATACGTATTTTTTGCTTTATCTAATACTCGAAAAATAACAAAGATACAGCGCTTCAAAGATCTGAAATTTAGCGCTTTACGTCACTTGAACGGTAAATTTTACACACTTAATGACGTCACGCAGTACTTTAACACGCTGTATCTTTATATAGTTTGTTGAAGAAAAGAAAAAATACGTAAGCAATATTTTTTTGTAATCTCAATAGTGGACTATAAACTTTTTTGAGGAAAATAACCTATTAGGTAAATGATAATTTATTTTAGCATTTGCGTAGTAAGTGAGCGTAAAATGGAGTTAGATCTTCTTTGGTAACAAAATAAATCTAGCCTTCTGCCAGAAGACACGACAATTTTCGCCCGAAAGAAAAAAAATTACAGTCATCAGGTCATCATTACTTTTATTGTAGAAAGATTATAATCATCAACATACAATCACGTAGAGATGGAAGGTACTCCGCTGATATAGAAAGAAGAGTGAATGCAGGGAATAGGGTGAATGGAGCGTTAGGAAAACTTTTAGGCAGCAAAATCTTAAGCCAGAAGGCCCAGCTCGCCATACACAATGCGGTGCTGATTCTTACGCTAACATATGGAAGCGAGAGTTGGGTATGGCAGAAAGAGCATGAAAGTAGAATAAACGCGGTCGAGATGCGTGCGCTGCGGAAAATCTGCGGTGTATCGCTCACAGACTGCGTTCGGAATGATGATGTAAGAAAGAGAGTTGGTCTGAAGGACAGCGTCGGAGTCAAGGTAAGAAGAGGCATGCTCCGGTGGTTCGGACATGTGGAAAGAATGGATGACGAAAGATTAACTAAACAGATATACAATGCGAATGTGGAAGGATGTAGGAGCCGCGGAAGGCCCAGGCTCACCTACCACGACCAGATTGGTCGTGTATTAAAAGAAGGTGATGTTAGGAGTCATAAAAATCGTAGAGCTTGTATGAAAAGGATTATGAATGTTGAAGAGGCGAGTGAGGTGTGTAAGGATCGTGCCATATGGCGTTCGGTTCTCTCTGCCTACCCCGCTAGGGAAGTGGCGTGAAGTTTAGTTAGTTACAATCACGCCCGTAATCCCCGAAGGGGTATGTAAAATCCATAGACCGATAACCTGCTTAAACCACATTCAATCGAAAATTGAGGAGATTATAATGGCAACCCTTTATATATGTATAATGATGAGATGCACCTTTATGCAGGAATACGGATGTTCTCTATGTTGACGCGTTTACCCTTGTGTAAGCACATGGAGAGAAGAAATGACAGAATGCATGTTCATCACCATAGCGTCACTAGGATTGAGCTATCTCACATTACTTAACATACGTGCCACAACCTGGGACATCTATCACGGCCAGCTGTCTTACACCACGTCATCACTCTATTATGCGAGATGGTCTTTAGTTAAATAACTATGTATAAATTCATACACAAAGGAGAGGCAACCTCCCAACGGAACAAAGGTACCTAACGTGTACCGCTAGCTACGGACTATTCGTGATAACTGATATGGAAATGTCTATTTCATCTTACTTAATATTATATAAACGCGAAAGTTTGTATGGATGGATGTATGGTTGTTACTCTTTCACGCAAAGATTACTAAATGTATTTTGATGAAATTTCAGAATGATATAGCTCGTACACCTGAATAGCATATAAGCTATGTTATATCGATGTACGTGAGAGCGAAGTCACTGGCAAGCTAGTAAATAAATAAAATATAAATAAATCTATTGAAGACATTCTAACATGACTAAGCATGAAACATAATTGGTATCAATTATGTTTCATGCTTAGCATGTCGTAAAAGGCGACTAATGGTGTACGGAGTTCTGGATTTGTGATTACATAGGCGACGAATTAGCCACCTGTCGTTGCTATTTTCACAAATTTCCATCTAATCGAACTCAATTGTATTTTTTAGTTAAACGAGCTTATCGCTCTTTGGACTCTGCCTACCCCTTTGGGGATTACGAGCGTGAAGGTTTATCTTAACATTCTAACATAAAATAGTAGATTAGTAGTTGGTGATGTATATTTAATGTCGAAAGTTTTCCATTGATACTCTGAAAGCTACCACTTATAGAAAGAAAGAAAGAAAGAAATAAAGAAAAACACTTATTGACCACACAAAAATAAACAGAGACTCGGCGAACTTCGTTCCGCCTAACAGTCAATGACACATAATCGGGTTAAATAATTTGAGATGTAAGCTATCCTATCTTTCAAGTTGGATTAAACTGCACACGGTGTGCCAATTTGATTAAAATCGGTTAAGTAGTTTCGGAGTTCATCGCGAACAAACAACGTGACGCGTAATTTATATATTAGAAGATAAAAAAAAAGAAAGAATAAAATAAAAAAAAGAATAACAGAACAATAGACAGGCAGTAAAGACAGGAAGAGTGAGTGGCCAACTAGTTCCCAACCCCAGCTTATGCTGCAACGACCTAAGAGCCAATGCAGCGCTGGTATTCTGGTACATAACAGGTGGTATAGGTGTAAAGTCCAATTTATAGGAGCGATGAACGATATGGACAGGTTGGCAAGAGTCCGAATGGAACAGCGACAGACAGACATTAATACAGTTTAGTAGTAGACGAGGCCAAACAGAATTATTATTATCATAACTATGTAATGTATAATGTTTCTAAGGCATGTAGAAGGGATCACATTTAAACTAAACTTCACGCCACACCATTTAAAGAGCATCTGATAACAATTGTTATTTGCATCTAAAACTTCCCTTGCCACCAGTAAGGGATTGAATGTGCTTGTGTGCAGATCGATTATACTTAAATTTGTTTTAAGCCAAACGATAGGTTGAAAGAAGTTCAGAAAGATTCTCAAAGAAACCGTCTGTTATTCTCTTCGGCTCTGACCAATTTTATAGATTAAGTTTTTCCTTTAATCCTCATTATGAAGGGTCAAGATAAATAAAAAACGGGAAATATTTACTGACCATTTGATTTAGTGATTACTTTGGCTAGAAACCAAACGCCGCGGGTTCGAATCTAGAAACGACCAAGGGACAAACGTATGATGAACATGTTCATTTGTATGGAAAGTGGTGGATATTCATAAAAATATTGAACTGTATATTCGTTGACATAAGCATATCCTAAGTTAGGGACTAAAGACTAAGTGTGATAGTCTGAAAAAAATAATCTAGTAACATACTCCTGGGAAATAGTCCACAGTGAGACCAAACAATTGCCGTGTAAAGTCTGGCGCACGTTGTAAATATGTAACGAGTTCCGTTTTGACGTTGACGACGTCGTATATAACAGCTTATATGTATAACTAGCTGTGCCAGCGGTGTCACCCGCGTTTATGGTTAATTTTATAAAGACTATTTCCGTCATACATGATTTCTATGTACCTTTAACCATTAAGGCTGCACACGCGACGGAAGCTTAAAAAATGGAGTAACTTCTCCCGTTTTCCCAACATTTCCCTTCACTACTCTGCTCCTATTGATTGTAGCGTGATGAAAAGTATACTATAACCTGCCCAGGAGTATGAAGAATAATTGTACCAAGTTTCGTTAAAATCCGTCGAGTAGTTTTTGTTTCTATAAGGAACATACAGACAGACAGACAGACAAAAATTTTAATGATTGCATTTTTGGCATCAGTATCGTTCACTAATCACCCCCTGATAGTTATTTTGAAAATATATTTCATGTACAGAATTGACCTCTCTACAGAGTATAGATAACAAGCTGTGCTCGCGGCTTCGCCCGCGTTTAAGGTTAATGAGTGATGCATGAAGTTAATACATAGTTAGCCTTCTTCGATGAATGGACTATTCAAGCCAAAAATATTTGTTCAATTCGGACCGGTAGTTCCTCAAATTAGCGCGATCAACCAAACAAACTCATCAGCTTTATTAATACGTGAGGCAATAGTCCCATCTTTGTCAGGGACTTAAAATTATTGTGCCAACTGTATTTCTTGCCCTGCTTGTCGTCTAACAAGGAAACACGAATAATGATACATCATGTGGATTTGTGATATTGCAAGCGATAAGCTATCCATTATTTCACAAATTTCATTCATATTCTTTTTATTTAGTAATAGCAGCGCCCCGCGGTTTCACCCGCTTAGTTCCCGTTCCTGTGGGAATATGGGTATACAATATAGCCTATGTTACTCCCTGATAAAGTAGTTTTCTATTGGTGTAAGATTTTTTTAAATCGGTCCAGTAGTTTCGGAGCCTATTCAATGCAAACAAACAATCAAATCTTTCCTTTTTATAATATTAGTATTAGTATGACTAGCTGACCCGGCGACCCTATTATAGGATTCCCATTCTTAATTTTTTTCATTTTCCGCGCAACTTTCTTTTTTTTTTATAAAAGAACCTTCTACAAATTTTCACATGATGAAAAAAAAGATGAATGAAATCAGTTAAGCCGTTCGCAAGTTATAGCATGACCAGGAGAAATAGGGGTTATTTTTTATTTAAATAGATGTATGCACAATATTAAACACACGATTTAACGTGTAGAACACAGGCACACATAATAGTATAGTCTATTATTTATATGGTTGAATTGCAATTTAACTTCAATAACATTAATTTTGAAACAATGTGGTCCATTTCTTATTTAGAATTTCCGTTAAACGTTCTTTAGTCAGTTGTTATAATAAACATCCTTCAGTTAATTTGTATCTGATCATTATTTTTATTGCATAATCAGGCATGATTGGCTGAATGTCAACATAACAATACATCAATGTCATAATCTTTAAACTGAAATGAGTTACGTTCAATTCTTGACGACTAGGCGACCCTAACTTCATAAATTACAAGTGGGCGCGCCTTGCAATATTCGCGAGCCGACCCGTCAAATAATACGCGACTTATAGCTTCATATCATGAAACGTCTTGGCCGAGCATCCACGCTAAAACAAACTCGCCAACTTACACAATGAACTATTGTAATAGTTCACCATACAGCCCTTAAGTTAAACAAATAGTTTTTAAACAGTATCGCTTGTGTAATTTGTCCAACGGCTTTTGAGCGGGGCAAATTTTGTTACGCTAGCTTTTACACGCGGCGTCGCTTGCGCAAATGTAAGATTATGTTAATCTGAGTAATTATACCGATCGCCATCACATATTCTTGTTTTAATCTAATTATTTATCTACTTACTTTAGTTAAAACTTCAATAAAAGTTACTCATTATAGCATAATCTATGTTCATGTGAAAATTCAATTAAAATAAGTCCAGCCATTTATTTGGACGATAAATTGGAACAAACAGGAAAAAAATTTGAAACTTTCTTTTTAACATTACTTAGTTACTGAAATGTACACATTCAAATTTAATATACATACATTTAGTAAAGCTATTATTCTGACACATCAAAACAAACGCTTTAATATATAATAAATAATAGCACCCACAAATATTATTACGTCTATCTACCTACATAAACATACGCTTTATATATAATATATAGTTTATGTATGTGTATATATTTTGTAAGTGCTAATTACCTATATGAACATGTGACTGTTTTTATTGCAACAACAGTTCAAGATGTGTCATCATAATAGCAATTGTCATGTAAGTCACTGTTAGCAATTGATCTCTTGGTCTGCGTGATTTCGCCCGCAGTGAACTTTATTGAATTAATAAACCGTTTAATGAATCATACAGACACATTAATTAGGTCAGTAGATTTATTATATTGTTGAATTAACACCTGCTGGATACTAATTTTGTTACAGGTAGTGTTTACTAAGATAAATGTTTATTTTAACTTATGTTATAAACGCAAAAGTGAGTTGGTTTGTATGTTTTTCATTCATATCTTTTAACTACTTAACTCATGAAATTATCATAAATTATAATAATTATTTCTAATTAACACGCTTTTATTAGATCAATTTAAAGAAAATAGTGTACTTTTTATACAAAAATAATATATATATTCTGAGGGTTGCAAATTCTAAATTAATGCAAGCAAAAATAAAGACAGAAGCAAGTTACCTAAAATATATAGGATTGCATTGCAGGAATGCGAAAATTTGTATGTATAGATGTTTTTACTCTTTCACAAAAAAACTACTGAATGGATTTTAATGAAACTTTAGAATAATATAGCTCATACACCCGAATAACATATAGGCTATGTTTCATCGATGTACCACGGGAGCGAAGCCGCGGGCAGAAGCTAGTCGGAGATAAAAAATTATCTGAATTATTAACTAAGTATGTAATTTACTAGGTGTGTCCACAGTTTTACCCGTGTTTATGGTTAATGTTATATAGCCTTACTCAATAAATGGGCTATCTAACACTGAAAGTATAATAGTTCCTTAGATTATCGCGTTCAAGCAAACAAGCAAACTCTTCAGCTTTATACTATTAGTAAGTAAGTATAGATTGACTAAATGTTTTTGTAAAAGGAAGTACGAAAAACATTTATTACATAAACTATCTTGCTTTTGCTGTGGCGATAATCAGTGGAGCATCGCCTCGAACACACCTAACCAAGACCAAATCTGATTATGGCTATCAGAGCCCATCTCAGATTTTTTAAACATGGGAAGAAAAAAAAATCTGAACAAAAAACAATGGTTTTTTCTATCTCTATTTTCAGACAAATAACTAAGAATTATAAAGTTACAAAATATGTTGAGTTTATTATTTTTGTTACATTTATATCACGGAGAACGAAATTCGTAAGTTATTTGCCTTCCAAAATTATTTCAAGCAGTGAGATTGATGATAAAGATATAACAAAGATGATTAGATTCTTATTTCATCAAATAATTAAGATGAAATACTTCGTTTCTGTTATTTGATGAGGAAATTGCAAATGTGTTTTCATAGGAGGTAGCAATAAAAAAAGTGTGTCATAATAACAATTATTGATAAATTCACTGACCTTCGGTACTTTAGCATTTCCCCCTGTGCGGACATCCCTGATTGTAGCGATGTCAAGGAGTTCCACCTCCATGTTCTGGTCGGTCCAGTACATAAAGAAACCCTTGGGGTCCACCCGCAGGGTGACCGGGAGTCCTGTCCCGCAATCCTGTATAAACAAATAACATACAAATTAGGACATAAAATTTAATTTAATTTTGTCCCATGTTGGTCTGTGACTTAAAAAGAATGTGCCAAATATGTTCCTTGCCTAGCATGTTGTGAAGGTGACTAATGATATATCAAGTTTCAGGTATGTGATTGTGTATGTGATTGGCTGGCCATTTGCCACTACTTTTTCACCATTTTCCATCTAACCCAACCCAGTTTTGTTTTTGGCTGAATGTGGTTAGAGGGGTTTGCTGCCCTTTTGACTCTGCCTACCCCTTGGGGAATTACGGGTGTGATGTTATAAAAAAAAAAATATTAAAATTACTTGTCAATTAACAATCTATTCTTTTCTTTAAAGAAAAGTTATAGAATTAACGAGATAATTGAGTGATATTTATTAAACTTATAGTATGATCAGTTTTTCCCACAGTTGAATGTTTTAAATATTTACATATTAAAACTAAATAAAAGTAATGAGATTTAATATTATATTGGGCTATAAAGGTAAGTAATTGAAGAAAATTAGATAAAAAAAAATATTATAAGTCACTATAAAAGTATTCTAATTAATATTACGAATTGCACAGCATATTTTAAGTTGGGTGTTATAAAAAACATATGTATATTACAAACAAACCAAAAGTTATTCTATTTTACAAACATGTTTTGATTCAATATCATGATTTATTGATAAACTAAAACATCAACAATAGAATTAAATTGCTTGTTTTAAAAAGACAAATAAGTAATTTTAATTTAGCGTACAAATAATTTAAATTTACTTTAGCATACAAATAATTGTAATTTACATTAATAAAATGAATATGTTAATAGTTAGAGATACTTAACAAGACTTGTTAGAATCACATAAGAATTTAACAATTTCAGCAGGTCTGAGTTTTTTAAACAATAATCTACAAACAACAGACTCGACTTTCAATTAAAAAGTTATAACTTGTGTACACCAAATCAATAAATAACAGTAGTTCAGATCATCACACCAAATAATAGCCTGAAAATACACACCTCATCCCATTTGATGAACTTCTCGCCCTCCTGCAGAGCCTTAGGCACTTCTATCGGCTTTAGGCTAATGTTAGCGGACCTCGAGCTCGAATTCATCGTGGATAACAAACACAATTATACGGAAATCATAACACAGCCGCAGATAAAATCCGTCATCTTCCTCTTGTGTGAACAATCTAACAGACAAATCTATCGCCGCTTCACTTGTAGAATGCACACTTCGACGATACGAACTGACCACAATATGGCGGTAAATAAATTATAACTAACATAATAAATCAGAGTTCATCCTAAATTCACCTTCCTAATTACTGACAAACGACGAATTTCCCCACATATTTCTCGGTGGAGCCACCAAAAACTGAATGTCAAAAAACGTATGATGTGAACTAGTGAAGTGGCATACGATTATAAAATCGACTATCGATAACTCAATATATCATTAATCGATAAGATCAATACAAAAACAATATTATTCCTACATTTTTATTATAATCGTATAAGATAAATACTTAATTTATTTCTATGTAATAATAAGCTACCCCTATGGGAAAAAGGCGTGAATGTACGTATGTATGTATGTAGTAGAAAGTCAAACTAAAAATAAAGAAATACCAATTGATCAAAAACTTTGTTTTTCCACGTACTTGCCATGTTGTGCTTTTTTAATTTTGAGTAATTGTGGAAAAAATAATGTTTGGAAAACACAAAACTAAAGTCAACCATAAGTTTGGTTTCAGTATCATTGTAAATAGTGATGTACATATCGATAGTCACAGTTACTTGAAATTGATTATGCCATAAAAATCACTTACTTGTCGTTTATAATAAAAAGTACTTCACATATAATAAAAAAAGCAGTAAACTTATCTAAATCGTTTTACTTCAAAATAAAATAGGTTTTGTTCTATCATACAATTAATGCAATTTCTAACAATAATAGGTGAAGAACGAAACGGTTGACATTTTGCGTTTCGTTTTTCACCCATAAAGTTTTATAATTTTTTAAATAATTTTATGGAGTTCAATATAATATAGGATTTTTTTGATGAGATTTA
Source organism: Glyphodes perspectalis (assembly GCA_951394215.1). Taxonomy (NCBI): domain Eukaryota; kingdom Metazoa; phylum Arthropoda; class Insecta; order Lepidoptera; family Crambidae; genus Glyphodes; species Glyphodes perspectalis. The sequence goes on along the minus strand of OX596208.1, from coordinate 13,948,761 downwards.
GAGCATATGCCAAATTATGTAATCACTTTAAATGAAGGATTTATGTATACTGAAGAAGTTACGTTACTTGTTACATTTAGATTATTTCGAGTGACATTTTGTGATGTCAAAACAAAACGCAAACTGATTAATGTCAAAAAACGCGGTTTACTTTACTTGCGGCGTTGTTGTTACTTGTTCTGACTAAATCTGTTTTATTTTTATGTTAACATCAAGTGATTTATATCATAGAATCTAAAATGTCTGAATTGCCGACAACAGGAGTCGTTGAAGGGCCTAAACAAGAAAATAGTCCTCGAAAACGTGTTCGTCACCGAAAGAAACAGTTGTATGAAAACATCCTAAAACAAATGGAGTTTTACTTTAGTGATGCTAACCTTACGAAGGACAGATTCTTAGCGGACCTAGTGAAAAATGATCCCTATGTTACCCTTGAGACGTTTCTAAAATTCAACAAAATCAGATCCATGTCGACTGACCTCACTGATATAGCCAAAGCTATGAAGAATTCTACTTTGCTTGAATTGTCCGAGGACAGATTAAAGGTTGGTAAACTTAATCTTATGATCAGTCGTTTATACTTCGTATTATATACTACTTAGGAAATCTTATTGGACTTGATTTATAATTTTTGCTCATCAATATTTTTTAACCTTTTAATTTTCTCATGCAAATTTGCAGGTTAAAAGGAAGACTCCAATTTTACCTTACGATGCTGATGTCAGGACGGTATATGTGGAGTCAATTCCTGTGACAGCTAGCCGAGAATGGCTCGAGAAGGTTTTTACGGATTTCGGACATGTTGCATACATTTCTTTGCCTAAATTCAAAAACTCCCATAAAATAAAGGTAATTTACGTTCATAATTACTATTTAGCCTGGAAAGGTATGTGTCAATATCTCTTTATACTACATACATACATACAGGTAGAGCTAAAGGGTCAGCTAGCCTCTTTTACCACTTTCAGCCAAATCTATGTACACAAATAAATATCTGCTCAATTTTTTCAGGGATATGCTTTCATAGAGTTCGACAAACCGGAAGATGCACAGAAATGTATCAACACATTTACAAAAATGGGGTGCAAGTTGCCTACGTGCATGCCTCCAGAAGAACTGTCTTCAATTAAAATGTTCTCTGTTGAAGAGTCAGCTGAAGATGTCCCAGAGAAGAAAGAGGAGAAAGAAGAATATGAACCACCAAAGAAGAAGACTAAGAAGAAAGACAGGAAGTCTAAGAACTTAGAACTTAAGTTGGGCAGCGAGTCTGATTGTGAGAAGAGAGTGGAGACACCCAGTGTGAGTGTTTTATTTATTAAACTTGAATCATTGACAAAAATTATGAATGTAATGAGAAAGATGTGAAGAGAACTAGGAACTTCAATGTACAAAAGAGCCTTTGTCTAGATTGAAGTATCCATTTGTGGTGATACTACTATTCTAGACAAAGGTTCCTTCAATGAATATAAAAAATGTTATAATGTCCTCTAACAGGTATTCTTATTGTTTCAGGAAGAAAATAAAAGTATTGTGTCCACTCCTACTGAGGTAAAATGTTCTATCATATGATCTTTTATGCCCTATATTGCCCTGTAATCTATTTTAAAATATGTATTTATAAAAAAAAATATAAGTAATAATATTTTACATTTTCAGGAAAACAAAATGACAGATATTGAATCAAAAGATGAATTGACTAGTCAAGATGAAGGGAAGTCTGATCTAGACACAACTCGGAAAAAGAAAATTAGAAAGAGGACAGCCAAAGAAAGAAGCAAGGCTAAGAACAAATTAAATAAAAATGAGGCTCCTAAAGGTGCTTTGTGGGGCCTGCAGGTCCTCCCCAAGTCTGAGTGGAAAGCACTCAGGAATAAGTACTTAAATTTACAGAGGAAGTATATGAAAGAGATCAAATTAAATTTGCAAACCAAAAAACATTCATATTCAAGTATCCCAGCTCCTGCAGCGCCATCTGTTGATGTTTTACCTGGTAATTGCAGTTACGGTTTTAACAGTAAATTTTTCAAATTCAAATTCAAAATATCTTTATTTATATAGGCTTTAAGAAAGCACTTATAAATAGTCAATATACAAAAAAAAAGAACAATTCTACCACCGGTTCGGAAGGCAGAATCTATAGAGAAGAAACCGGCAAGAAACTCGATAGTTACTCTTTTAAATGCCAATTATACAATTTTGTAAACTTAATTAATCTACACTTAAGACTAGATATCACTGCAGATGAACAATTCATTATGAAGTTCTTTGTCATTGAGGAATTCTTCGATCTTGTAATAGCCCTTACTCATTAAAAATGATTTAATGCATAATTTGCTTTTATTGTAAAATATCTCCACAAGTTATAATACAATTTTTTTATAAACCTGCAATCAGCCATTCTTGTCATTACTTGATAGTTATAAAATAATGATAGGTCTATAAGAATTTGTTCTAAATTTCCAATTATCATTTTCAACTTTATTGTATGATCTTATTATTTATTAGTTACTAAAAATAACTTACTCTTACAGCTATAAATTCTACTGAAACAGAGAATACCAAAAACGCTGAGGCCATGGAGAGGATTCCAGGTGTTTTTGTAAAGGAGGTCCTTCCTGAACCATGTCTTGATGTCAGACTCACCAAAAGAACTGTTAGTATAATTTATAAATTTAAACTTTATTTTAAGCTCTTACCGAATTAGATCGTTCTATCTTTTTTTATAGATTATTATTAGTACATTGCTACAGGTCGGGCGCCAACTAACCCTTACTTGGCACCCAACATGTAGTTTAGTTTTATGAGACTTGCTTGAAATGGAACTCACTGGATTTAGATTTAGTGTTGTTATGACTTGGACTTTATTGGTTTTGGCTTATGTTAATCTAATATTTGTCTGCCTTGGTCTAATAAACATAATTTAATTGTCAGTACAAATTACAATAGGCAAGGTGACTAAAAATCTGTTTAGTCCGTCAGTTACATTATAAAACTTCTGTCAGTTTGTGTGTAATAGAATTATCGTCTTTTCTTCATCTTAAGTATTCTGCATATTCTGAATTAATAATTTTGTTTGTATACTTTCTATTTCAGGTAAGAAGCAACGTGCATGCGTTGCATGTGGATGCTAAGGAGGGCCAATCGGAGATCAT
>OX596208.1:13662955-13945409 GCA_951394215.1 Glyphodes perspectalis | reverse complement strand
CGACGAGTAGCAGACGACATTGTGCGCACGCCGCGTCTTTACCGCCCCGAAACATACAGACGATCGAATTTGGCGCGGAGACCCGGCGCACAAATGTATCCTATTTTACTCCAATACAATAACCGCTTGACCATTAGTGCTCTGTGGCAGGTGATCAGTAATAGACCGCGGTCTGCTCAGCAAGAATATCGTTATGTATTTGTCCCTTTACACTGGGCGATGAACCATGTTCTGTGCCTAACGTGACCATACGCCAGTTCTGAAGAAGATATGCGGTTGTATAGCCCAATTCAATTATGTTTATTCGACCAAGATATAGCTGACGTCACAAAATAACCTTATTCTGTGATAGTCCGTGTGGAGATTGAAAGTCAGGCAGTAGTGTTGCATGCTCCCATTCATCATATAAATTGTGATAATAAATATATTGCCTAAACGCGGCTTTTAGTGAACCAAGAAGTATTTTATTTTTCTTAGAAAATAAAATGGTTGATTTTATCCCGATCATTCATGTTATTTTTTATTTGAGTTCCTCACATGCACATCTAAAAGGTTGTAAAGTAAATATGTTATTTTTTTATAAAAAGAAATTTATTACATCAAATAAATGCAACATCAAATTCAGTCTTAATAATAGTTATACAATATTATAATACAACAGGCACTGGCACATTATTTCTATCCGAAAATTAATACGCATTTAGTCTTAATTGCTAATACTTATTGTAAGAGTGTATAAAATTGTTCTGCCTATTGCAGTAAACCTGTATAAAACAACCTTTTTGTTCATAATGTAGCTGCCCTCTTGATAGATAAACTAAAGTAAGATATTTTAAAAAATATAATTACCAAATAAATTTAATTTCATATAGCTATTGCTACAAGTTAACGCTATACATATCCTCTTTTTATGGTTAAATTATGGCAGATTTTTTTATAACTTAGTATGCAGCACTTGATGTCAAACAAAATTGGTACATATAAATCATCAATAATGAGCATGAGCAAGTAACATTATTTGTTAGTTTTGCCAATTGTGATTGTTTAATCATAAAGTTGAACACAGTTGTACGTTTGTTTAGTTTACATCAGAAGTAAATAATATGTACTGGCACTTATTTTTTCTTATATGGGGCTTATTGCTCAGTCCCTCTCAATCCCTATGGTAAATTTAAGCAGAAGACAACATTAACTAGATACAATAATAATTGAGTTATGTATGAATGAAATGTAGTTTGAAACATTTATACATGCTTAGTTGCCATTTTATATCTTAGAAGTATATCTGCACATAAATAGATAACAGCACATAACATTAACAGGAAGTATCATAGACGCTTTTGTACAGTTAGTTTATGGAACACGAGTACCAACTCAAATACATACATAACAGATAATCTAAGTTAACAACACAAACATAATACATGGTCACATAAGTAAGAAGCACCAGATTAAGTAATAAGTTACATAATTAAGTAAAAATATGAAAGTATCTTTTATTGTAATTTAGATGTTAAAATTAATAAAAACAGAAGTCATTGTTAATACAAAAGTATCACATATGCAAAAATTACTGCACTACATATAGTTAATTTAAATTATGTACATAGGAGGTAGATTTTATCAGTAGGTAATATTACGATGCTTCCATATGTCTATGGACAGTAACTGGTGCAATGATGCTGTTCTTACCACACGGTAAAACAGTTACACTTAAATCACCAGGTGCTTTTAGCCTAGGTTTGATCTTGGCAGGTAAAGGACAACTTACATCAGATTTTGTATCATCTGACAAAATAGTAGGATCATTCACTGAAAATCCAGTAGCCTCAGAATCCTCATGAGGAGTCATAGTGGAGTAGCCATGATCTGACCCGCCTGCGGTATGGGCACGTCTGTATCCAGTCACAACTCTATATGGCGAAATAGGAGCTTCTATCTCCATGGCAGGCAGCAATTTGTCCTGGCCTGATTGGTCATGCATATCTTCAGACTGCAAATGGCTCATCTGAACATCAGCATCATGCCATGTCTCAGCAGGTCCATCCACATATAAGTTATGGCAACTTGCTGATGTAACATTTTGTCTATAACAATATATAGCAACAGCTATAATTAAACTAACAGTAACTATACACCCTGCTATCGGTCCAATTGCCGAATAACTACCTAACGCATCCCTGTTGACATGGCCAAATGTGCCTTCCCCATATGGGGTGACCGCACCGAGAACACCATTGAAACATGTTGATTGTGAAGTACAAAATGGCGATGAGAGCGGCGTACGCCCGTCTGCGTCTATTTGACACCATTCACAGCCCAGAACCCCTAGACAAGACGAGTGAGTCAAATATGATTCACACTGGAAGTCAAAACATGATTTGAGATTTTCAGCAAAATTATGGAAATAATGTGATTTATGATTATTATTTTCTGGCATCATACCACATAATGGTATATCCTGATTTATTCTGGAAGAATTAGAGTTAGGACACTCATACAATTCCGAACTACATTCGCATGGACATTCACAATCTGTTTGTTCCATTCGATTGCAATTGAAACAAAGACGATCTACCATACTGCATGGACAAAATGCACCAACACTACAAGACACATTGACGAGACCCATGAACGCATTGGTGCCAGGAATTGCAGCAATGTAGTAATGAACACAGTGGTCCCCAGAAACCACATTAGAAAGGACTCCAGGAAGTGACATATTAAATTCATAAAATCTTTGTATTGTTTTATCATAAAAGTTATTGCACAACCTTTTTGTAACAAAGCCTTTATGATTTAGCATGTCATTGGCAATCATTGACTCTTTATGAGTAATGTGCTGTTGCTCTATTGGGCCTGAACTGTTGGGATCCATGAGACCTGGATGAGAGACTAAATAGCCTCTATTGTTCATAATGAAACATTTAAAATATGACATGGCACATAAGGGTAGACTGTCAATTAAAAGTTTATAAAGGAAGCCCATTGTGACATCCATTGAAACCACAATAGTGGGGTAAAAAGGTCCTCTCACTGCATATGAAATGCTTACTACGTAACCAGCTCCACCAACATCCAAGTTAGGGGGAGTCAAAATAATTTTGCCAGGATTTTCTAAAGCATATGTGTACCATGGTCTTCTTACAGGCTCATAATCATACTCTAGAACAGTTCCAGGGAACATCACAAGTACACCACTTTCAGTGACTGCATATCTTCTCACAATGTATTTAGAATAGACACCACGCAAATGCTGTCTTTTATAAAATGACAAAATAGAATTAAGAAAATTTACATCTTGTTGAATCTCATTCTTCAGGCCTGGATTTGAGAGGAGCCCATACGCTAAACTTTTCAGATATGCCAAGTAGTTCTGCATGTATGTGATAGCCTCTTGTCCATCCCCCATATCATACAGATATGTGAAGGGTGATTGAAAACTAGAAGGACTCAAGTAAACCGTGCCTTGATCAATAGTAGCTATTTGCTTAAAATGTCGGCAAATCTTTCCTGCTTTCGGTGGAAATAAATCTAACCTATGGAACAATATTTCCGAGTTACTCCTTGTAAAAAATATATTTGATTTATTAAATATGTTTGATTCAGTTAATTCATTTACAATACAAACAATATACAATTTCTCAACCCACTGCCATGAATAAATTATTGATTTTGTTGTGTTTTTATCAGTTAGAGTCAAAGTACCAGAACTATTAGTATACATTGCATCCATAAGGTTACTAATAAAATCATATGTTTCTATACTCTCCAGATATGTAAACTTGATTTTCTCTGATGATGATTCGGGCCTTGGATAAAATGTGTGCATAAGTACTTTACCAGTGAAATCCATAACAAATGCCCGTTTTTTATTGTTTATGCCTTTAAAATAAACTATGTCTTCTGCAAGATCTGACCAATATAAGTCTAAGCCGAGGACTCCATTAACCATGGGCAGTACTAGTGACACTATGAAGTCTCGTTCTGTGGCTTCCCATATTGGATCTTCAACTTGAATCTGTTTGTCCTGAAAGTTTCCGGGAAGTAATGAGATGAAGGCTGAGGCTACTTGCCCCACAACACCGCTATCATTTATGTGTACTCTCATGACCGAATGGTTACTGGAATGATTGTGCCACTTGTCTATATGCAGTATCCCAAGAGAGCTGTTTTTGTCAACTCGGTTCTCATAAATTAATCCAATTGCAAATTTCATGTGCCTGTTTGCTTCTGAATACGGAAACATCTTAAGCCATGTTTCATTCTTCAAAATTTTTGTGTCGGTCAAGAAGACAAATAGTTTATGTTTTGGAAGTTTCTTTTCAGAAAGTAGTTTCTTTAATTCTTGATTTATTGTGAAAGGAGAAACATTGCCAGGAGCAACGTCTAAGGTTGATAGATATTCCCTCAGCAGAAGTTTGTTGTTGTCCGTTGCATTGCCTAGACTGGACATTCCATCGCTGTTGCATGTGTCCTCAAATTTAACAAAGTCTGTTGTATTTGTCATTTTGAAAGCAATTATATCTTTAATCTGCAATGCATATGCCGTCTCCTTGATAACACTAATAGCATGCTGTAATGAGTCCATATTCATGTTATTGTCAATAATAAACACCACAAGTTTGGGGTCTGGATGCACAATCTTGTGGTACAGATATCTCAGATTTGAGTGGGGCATAGTGGCACAATTCCTATCAGTAGCATAATCTACATGTGAGAGGAAATATTGTCTCTTGACCTTCAAGTCTTTGAATCTCCCCATCATCTTTGATTTGGAGTCTGATGTGGGTAGACTTTCGTATACACTTGGACTTTTAATAAAAACTGACTTACGTATAGAGTTGAAGGGACAAGGATGCGTGAAGGACGGAGTATCGTTCCCTTTGGTCTCATTTATCATATCTAGAAGTATGTTTTTAGCTGATGAGAGCTTGTAGCCGAGTTTATCGGCTATGCTAATGAGGGTATCATTGTCAGAAGAGTGATAGCGACTCGCTTTATGGGCAGTGCGTATTTCAAAGTGTGTTGTATACTCGCTTCCAAGCTCATTTATCACTATTTCGTTGAATTTGTTCGCCAATGAATCAGATAATTGACGAACGCACAGTTTGTAGTCACCGCGGTTGTTGGTCCTTGTGCAGTTATCGCTTTGAGCGGAGATCTTAGGCACGCCGATACAACTTGTAATCGTAAATATCAGCGATAAAAGCTTCATCGTGTCGGCATTATCTTCGATCGAGTTACACTAATTGATCATACGTTTTGAGGCGATATTTTATGACGGTAAGACTTGAAATATTCATAGTTCATTTATAATATGCACTTTCACTTCAGAAATTAAGACTAACAATTAGAAAACAATAAAAGTATTATTAAAAAACAACAAGCTCGTTTCTTTCGACAATTGACAACTGAACTGACATTTAAAAAAACATGGCGTAATGCGTTTGGTTATTTTATCAGTTAAATCGCATCCAATCGTACGGCGTTATGCGTTTTGTTTTATCATCTTACATCTAAACATCTTTGTAGCGTTTTAATTTAAATTTTATACCTATGTAGTGATTTAATTAATAAACACTGAACAAGCAGGCATAGGCGTACGCAAGGGGGTGCAGGATTTGCCCCCGCCGGAATTCGTGTGTCAAGGTCCATTTACTTTATGAACCTATCAATATTATTGTACATATAATGTAGGTACGTACGCGAGTAGGTATAGTTGTTTTTGAATAAATACCACGCATGTATGTATGTAGTAAAACTTATTGTTAATAATCCATAAAGATAACCTACAGACTTTCAACAATATTTTTAAATACTCTTCAATTACAATTCGTACAGGTACCTATTTAAATGAAGTGTTAAAGGTAGGTAGGCGAATATTATAAGCTATTTACACCATTGTCGTCAATAGCCTTTGAACAATGCTGTCTTAAATAATGTTACACAATATGCGTTTCTAGCTAATCCGAAACCGCTAAATCATTAGTGGATAATATGTCAGGCAGGATGTTAAACGAAGCAGGTGAATTTTTGCAAGCCGTGTGGGGTCTATTGTTCAGGTATTTTAATTTTGCAAGTCAAGGTTTCCATTTTACCTTGGCCGTGGTGCGAACTGCGTAGTTAAAACTTAGTAAACTAGTACAAAAGCATTCATAGTCGTAAAAGTTCAAACACATGTAGGTATATAAATCCTATTATATTATCTATACATATACTTAGATTATAATCTTTAGGTAAATATTGTACACACAACGGCACTTTAGGCTAATAAACACTGCAGTCTTCTGTCGTTGTGGTAAGGGCTGTTTCGCAACAAAAATGTATAGCCTGATGTGCTGTCTATGCCAACTGTGGTTCTTGCCTAGCATGTCGTAAAAGGCGACTAATGGTATATCGGGTTTTGGGTGTGTGATTGTGTAGGCGACAGGTTAGGCGCTTGTCACTGCTTTTTCACAATTTTCCATCTAACCCAGCCCGGCTTTATTTTTGGCTGAATGTGGTTGAAGGGACTTGCTGCCCCTTCGCCTTCGCATACTCTGCCTACTCCTTCAGGGATCTTGGGCGTGATGTTATGTATGTATGTATCCAAAATTGTCTGGTTCCCCTATCTTAGGGTTACGAAGGTCAGATCGGCAGTCGCTTCAATGTAATAACCAGACTCGCTAAATCCTGGATCATGGTCTAACCGGACCCCGTCTAAACACGTTTTTATTGCAGTCACTTCTCTCCCAAGGCCTAAGCATCAATTCCGTGTAAATGTAGATCATGTAGTGATATCATTGACCTAATTTATTTCCAATACATTTACTTATTGCGGATGTAGGTAAGTGTTACCCAGATGTTAATCAAAATACTTGTTACAACTTAAACACCTAGGTACGAATTTGTAACATACTGAAAGACAGCTTAAGTGAGAGCAAGGCTACACTTAAGTAATAAAAGATCCTATACCTACTTATAATAAATCTGTAGAGAGGTCAATTCTGTACATGAAATATATTTTCAAAATAACTATCAGGGCGTGATTAGTGATCGATACTGATGCCAAAAATGCTATCAGTAAAATTTTTGTCTGTCTGTCTGTCTGTTCCTTATAGAAACAAAAACTACTCGACGGATTTTAACGAAACTTGGTACAATTATTCTTCATACTCCTGGGCAGGTTATAGTATACTTTTCATCACGCTACAAACAATAGGAGCAGAGTAGTGAAAGGAAATGTTGGGAAAACGGGAGAAGTTACTCCATTTTTAAGCTTCCGTCGCGTGTGCAGCCTTAATGGTTAGTTACATAGAAATCATGTATGATGGAAATAGTCTTTATAACATTAACCATAAACGCGAGTGACACCGCTGGCACAGCTAGTACATAATAGGTACCTAATACATAAACACCTAAGTACTTAAATATTATGATAGGTGGTAACGTTGTGGTGGTATGCTGTGTACTTACAGCTGGTATTTGATATGGCGATAGATTCTCATAAGAGCATTTAAAAAAATATCAACTTTAAAGTACCTGAGCTTCTAACGTGCTATGAATAATCGTAATTAGAAGAATTGGTGCGTATTTCTCCTTAATAGTAGGTAACGTACACTTTTTTACGTACACGTTTTTTTCTCTAATTGGGAGATTTAGGTAGATACGTTTATACCTAGATGCTATAGGTATATAGAGCATAACGATAGAAAGAAAGATTTTTTTATTTTTTTATTTAGAACATGTGGATAGATACATTTTATACAATACTTACAAAGTAAGGGTAATACAAAGTAACGCATGTGTGTATGCACACACTCGTAATATCCACAGCAATATAATTGTTAAAATAATGCCTATCTTATAATACTTAATTATGCATTGAATTCATTGCATTCTTAATAAATTTGTAATAAAGTCAACAGCTGTTCGCTTACCTCCACAAAATAGATAAGCATAGTGCGTAAGTAACAGTATTGTAATACGAGTAGATACTTAGTCCCCTTCATACATGCAATATTTATTTTAAAACCCTTTTTTTACTAATAGATAAGTATGGTATCTTGCTTACCCAACATGGAAACCTGCGGGTAAAATCACCGCAACTAATAATAACATGGTGGTGTAATAATGCGCGTGTTGCAGTTGCCTAAGCAGTACTTACTCCCGTATTTTTGCATGTACATTTTAATGCGAGGTGCCTGCGAGCGTGGTGGTTGTAACGGGCGCAGCACGTGGTCGACGGCCGCCGGCTATAGGTACGTAGCAGGCAGACTATATGTTTCCATCGATTGGTCAGGGGCGGGTGGCTTACCGTCCGATCATTAACCCAGTTGTGTGGCGCTCCGCCGCGCGGGCGGGCACGCGAGCCGCTCGCTCATTCAAACGCCATGCAACTGCCCGAGCCACCGCCGCCGCCCCTAGCTCCTCTCTGGGACCGCGTGCTCCGAGCCCGCGCCCTCCCGCCGGACCTCGATGTGGAGCTCCTCTACGTCGCCATCAGGGACCGCCTCACACACCCCGAGTGGGAAGTCCGTCTCCACGCGCTGCGAGTCCTTGCTGACCTCTTGCCGCTCTCCGGGAACGCGCTCTCGTTCCCCTTCGATCAAGTCGTTGACAACTTGGGCCACAATTCTCCAAACGTCAGAAAAGCGGCATTGGACGCGCTAAAAGTATTTTGCACCCATTGCGAAGACTCCGAATGTGCCGCGCGTGCGATTTTAGATAAGTGCTCCTATCATAACATAAGACCTCACTCGGCTAACTTAGATACTAAAGTTAACGTAATAACCGGCCTAATTCTCTCTATACCGTCAGTCATGGCAATTCTAAAGCGAAGGAATCCAGCCCTAGACACGTTTCCAATTTTTCAAATTTTGGGCGAAAAACTTTTTGATCCGGTCCACAGAGACGTTGCTCAGCGATCCTTGTTAAAACTTCGCAAAGTTTGTGGACCTCGCGATTACATGGTGTCTCTCTCACGATTAGATTTAAAGGTCCAGGATAAATTTCGCCAGCTGTGCGAGTTATATGATGAAGATTCAATGGACGTTTATTATGCGCCGAGAAAGACAGTATATAGGGATAACAATCAGACTTTGCTAAAGATCAATCATGTGTTTAGCAGCCCCATTACTACACCTATACGACTGTCAACAGATACTTCTTCAGAAGAGTCGTACGGCCACATACCATTCCATAATAATAATTATGCTAAGGTCATTATAGAGACAGAAATCAAATTCGATTCCGATACAGCAATTACAATGACGGTCTTGGAAGAGAATGACACAGAAACTGATAGAAATTCGGTAAGCAACACCGGGAGCGAAGAAGACTGCGATAGTTCTGATAGAAACATGTTAAAGTTCAGTGACGGGGATTCCGAAGACACTGATGTCGTTGTTAAAAAAGTGCGGTTTGGCGGTGAAAGTGTAAAGATACGGACTCCAGATAGCGAAAATTTAGCATCTAGTGAAGATGATAATAATCATAATAAACTTGTCCCTGTAAATAACAACAACAATAATAATAACACTACTAAAGATAATCTCGACGGTGTGTCTCACCCGAACACACCAGTCATTGTAAATAAAATGAACGAAATAAAGCGCGAAGCTCTTGAAAGAGAAAATCAAGCTAAAGCTCCGAAAAGGAGTGGTATCCCACTGCCAGTAATACATAATCAAAATAAGGTTCAGAATCAGAACGCAAAATACACTAAAGTGAAACTAAAATCTAAATCGCTAAGCGAGTTGTATGATTACTTTCGTACGAAAAACGACGGACAGGGGCAAGAGCGAAAGCATAGAGATGGATCAGGGTTTGCGCTGACTCTGGCGGAGGTGCGGTCTCCAGAGAAGGTACCGAGTCCAGTTGAGATTCACAGAGAAGTTGAGGTGCTCCACAATCTACAGAGAAGTCCCACGGTATCACCGCGACGTCACCAAACCCGCTTACACTTAGAACGAGATGGGTAAGTTTACTTTTGCTAAAAAGTAGACCAACTTGTAGATTAGGCTAGCTGTTAAAACTTCTTCCTTTTTTTAGATTCGTCTTAAATCTGTTGGCTTCTTCTACTCCAAACGATCCTGACCTGATTTCTCCACGAGGGCCTTCCCCACTTCGAGCACATTATGAATGGGAGGAACTGAATATAGTGCCTGCACATATTGCCGATCAACTGCACAATACGGTAAATACTTATATTAGATGACAATAACAATATTTTATGTATCTCTGTACACAAATTTCAGCAATAATCTATATTTAATCAGACCTTTCAAGTTGTACATTAACCGCAGTCAAAATAAAATATTCATTATATGTACTTCTTCACATTTGACCCAGATATTCTGACTTAGGTATTTATTTTCGGGGTGAAAGTAATTGGTGTTGCTTAGAAACGAGACTTGCATGTCTGTAAGTTCCAATCACTAACAATAGTAATGGTTCTAACTAACACAACTTTATCTACATCTGAACGATAAAACTGCAGCATGTTTTTATATTTTTTTATATTGTGAACTTACCTTCAACCTTTCGCAGATAGTCTCAGAGACTTAAAATTTATAAGTTTTGAAATACGTATTACTTTATCCTAAGTACCTATATTTTTTTTACTTTTATTTATTTCCTTTTTGAAGTCAGTTTTTTTATAGTTAAAAAATAATTTATTTTACGATTTTGAGTGATGGGTAGACCTAACCTGTACGAACTGAACATTTTGGCATTAAAACTAGTATTTTGACACAAACCATCAGATCCTGGTTTCCTTATCATGGGACCACCCTTGGGATATCTCCTTTCCAACAAAAAAAGAATCATCAAAATCGGTTCATAAACGACGGTGTTATCCGCGAACATACATAAAAAATAAACTAACTCTTGCTAAAATACAGATGTAGAAGGGTAGTAGGTAGTTAGCAACACTCCTAGTATTTAAAACACGTATTCCCAAAGCCACCGCTGCTTGCATACAAAAGTCAACTTTAAAATTCTATGTCATCAGGAAAACTGGATCTCAGCGGTAAAAGCAGCTGACCAGCTACACAGCGCCCTCTTGGATCCAGCAGTTGTGCGGAAGGTGGAACCAGCAGCAGTATCGTTGGTACAACACATGTGGGCTCTGAGCGAAGCGGTACGTATCCGCAGTAAAGTAGCTGAAAGTAAGACAATTTGGTATTCCGGACGTGTTTTGAAATTTGCGTCTTTTTATTATTTCACAGAACATTAGCACATTAAATACCCAGCTAATTTCCACTATTCCTCGTTACAATCTTTCTGTAACAAACTTTCAGCAGCAAACTAGATTCCAATGTAATGCTTATGCTACATAACGGGTTTACTTAAATGCGTATTTACATAGAGAACGTGTTTTTACTTACAGTGCTTATAAGCAAACACATGATATGCGTTGAAGCTTATACAATCTTCTTGCAAACAAGCAAAGGGAGGAAATAAAAAGCTTCTAAGTAAACTAAGTTGGCACAGCCCTAAACAAAATCATGAGGAATCAAAATAACAGAAAATTATGGCAAGTTTTGCATAAAATGAGTCTAGAAGTAAACTTCTAGACTCATTTTATGCAAAACTTGCCATAATTTTCTAAATAATTTTTTTAATAAATAATTTTAACTAAACTGTAGCCTGACTGTGTGTTATAATATCGGTTGCATTAAGCTCTGATAAGAAAGAAACGATAGTGGTTCAAACCTACACTAAATAGGATACATAAAAAGTAGCTACATAGAAATTCCGAGGTAAAATAGTTTTGTTGTGTGCAAACTGTCACTTAAGTGCTATATCGTCAATTTATTTATCGGAAAAGGTAAAAAAGGCTTCCAATACGTACTTACTATGTACGTACCTGGATTTAATATGGTGTTATTGCAATTGAAAGGGTAAAGCTTTCATTACAGTCAATTGCTACTAGGATTTTCCACTTGCAGTAGGCGCCGGTGTAATGATCAGGTTTCCTATAAACTCCAATTTATGTTCGCTGGCAGGTACATACATGTAGGTAAAACAATGAAAAGCAAATCAATAACAGAACTAGGCAATGTTTACCTAATGAATATTCAAAGGCATTTAGAAGTTCTCTCTCATTTGTTTGTAGATAATATGGGTAAGCGCCACGAATGTGGCGCTTACCCATATTATCTACAAACATCATAATTAATGTCGTCATCATGTCATCATAATTAATGTCGAATTATGTAGCCATTAACTGTATTGACATTTATTTAGATTATTATTTATTTAGATAATTGTAGGTATATCGAATAGTTATCACATCTTTTAAAAATATACGGTGATATCAATATAATGAAATAAATGTTAGCCTTAATATAATATACGTTGCGTAGTAACTTTTCAGTAATCTGTGGTTGTGTCTCAAGTTCTCTAGACCTAAGAATAATGTGTTGTTAAGTCCCAACAAATATTAGGTAAACCTTACTTAAATAGGTACATACACGCACGTTTTCAAGGTTTCGATGCCTAATTAAAAACCTTCGTGTACAAAGCTATAGGTACATAACATAACATTTATATAACTATAGGTACTAGATACGCAGGTGTATATTTAAATGGGTTTTGCGAGAAACGAACTTTCTTTTTATATTTTCGCGATTTCGTCATGTCACGTCACTTTGGTAACCATCTATTCCCAACGGTTCCATCACTTCCATTACATATTTCACTAATGTGACGCGTGCTAGCTAGCACCGTCTCATAAAAAATGCCATAAGGATATTGTACCTAAAGTTTGTTTGCTTGTATGTTAATCTTTCGTACATGTAGCAAAACGGATTGATTGCTTACGAAGTTAGGACTGATTAAACCGGCACGACATCTCAATTATCTTGACAAAAACTAAAAAAGCGGAGACCTTTTAGGTAGGTACTATATTTCACTCTTCATAAAAGTTATCTCGTAACTTGTCACGTGTGTAAGTGTAAGTGTGTAAGTTTAAGTTACTTACATAATAAATGATTTTGATTCTTTCTCTAAACATTAAACTTATGCCAACATTATCTCAGGTGACAGCGGCGCGCGCGCCAGCGGAAGGCGCTGTATGCGCGCTGGTCCGCAGCGCCAGTAACGACTGCGCACGCCAACTGCTGCCGGCGCTGGTGGCGCGCATGGCGCAGGAGCCGCTGCCGACGGCGCTGCCGCACGCGCTGCTGCAGCGACTGGCTCTACACCACCTCGTCGACTTGATCTTCGACCCGGCTATGATTGGGGTGAGGCAGATTTCGTTTCTTCTATAGCGTTAAAAGCAGACACTTATTGACTCCACGATGATTAAAACGTCGTCATATGAAAGCCTTTTACCGTAGATGTTGAGCATAAGCATTATCTGTAGTGCATGATCTCTCCTATTTGGTACGAAGTAAGGGCCTGAGCTCCTACAGTACCTACCCTACCCAAGGGAAGCATTGCCCGTACCAATTTTATCGGATGGAGTACTCGCTCAAGAACATTAGTGCATTTTGACGCTGGAGGGCTGGAGTATCCTGCCTGAGGGCCATCACCGAACGGGGCTCCGTGGCATTTTCCGCTTCTGCCACTCTATAATTACGCCACTGGCCAACATACTTATGCAACTGGCCGCAGTCAGGATTTCAATTGCTTGGCAATCACAAGGAAAATTACATGCTTTGATATATACAGTCATATATATACGTATCATTTCAACAAGATACGTTTTGACACGTAAGTTCATGTAACGTAAAACATATCTTGATAAAATGATAATCTGTGAAAACTTGTTCACACCAAGGTGTCTGGAGACGCCGAGCGGGTGCAGAGCGCGCAGCTGCGAGCCACGCTGTGTCTGGCGCGGGCGGCCGGCCCGGCGGCGGTGCTTTCGGCGGTGCGCAGGCGCCTTGCTGGCACTGCTAGGGCTGACATCTTCTGCAGCAAGGTTAGCCTTGGATCCTTGAAGGGAAAAGAGAGAATCACTCCGGGCAGACACATGCCACGCTGATTTTCTTCAGTGTCGGTCAGCGCATAGGATAGCTATCAATTGGTTAAATTGGAAAATAAGGAAGCAATGATTTATTGATGACTATAAAAAAATTGGTAGCTTGTAGGTAGATGCCTATTTGATTTGATTATCATATATTGATTGGAAGAACTAGGAAATGTATGGTTCAAAAAAAGTTTCACTTGTAGAATGTTTATTAAAACCGTTAGGCAAATACTCAGATATTTTTTGAATCAAAAACGTGTCTTTTGAGTACTCATCAGTAGCGACTAGCGATAACGTGGTAGATGGCAGGAATAAATACATAAGGCGAAATGAAATTTCATAGAGAAATCGAAACAATAAAATTACTTACATATCTATCAGCTAAAAATAACTAATAACTTATGATTTAGACGCTTCAATGTGGTTAAAGGGGCTTGCTGCCGCTATGACTCTACTTACCCCTTCGGGTATTACGGGTGTGATGTTATAAAAAATACCCAATTAACCAAAACCTTATTGTTCCTCAGTTACGAGAGCGACTGAGCAGGCCCGTGGAAAATATCAAGCCGAGTCATGCAGCCAGGTACGCATTACGCAAATTAACAGTTCCTAGACCTCCCACGAAGTCCGTGACCTTTCACATCTCCATAACACTGACTAACTCAGCGAACCAATTAATCACACAAACAACTTGTGACATTAACATTTATGAATAACCAACTTCTTTGAACTTCTGTGAAGTTAGTACATTACCCTCGTGTTTTAATAAGTAATGCGTAATTTATACTATTTGTGGTTAGTTATTGTAGATTATGCATTTTT
Source organism: Glyphodes perspectalis (assembly GCA_951394215.1). Classification (NCBI taxonomy): domain Eukaryota; kingdom Metazoa; phylum Arthropoda; class Insecta; order Lepidoptera; family Crambidae; genus Glyphodes; species Glyphodes perspectalis. Next base: position 13,930,624 of record OX596208.1, on the reverse strand, counting down.
TATAAGAAGACAAAAAACCGGAACAGAACAGGACTTTGGGTGACATTTCTGAATCAAACAATTTTTTCACATGAATTAATTAATTAGATCGCTTCTGAAATATTCCAAACACCAAAAAATTATAAAACAGATACAATACAGATACAGATTGCAAAAATAGACGTTCTAATTACTTATCTAATCCCTTTGTCCTACAGAAGCTCGCAACTACCAGTTCCTGTAAGAAGACGGGCTCGTTCTACACCACCCCCTACTGCGCCCGCGCCGCCTAGGAGACTTAGGCCTCTACCAGACTCTGCACCTCTTCCTGGTAGGTTTATTACTACTAACTTCTTATCTGCAAACAAGATCTTTCTCATCCATCTCTTATGGCAATTTAATGCTCATTCATAGGTGTGCCAAAGCTTTATCAATTCATAGAACATGCTTAATTTTTTATTTTATTTAAATTTCATATACTTACCTACGAGAGATGATGAAACCAGGGGTTCTTTTGAGAGATAGGCTAGTCTCGGAACGGATATTCTACCGTAGAACTTTTACGTGGAAATCGCACTAAACACATTATTCATATCAATACAATCACAAAGTAATAATATACTACGTACAAATACAATGTTGTCTACTACCCACCTATAAGTTTCCTGATTGCTTAGTTTTTCCACAGGTGTTTCTCAACTCGGGCGAGAGTACATCATGAAGCCGCTGTCGCCGATCCCTTTGAGCGATAGGTAAGTACCTACATTAATTGAGATATCTACTGCAGTAAGTTTTGATGACTGTTATGGAGCATAAAGGGAGGATTACTGACTCTGTAAGAAATAAATAAATAAAATGTAAAATAAATATCCGACGACATCACATACATTGATCTGACTCCTGGGTAAGTAGCTTAAGCACTTGTGTTAAGGATATCAGAATCAACAGTGGTATTACAAATATATATGTACTTAAATATTAGATTTTAACACCCAGACACAGAACAAACACAAGTATTCTTCACACGAATGTTTGTCCTGGGTGGGAATCGAACCCACAACTCTTGGCGCATGGGGCAGAGTCACTACCAAATGCGCCATCGAGCCAGTCTATCTAAGAAATATCTGCGTCAAATGACAATAAACAGGGGATGCCGCTGTAGCCCTATGGCTACATTATGGCTGCGTTTATGCCTATGGTCATAGGAAACGCAGAATATATCCAGGTTAATGCATTTTTTATAACATTATTTATCTAGATAAGTTTCAAGTTATACCTACTCCCATTATAAGTGTGCATTGCTCCGTATTGTAACTTCATTAAAGCATCCATTAGATGAGAGATAATATTTAATGGTGAGAATGAAAGTCTCTTATTGAAGGCTAGTTTGTTCAAACCCGGGCAACTTCTAGTTTTTCTACGTACGTATTTTTATCACAGAGGATTATGAAGACTAAGGAGCATGGAGAAAATCTATTTATATACGAATAGTAGATTGTTTATTTAGATTAGATTTAAAAAGGTTCTCACAATTGGTCCAACAAATATTTTAAAATGTAAGTAGATAATCTAGGAACTGTAGCAATACAATGAAGAACCGAATATTTCTAAAAGTCTTTGTGAATCTTTATACAACATGAAAGGATCTTTATACAACACTGCAATCGCTGAATATATACTATTTCAGGAAACAAACTTTGAACGGTCCCCGAGACCTTGGCCGTCCAACAAAACTTCAAAGGTGTGAAACTACAAATTAAATCATTCAACTAACTTGTGAACTTTGAATGGCTCCGTTTCTTAGGAATTATTGAACTTTTCAATTAATTATTTATAGCAATTATTCAAATGCCAGCCTCAAGCCTTGGGTGGACAGTCTGGCTGTCGACCTTGTCTCGTGAGAACCCACACAACTGCCAACTAGATAGATACTTTAGTCTTCCTTACAATTGTAGCTGTCGTATGAAATATTCAACAAGTTCATTACTAGAATGGGTGAATGTCAATCGAATTGACTGACTCTACCTAGCTAGTCAATAAGGTTAAATAAATATTTTAACTGGTAAATAGTAGAAATACTAAATAATATATATATATATATATATATATGATACTTCTTAGAAACTCTGAAATTCAGAGAAACACGACTATAATGTATACAAAAATATCTAAGTAGGTATTTATTAAAGTCACATGCAATCGTGCTAAGTGTTCTGGGCATGTAAACATATTTATAAATATAAGTACGAAAAATGTTGAAAAGTACTTTATATTGCTATGTGATTTACTTGTTTTAGTTTTAATTAGATTATATTCCTCAGATTCATAGTAAGTACTATGAAATCGCAATCGCACTAATAGGCCACGTCATAAACGTAAACCTACACAAGTTTTTTACTTAGTATTTCTTAGTTACCTTACCCACCCTTAGCCTTTTATGAAAGCGGCATAATTATTGAAATAGGTTTTTCTCAACATGTAAACGAAGATCCTTATCAAACATATTATAACGTATAAATTACCTCAAGTCCTCGAGTAATTACGAGTAATTCGCGTTCCGATTCCATTTTTATTCGTTTTGTAACTATTTTGGCTGACCAGCCAGATCGTTATCTATGTAAACCAAGAACAATTACAGTTTGTATGGGAGTCAACCACCCCTGCTTTAGTCTGACTAACACCCAATCGATATGGCATGACGAATAATACGCAGGAAAATGACCCTGAAGTGAAACACCTTTGTAAGGAAACGACACGGCCTCCACGAAATGTCAAGTTACAGTTTACGGCATATTTCCCGCGTTTGAGATTAGTCGCTAAGTTGAGTAGGCTTAGTTGCTAAGCGACAAATTTGTGGAATCCTTCGGTAGCATAAATAACTATCTTCTAATAGCCTTTGTATATAACTCAAACAGATAGAGAACTACATACATATGTATGTGTGGCCTAATCCGCTTGTTTTGAAATATTCAACAAGTGCTATAAAAGCTTTTATACTGAAGTTGTTTAATGCAACGCTTGTAAAGTACCCTTGACAAGTTTATTTTCTGTAATACTTAAGTAGCTACAGATATTTTACAAGTTACTAACTTTTAGAATCAGCCCTTCTTTATCAGTTTTTGACAATGCGAAGGCAAACGCAATGCGAAGAATGAATGAGTAGATTAGATTACTCGATTAAGTACTCCAACAATAACTTGTTCAACGTGTTCTTCAAGTTTTTACCGAAAAGTTTCATTATCTCTTTCCCATATGCGATTCGTTTACGATATAATTCAAACTTATTCAATAAAGGTGCCGTCGCCGACACAATGGACGGATAATGTACAGTCGTCCAGTTGTCGAACTCTGACACGCATTGTTTAGTGAATAAGAGTAATTGCGTGCCACCGGTAACCTACATTTTAAGGGTGAAATAATCGGCCCAGTTCCATTGAAGGCGCTGGCTGGGCCCACAAACGCGACGCGACCCATTTCACGCGGTTATCGTCAAATCGTTCCACTTTGTCGACAGCTCAGGTCTTAACTTACGAGCCATTAAACTGCCACAGTGCCCAACGTTAATTATTAATATCGAATGTGTAATAGGTTCTTCGGCCGGTAAACTTCGATCCAAGATATTGTTAAAGGTGCAATAAACCCGCATTACGGAAATGGGACACGATCGATTGGCTGGGAAATTCAAATCTAGTACCTACCCACTTGCTTGGCTAAAAGCATCCATCATATCATGCATCGATTGAACATTACAAAGTGATTGCATGTTGAAGCAATGTTTACAACGAAACCTATGACTAACATTCTAGGGATTTATACTCGAAAATACCTAGCAGTCACGACTACAATGAATGCGCTCATATTTTTTTTTATATGAATTTATCGTACACCTCTAATTGCCGACCCATTTTTACGACCCAGCTGACTAGCCGCGTGTATTTCATTGGCGGCAGTTAATTTTGTGTATACGACATAGTTGTTACCTAATCTGCATAATATGCAGGTAGAGTAGCGGTAGCGAGTTCATCAACATGCTTGACAATTGATCGCGTCGTAGGGCGTACATGGAGTGCGAAGTGTAGGGCGTCAGTCGCGGAGGCGCCGCGACGCGCGGCGGGCATGCGACGGCTGTGCTGCTGCCCCCGGGCGCTCGTCGCCCCCGCGCCCGCGCCCCCCGCTCGCCCCCGACATCGTCGCCGACCTGCCCCCGCACACGCGGTAATCACCCCACTACCCGCCTCCCTGCATAAACAAACAACTTCGGCCTCCAAATACAACGTTTCTTTTGTTTACAGAGACTCCAGCGCGCTCACCAGCTACGAAGATAAGGCGATTGAGAAAACATCTCTTTCAGAGTTGGACAAAGATTCCAAAGAGGGCGTAATTATCGGAGACACTACCCAAGTGTCGGAGGGTGATGTAGACGACGCTCCGCCGACTCCCAAGTCACCTTCGATCAGAGTCGAAGATTACTCGGAAAAGTCCAACCCGTCGTTATATAGTGTTGAGTCACGCGTTGAGCAACCTGCAGCAATAAGTAAGGCATCCAGTGTTGAAGAGCTTGGATCGCAGAGATCGTTAAATACAGATATTCAAGAAACAGTACAATCACGGCCTTCAAGTAGAAAGTCTATAAACGCGAAAAGCAGAAGTTCATCGCCAAGTCCTGTAAAAAGTAGAAATGTATCTCCGGATCCAACAAGTGACGTGTACGAAGGAGTGCCTTCGCCTTGCGAACGTGACGTACGAAACGCACTCGCCGAATGTATTGTTCCAGCAAGACACGAGGACTGGGAAGTCATAGTCAACGGGTTGCTCGAAACTGAACGCCTAGCAGCAGATCCGTCGGCCCGAGCCCCCGCCGTAAGCTGGCGAGCTGTCGCCCGTTCCACTTCCACACACGTTCGCTCACTCCGGTCGCGAGTAGCTAGAACTGCATGCTCAACGATGGGCTCTCTATTCGAGTATCGTGGGCGCGCCTTAGATACTGAACTAGAGGAATCAGCTAGTGCGCTATTAGAACGATGCGCTGATGTGAACAGGTTCCTTAGAGCGGACGCGGCGAACGCGCTGGTGCGTTTGGCGTGCGGCAGTAACAATGCCCGAGCGGCCGTGGCATTGGCCCGACGCGGGGCGTCGCACCGCGCGGGCCCGGTGAGGGCCGCGGCTGCTCAAGCTCTCGCTCGCCTCGTGCAGCACCACGGAGCCGGCAGGACGCTGGACATGCCCGGGGAGCCGCGGACAATGCTCCTGAGGGCAGCAGGGGAGCTGCTCGGAGACGCCAATGCGGAGACCCGGGTCCACGCGCGCCACCTCTGCTTGGCGCTGTCAGATGACCTGCGATTCCGGCAAATGTTGAAAGACGCAATGCTACCAAGTCGTTACCGCGCCATCGAGAAATTTATTGAAAAGTTGCGATGACGTTAATTTTCTATAAACTTTTGAATGTTTAGACGTATAGGTATCTAAGTGTAGCTGTGGTAACTCCGTCCCATTACTTTGTGATATGTTTCATAAAATATAATAAACGACGATGTATTGTGGCACGAAATGATAATGGAAACGTCTTCATCGTGAAATAACAATCTCAATCTAAATATTATGACTGAAATGTGCGAAAGGTATTTTTCTAAGACTTCGATAAAATTGTTATCCTCCAAAGTGGAGAGAAATTTATTGTACTCACTTATTTAATAATAATAATCATTGTTACAATGTACGTATGGTTTATAAAATTTTAATAGTTTACTTAATAAATGTAGATTAAAAAATACCTACATATTTCTACTTAATCCAATTACCCTTCGGAAACTAATAAGTTGAAATACTTGCGTACCGCATTAAACAATCAACGAAAAATCTATGAAAACTCTAATCAAGTCACGTGAAAAAATGTAATGACCATAAAGCAATAACCCATGACACTGTCACAAATCAAAACAAACTGAAACAGTCTAGATTCCCCAAAATGACTCCAAAATACAAACCGTAGGTCATCATACCCCATCAAGATGGTTGGCAGGACCAACTGAATGGAGTGGAAGCACGAGCTGTCTTCTGCGTCGCTCCTAAAACTGATATCTTTTCTTTTCTGGAGTGGGCTGTACCTGTGGTGTGTAGATAAGTGGCCCAAAGAGTGTCCGGAATGGTCCTCGCGGGTGGTGACGCTTCTGCACGGCAGTGTTGCTACAGTAGTCGGTTTAGCTCAATGCGGAGTGCGTAATATCACGCCATGGCGACTCACCAGTAAGTCCTAGTACTAGTTATTATGAAGAAGAAGGTACTGTATGTAAGATGTTATAGTGCAGAGGCTCCGTGCTTCATTAGCAGATAACTACACAGGATTTATGTGTGGTAACTGCGTGTCAGCCTGCATAACATTGAAGAAAGAGGTGCTTAAAATTAATTTAAAAAGTTTCATGTCGGCATTTATCATGGTGGCGGAAAACACCGTTTTTTTTTCAAAGCCAAAGCGATAATGTGCTTGTTGGCTTTTATTAGGTATCCATAAGATAAAATCTGCAGTTAAAAAGTTATAGGTATTCGCACTCATTTAGATCTTTATTCATACACAGCATTTAACTTGGGGTTTCGCCTGTAATTGAAGTAACTGAGAATATCAGGATTCAGCTGGATTTATTCAAAAAATCCCATGTTGTTCTGGGACTTAAAAGAATGTGCCAACCGTGTTCTTTGCCTAGCAAGTCGTAAGAGCCAATAATGGTATATCGGGTTTAAGGTCACGTCCCGCTGTCCCCGTGACGGGGATATGGCTTACGGGGACAACGGGAACAAAGGACAAGTAGCTAGTACTTGTCACTACTTTTTCACAATAGGCAAGATGACTAAAAAATTATGTTTCGTCCGTCAGTCAGATTATGAAAAAATATTGATCACATATTCTTTTATTTATCTGTCAAACAAAGATACAAATGCATTCAAGTTGCGCGTAACGTCACGCTTTCGTACAATTTTTGCTAAATAGTAATGTCGCAAGCCCCCACTCCAAAACTTTGATGCTCTCTAACTTTTTGATTATTTGTTAATTTAATAAAGCGAAAAATGTGTCTAGTATTTTTGTATAATCTAACTGACTAAAATAGAATTAGGTATAGTTTTTTTAATGCAGTCATCATCCCTATTTTCCATTTAACCCAGTGCAGTTAATTTTTGGCTGAATGTGGTTAAAGGGGCTTGCTGCCCCTTTGACTCTGCCTACCCCATCGGGAGTTAGGAGCGTGATATTGTATATTTCTTATCGTGACTCCTTTTTAGTATAAAATTGTATATTGACTTATGTATGTAAACCAATTTTACATCCTTTTTGGCTTTTGTAACACAATTAATAATGCCAGAGTCTCTTCCAGTGAAAATAACATCATTCCACTACGCACTGATGGTGTGGTCATGGGGCTACTTCGCGTTCGACCTGCTATGGTGCCTGGTCTACTGGACGGAGAACACGCTGATGTTGTGCCACCACGCGAGCGCGCTCGTCGCCATCACCATCTACATGCAGAAGGAGTACACGGGCTGCACGTTCGCCTGCACGCTGGCCATGATGGAAGTCACTAATCCTCTGCTGCAAACGAGATGGTTAGCTTCATGCTTGGGGATACCCGTTATAGCGAGGTATAGACCTTGCAATTCACGATTGGACGCTGTGAAGGTCTTGCAATAAATAAGATCTAAATTTGTGCGCGCTTTTGTGATGCAAGAACTGTATTAGGTAGGAGCTAAGTTAGGGTTTCCCAGAAAGAGCGCCACGCAATATATTAAAAAGGACCCTCTTCAGGGCTCCAATATCTTCCAAGTGTTATGTTCCCTCCTTGTTGGAGTCCACTTGTTCATTCATTGAAGCAACTGACATCTGACCTTTGCTTAGTCCCTTAGATAAGAGAACCAGACATATTATTAGTTTATGCCTCTCCATCTACAGTTATTGAATGTGCAGGTTTTTTCACGATCAGACATGCAACCCATAATATGGTATTGATTTCACATATAAAAGCCTTATAACTGGCTACTCTCATTTTGCTTAACTTTTCCAGGCTGTTGAGAAACGAGGGATACGACTCAACGCTGATATATTTCATAGTAGAGGTGACGTACTTAACTATGTTCCTGGCTGTGCGTGGTGTTCTCGGCACTTATGTGATATACAAAATTGTGCAGTCAGACTTTTTCGACATGGACGAGAAGGTCATATCAGTCGTCTTCTACTTCGTGTCGTTGGCTTTCATCAAGGATATTCTTGGATACATCATTTACAGATACAGAACCAGAATCGTAAGTAGGTGTTAAATACTAAATATTTTAAATTTTTTTAATGAATCACATGGTAGACCATCGTATTTTTAAGTGCAGATATTAGATTATTAATACAAAACTGATAATAAAATATGGCCGTTTAAGTATAAAAAAAATATAGGTACAATGAAATGTAAATGACCTATTGGTTTTGCCTACACTTAAAAATAGTAGAGGCATTAGATAATAAATTCAATATTGGTAATTATCTAAGTACAGTTTTTTTTATTGGTAGGTACAATAAAAAAAAATTTTTTGTCTCTAAAGTTAGCCCATAAATGTTGTTATAAGTTATTTTCTCAAACAACAATATATTTTTTTTCTTTCTATTACCCACATAGGTTACTAATAGTTATAAATAAGTCTGTTTTAAATTGCAATGTAAGGATATACAGTAGCAAGCTAACAATCACAAAAGCCAACTTAATCTTAAAATGTCCACTCCCACTGTGGAGCATCTGCAAAATTTAATTAAACATACATTTACTTCAAGTATTTCTTTCAGGCTGCTTTCAGAGATTATTTAGACGATCTAGGGATTTTATTAAATGAAGAGCGTTAATAACACCCAGAAGACATTTTTATAGCCATTTATTATTTGTAAACTGTTTCACTCTGTAACATTGCACATGTTTTTAATAAAACTTACTGTCATAAAAGTTGATATTCTTATTTTATTTCCTTTAGGAAAATGCATAAGTCACATATTATATAATTCACTTGGAATTATATCCAAATACAGAGGAATAATAATATGTGAACATAATTATAATCACGCACAATCAGTACTTTCATTCCATATACTTAATGTTTGCATTTATATTTTTTCCAAACCAATCTAATCAGTTGTTTCATTTATTAATGAGACAATAATATATGTAAATTGTCATGTTGTCAAATACAAACTGTATAATTTTTAAATAAACTATTATTTAAAGAACATACCCAAAAATTTTGAAATTGAGCAAATCTGCACCAATATATTCAGGTCATATTTGGTACTACATAAAACAATTCTTACTGCACTGCCGCCTTAGGCCCGGGCCTACTAGGCCTTAGGGTAAATCCGCCACTGCATCCAGTACAAGAAATTACTAAAAAATATTGAGTGACCAGCTTGTGCCCGCAACTCTATGGACACAGACAGAAACGAACCAAGGAAGAACATTGCCATATATTATTCCACAAAAATATTCTAAGGTCCATAAAAATGGTGTAAGGTTATTTATTCTATGTTAGATTAATATCTAGATGTGTGTAAATTTTGACCAATTTCATACTGGAGTAAAAGCCTAAAAATTATTAGGATTAAGTTAATGCTATGATTACCCCCTGTCAATCTCTTTTATGTCCATAATTCTTTTTATGGTTCCTCCGATCTCTCCAAGCAGGATGCTTGTTACGATTACCGCCTTTATAATTGTCATTGTGGTTGTCTCTCAATCTGTGATCATCGCGACCATGAGGTTTATCTGGCCGATATGGATGGTGCCTATGTGACCAGTTGCCTTGAAGGCTAGCTAACACCAGCTGGTCCTTGGGTTCATACACTTGTCGGGGTGGTAAATGTTTGTAATCTTCATCTTTCAACTTCTCAGTCATACTTGCAAATTCTTGGGCGACATTTCCTTGAGACTGGAAATCAATGTGCACCTCTGGGCCGTAACATCTAATGGGTGGAGGCAGCAGCACCATGCGGCCCCTACTTTGCAGCAAAAGCGTTTTGTGAAACAGCGCTGTGCCACGGAATAGATTGATGGCGTAAGGAACAGACACTTCGTGACAGAACGTTATAAAAGCAAAGTTTTTTTGCCAACCTTCTTTGTCTTTCGCTATCCGCACTTTCTCCAATGGGCCAGCCTGTTGAATTAAATTAAGGTAAATTATTTTCAAAAACATATTGAAAACAAAATTGAAGGTAAAAAGCAATAGCACTCAAGACCTACCTGTAGAAATAATTCATACAGCAGTTCTTCTGTAGCTTGTTCAGGCAAATTGCCGCACCAAAGAGTTTTAGAATCATCTTCAATCATATTGGATTTTGTACACAAACAACATGGAATTGTAGGAAATTAATTATAAAAACAATAGTTACGTTGCTATCAACTTCAATCATTTCACAAAAATGACAGATACAATAGTTGACTGTTGACAAGACAAAGTGACGTTTTATGAAGTCAAAAGTATGCGTTTGGTTAACATAAAATGGCGATGGAGAAAAGACTCTCTAGCGGCGAAATTTAAAAGTTATCTAAGAACGACACTTTACTGTTGAAGTTGAGGTTAATAAGTTTAGATAAAATCAGATGGATCACGATTACATACAGAAACCTGTTGCTATTATAAGCAGAAATACAAAATATTTTTGCGTTCCTTAATGAAGTACTTACGAAAATATGAGAATAAGTTTCCATTTGTAATTCATAATAATTATTCTCCAGAACGCATTGGTTTGGTGTATCCTGCAGACGCTTTAATTATATCAACTATTGATAACATAATTATTGTCTAGTTTAGCAAGAAACCACATGAATCTGATTTATATTTAATAAATAAACTTTTCCGCAACGTAAATAAATTAATCTGAAACTGTCCAAATGTCGTTCTTAGAGACAGGTTCACAAATTTGATACTTGAGGCGATAGTTAGAATCTTTTCATCGTTAATAATCATTACTTTTTCTTTCGTTACAGATAATATTTTTTGGTTTACTTAGTTAATTGTGAAAGGACATGTGCTATTCTTACGTTATTTAACATATTTTTTTTTACACGTGAAATAAAATAGGTACCTACGTTGGTTCTTTTACAATGATTTTTTTTGATAGGACATTCTGTAGTTTTCCGAAGGCGACCTTTACTACCTACCGGGCTGGCGGGGTAGCGGGTAGGTCTCACCCCTAATTATTTTGCAATGGTGTTATTGTTGATAATGTAAACTGTTTTAGACCAAAGTCAATCTAATCTTGGACCAGTGATGCCAACTTCGGAGTTTCCCCCTAAGTTTGGGGGGCATCAAGATGTCCATGGGGTTTTTCAGAGGGTACATTTATCGAGAGGGATTTTTTAGGGGGTCTATTACTCAAGTTTTTTATCCGTAAAAAAAACGTATGACTGTACAATTTATATTGACTGTATGATCAAATCATTCAACATCAATATGTATGATTTCAAAACTATCAGCAACAGTAAGACTCAGCGCTATAGTCAGGCTGATATCTTCGACGAAATATTAAATACTTATCCCGATGATCTTTAATAACATTGTGTCCAAGGGAAAGAAGGAGACATGAAATTTTTATTGTTTTTCGTTTAACTATGCATTTTATTTTTATTTTATTTTATTTTATTTTGCATAAATTCCACAAAATCAAAATCAATGTATGTAACTGTAACAAAAAAAAAAGAGAAGTACATACAAAAAGCTCTAAAAATAATGCATGAAAAGAAAATGAGGAAAAAGCAAAAAAAAAAAATCATGCCAAAAAAAGTTAAGCAAAACTAAATTAGAAGAATAGATAAGAAATAAAAAATTAAAACCGTTTAATCTCATTGTTATCATCATATATATTAAAAGGTCATTATTTTTGTATGTAAATGTGTAAAATACTGCTTGAATATATTATTAATTAATATTTGAAATGACCTGTCAAACCGAGTGTACAACGAAACATTTAGGGGTTTTTAATCGATATTTAGGGTAATTTGAAGATGGTCCTAGGGGGAACATTCTGTAGGAGTTGGCATCACTTCACGTGTTGCCACCTTAGCCCTTTAGGGGCTAGATTATATAGATAGATAGAGCACTTTTTACTGTAGGTGAACTCATTTTTTAATGATTTAGCCTGGAAAGGGCTATCTAGCCCTTTTCATTTTCTTATAAATATTGCACCATAATGTGAAATTTGCGTCATGCTAACATCGAATTTTCGCCATTTGTGTCATAGATATTGGTTTACATTTTTGTGGTAGATGCCATTTGTTTGACTATGGTTATATACCGCATCTCTAGGCCGCTCCGATTGGGGTATTCCCCGTTGAGTCTAAAGCGGTGCCTGGGAATAAGTATGTTATAGTTTAATTGTGTTTAATCTGGCTTGTCACATTGGCACCATTTTCTTAGCTAGCTTGCCACAGACAAGACACAAAGGTTACATAAAGTGCCCGCTAGGGGCGCATAGCCTCTTATTTTTGCTGTATGATGCATCTAGCCCGTTCTAGCTCTTTTTAGTTTCGTCAACTGCCCCCATTACCACAGACGAGTAATGTAAAACCCATTACTAAAACTTTAAACTAAGGTGGCAAAACTGCTTAACCAGTGTTGCCATATAAACAGATTTATCTGTATCTGTACAGATTTTAGGCTGCCGTTACAGATGACAGTTTTTACTTTAGTTTTATACAGATTTTCTTGATTTCAGATACACCGTCGAAAGAAAATTTTAATTGAATAATAGGACAGGAATATTTTTCTATGTTTTTTACTAGCAAGGCTAACTAGCGGGCGGGGATTTCCCGAATCTTTCTTCAAGTAAATACCCGAAATACGCGTCTAAATTAAGGGTGCCGGCTTACTCTGAAGAACATTTAAAAACGAAAATACGTAGCCATTTAAATACTGAAACTTTCGAGGGATTATTATTAACAAAACAATTGTTGAACAAGGAACCATGCTATAAATATAATGTGGACAGAACTCTTATTTGTAAAATAAAAAAAAATATGTATTATTAATACTTGGAAGAATAGATTCAATTTGATTTAATCTAAGCTAATTCAATTTGATTTAAATTTCGTTTAGTTCAATTTGATTTAATTTACCATATCGTTAACTTTTGTTTAATGATTAATAAAATTAAACTAATAAACACATGTTTTTTCAACTTTCGTTTTATTCTAGATGCAAATCTTAGTTCTTTCATTAACTTCTCATTATTAATATTACGGATAAGATATTATATCATAAATACGGACAAATTTCACATGGCGTGAGAGGGACGGATATATAGAGCCAGAGGTACGACAATACCGACCTATTCATACTTAGGAGTAATCTGCTATTATTCGATATACTTAACTTAATTGTTTGAAGATATTGGTAAAATTATATCATTCAACAGATTTTAGATTATTTGGTACACAGATTTTTGTACAGATTTATAATCTATACAATTCAGATTTCATACAGATTTTGGATTATTTGATCTACAGATTTTTATACAGATTTTTAATCTATGCAATTCAGATTTGTTTGTTCAAAATATGGCAACACTGTGCTTAACTGTCACAGACCAGGAATAAAATAATTACTTGTGTACTTATCTGTCAAAATCAAAATTAAACTCATCAATTTTATATTACTACTCGTCTCGTCTGTGAATTTCTCAAAAAGAGCTTGGAACGTGTATGCATTTTATTTTAATTATTCTTAGCTACTCCAAAATGCGTGTACGTATTGAGAGAAATAATAATTCGTGGCGTATGTGATAATCCTCGTTAGTACGTAATCGTTTGGAATTTTTAAGGTTACATTAGAAGGATCGCTAAAATCACCATGGAAGACTCATCGAAATACCAGCAGATGCAAGATGAAATGTCCAGGTGAGATCATTTATTCATGTAGTACTAATTGTTTTTCTTTATTTATCAATTCATAAATTTGTTTACGTAGAAAAGGCGGCAATGGATGGTTTTAGAGCGGTTAAGTTTTTCGCCGGTTTCTTAAAGACGGGTGCCTGTTCCTGTTCAGTTTAGTGATTAATATCAGGAATGTATACTTGGAAATATTATCCCACTGATATTGCTTTTTTTTCCACTAAAACCCAAAAATTCTGGACTTCTCTGACCAGAGTTCTTGATAATTTTGGCCCTTGAGTTTAAAGACAAAATTATGCCAAGGCCTATTTCCCCAATTAGATGTAAAGCCAGTTTTAATCTAAAAGCAACCATCATTATAAATCTAAGTAGTTAGTAATTAAGTGGTAATTGACTGCCTCATTGGTCTTTTGGTTATGAGTCACTTAAAGACCAAGAGGTCTTGCATATAAAGTTCTGGTGAAATTAGCCGTGCTTTGGAAAGCACTATAAACTGTAGGTCCTGTCTTGGCCTCTGTTCTAGTTTTTGCAATGTCCAGCAATCCAGCCAGGCCTGACACAATTGTAGTTGTGCTGGATCCAGGGACATGTGTTGGTTCAATGTCGCTGGATTTCAATCCCTACTAGAAATTGGAATTCTAGAATCAAGCAATTCAGCTGGGCTGGGTTAGATGGAAAATTGTGTAAAAGTAGTGATAGTCGCTAGCTCGTCGCCTACACAATCACATACCTGAAACCCCATACACCATAAGTTGCCTTTTATGACATGCTAGGCAAGAAACACAGTTGGCACATCTTTTTAAGTCTTAGACATGGGACAATGTGCTGGGTTAGATGGAAAATTATTATGTAATTTAATTAATTGCCAATAGGTGGCGGCAGGGATGTTATAATGTTAAAATTACATTTTGAATGTTTGAATGCTTTTCGACAATTTTGTTTTTGAGTCACAATGCCATTTGTAATGCGTTTGTGCAGGTTCGAGGCGGAGATCTCCGGCGCGGAGCCGATGGAGGGCGCGCGCGCGGTGATCGGCGCGGGCACGTACGGCGCCGTGCAGCAGCGTCTGGAGCGCCGCGCGCCGGCGCCGCAGCCGCACTTCGAGCCGATGGCCGCGCGCCTCATGTTCCCCACCGTGCCGCCGCCGCCGCCCCCGCCCTCCATGATGGTGCCGGCGTCGGTACGTTAAGAGAATGAGAATGTATTACTCGAGTAGAAGTGGTTTCGATTATTTATTGGAGTTTATTAAATTTGACCTTCAAAGGATCGGTCGGTAACGTGCGAGTAACGGCCCTCGCGTATTAAGCGTCCAGTCGACCGCTCCGGGACCGGTGTCGTCTTACTGGTAATTTTCAAATAGGCTTAACGGAGTTAACTGGGGAATATGATATAGATCCGGACTCCTGTTACTAAAGATTGTCCTCTCTTGCCGTAGGTGCAGCGGCTCCGCGCGCCGGGGCTGGCGCCGGGTCTGGCGGGGCTGGCGGGGCTGGCGGGGCTGCTGGGGCTGGGCGCGGAGGCGCGCGCGCCCGGCCCGCAGGCGCCGCCGCGCGCCGCGCCCGCCGTGCTCAGCGCCGCGCCGCAGCTGTACCGCGCGCCGCGCGCCAGCGACCGCCGCGACAAACCCGACAGGAAGCGGGTACGTTGTTACCCGCCGGATGGCGCCTAGGAACCGCGGGTGTCATCGATTCAGGATGTCACGATTTTTATTTATTTTGCTATTGCAGCCTTTGCTGATTAAACCTTGACTACGCGACCCGTGATGATCGGGCAGTAAAGAGAAATAGTTTTGTCTAGTATCACCCCTGATAGTCAAGATTTTGTTTCCCTGGAATTTCAACCTATAAAGACATAGCCGTCTTAAGTCATTCCGGGGTTTTGGATACATGAAACTGCTAACTACGTCAAAGTAATTAGGTTTTACTTTTCTTTGAATACGTCTCGATAATGAGGGCAACTCGACCGACGGCGTGTTTTATGTAGCTAGCTGTCTTGATGCAGACTTAGTTGCGCCTGTTCTAAGTATAGCATGTTGCGTCGCAGAAGCGGTCCCCCCCGCCGGCGCCCGCGCCGACGGGCGCGGCGGCGCCGGAGCCGGCCCCCGCGCCGCCGCCGGCCGCGCCCGCGCCGCCGCCGCCGCCCGTCATCACGGCCGACCCGCACGCCGCCAAGCCCAAGAAGGAGAAGAAGAACAGGAAGGTACGCCACCGCTTCTCCTCCACTATAAACACGTCTAACTGATCATTATACTTTAACGATCAGCGTTAAATAGAATTGTTACCTAGTAAATAACATTAGCGGTGTCGTTGTATTGTCTCTACATAAGATAAATTGATAAAAAAAACAAAGCTTTAAATCCTTTTAAGTGTGTCTACTGAGTAAATACATAAATATTTTACAGTGATTATTCAATCTCGTTTCACGCTGCATAATTTTAAAACCATATAATGTTTGTGTGTGTTTGTAACTTTATAAACTGTCCACTATGGATATAAAACCAAAATTCTCTATATGATAAGAAAACCGAATAAAAGTGCACACTGATTAATAAAGCGAATAACTTATTTTTACTGAATTTTTCTACAGTATAATTACATTAGATTGTAAAATTATTGATGAAAATGGTTTCATCAATCATTTTACAATATCATATAAATATGTGATGCGATTATTTAAAATATTGACTTATTGCAGGTGGTCCGAACGGCGGGTGGACAAGTGTGGGAAGACGTGACGTTGCTTGACTGGCCTGATGATGACTTCCGCATGTTCTGCGGGGACCTCGGCAATGACGTCACAGATGAGTTGCTCGTGAGTATTGCACAACTGTCTCTAGGAAATGTACTATCAATAGAGGAACTCAACCTTTCTCAAATTATTTGAGGTGAGATAAAATCTTCAAGCGAGGAGTCAGACAAGGAGACCCCCTGTCCCCAAAGCTGTTTTCAGTAGTTCTGGAGAATGTCTTCCGTAACCTTGACTGGGAACATCTAGGACTCAACAAAGCTGGGAGAAGATTAAACCACCTAAGATTTGCCGATGACCTAGTCCTACTTGAAGAAAGCCCAGAAAAGCTGGAGAACATGATCCAAACTCTAAGCACAGAAAGCTCCAAAGTGGGTTTAATGTTGAACATAACAAAAACGAAGTTAATGACCAACTCCAAAATCAGACCTATAGAAATTCAAGGACAGCAACTAGAATATGTCGACGAGTATTGTTACTTGGGTCAGATCATTTCCACTGAAGACCAAACAACCAAAGGAATAAACAAGAGTATTGCCAACGGGTGGAAAAGATACTGGTCCCTGAAGGAAATTCTTAAATCTAAAGACCACAATATGACTACAAAAAGGAGAGTTTTCAACATGTGTATCCTTCCATGCATTACCTACGGCTGCGAAATATGGTCTCACAAAATACCATAAATGCCAGAGAAGTATGGAACGGAGTATGACAGGAACAAGGAGGCAAGACAGAATTGGCAATGTCCAACTAAAAGCAAAAACGAAAATAACCGACATCCTAAAAAGAATAGACCTCCAATAATGGAGATGGACTGGCCATATGTTGAGATCCAGACAAGAAAAGTGGAGCCAAATTATAACGGAATGGTACCCAAGAGATGGCAAAAGACGTCGAGGACGACAACTTATGCGCTGGGAGGATGAGTTGCAACTCACTGCGGGACCAAAATGGAGAAGAGTTGCCCAAGAGAGGAAACAATGGAAGTTACTGGAGGAGGCCTTTGCCGACAGGCACACTGAGCTGAGAGACTTTATATAGCGATACAAACAACAACTAATCATAATATTTTTTTGGCAATTTAACACGTCTTTCTAAAAAGATTTGACATCTCTGGTGTAGGCCGGGGATGACACACCATTGGCATGCGATTTGTAAAAAAATATGACACGCATTTTTATTAAGATCACAAATTTATTTACAATTATTAACGATAACATTGACAACAACCACTTCCCATGGCAATAAAGAAATTAAACATAGATATTTTATATACAAAATGTTAAAAACTTTCGCTTTTTAAAATCTGTTAAAAAAAAGGTTCGCTATCCCTCACCTTGAGGCCAGCCATTCACTTTATTTTCGTCCTTTCATTGCAGACGCGCACGTTCAGCAAGTACAGCTCGTTCCAGCGCGCTAAGGTGATCCGCGACAAGCGCACCAACAAGAGCAAGGGCTTCGGCTTCGTCAGCTTCAAGGACCCCGGTGACTTCATCAAGGCCATGAAGGAGATGGACGGTCAGTGTTTTGACAAATTTATGCCATATGCTGAATTCACATTTCAATGACTTAATGCTCTAAAATGCTATTTATTCAAGATGGCGGTGCCGCCTTTTTGTTTTTTGACGTTAATTACACAATAGCTATGTCTATAAAGTGAACTAACATAGTGTTAAGAGTACATAACCAGTGTTAACAAATGTGCATGTCGTTGCGCAGGGCGATACGTGGGCAGCCGGCCCATCAAGCTGCGCAAGAGCACGTGGAAGAACCGCGCCCTCGACGTCGTACGCAAGAAGGAGAAGGAGAAGGCGGCGCTGCTGTCGCTGCTCATGGCCGGCAAGAGCTGACGCGAGACGCCGCCGCCCCCGTCCCCCCAGCCGCCCCAAGCTGAGGCGAGACGCCGCCGCCCCCGTCCCCCCAGCCGCCCCCGAGCTGATGCGACCCGCCCTCTGTGCGCTCCAGCCGCCCCAGCGTTGATGCTCACCACCCCCGTCGCCCCAGAGCTGTCGTGACCGACCACCAGATGGCGTAACTATCACGTAGAGACGCCACAGCTGTGTTTAGCCTTGTTATGCTATATACTGAACTTTGTAAATTTTAGAACAGTCATAACTGATTCTACGCAAGACTTCGGGAGGATGAGCTGATGTTTGTGACTTTTTCACGCAAAAAATCTAATTATGAATCTTTTGAGAAGCATTATTAGTATATGCAGATTTTCAAGGCGATCAGGCAAGTCTGGTTTATATCTTACAAATCGCCAACATGTTGATAGTCAGATAAAAATAACAAGAGACGCAAACATACTTATTTTAGCATTATTAGTCTGAACTAATATAGTAATAATAGAATATGGGTCTTAATAGATTCCAAAAAATGCGTTCCTGGTATGCTTGGTGTCGACCGCGGAACAAATATTAAGTGGAAGTGCCAAGTGGGCGTGGCAGTGAAGCCACAATACTGCGTTGTAACGCAAGACTACTCGTAGACTGCGTGTGTCTAAATGTACACCTTATTCCTGTCAGTGTAAGGGTTATAATTGTTCCTGTAAAAATAAAACGCCACATATTGCCGACAGAAAAAAAATTCTCAACATTTGAACTTAGATTATGAAAGGCCTTTACTACTTTTTTTAGAGGTACAGTAAATAAAACCGTTTTTGAAATGATATAAGGTATGTTTTCTGATGTAGGACTAATGCTATAAACTATTTTTGACTAAAATAAGAATAGCCAATCATGCTCATAGCTTATCTGTAGTGTAGTATGTGATCATTGGCGTATTTGTGTGAGTTTGGCTTCATCGGTTCTCATACTAATTTTGTGACATGCCCCTTCTACTAGTTTTTTCTGTTATGTAGGGTCGACGCTCACAATTATTTCACTGGGGATAGATTTATTTACACAATTGAGATTACACGCGCACGCGCATTTCAGAGCGGCGTAGTTTGTAAATAATGTAATTATTTAGTTGTAATTATGTTGTCTAAAACTAATTAATAGGAATTAGTGGTGATTACTTTATTGTCATCGCAAATGGAAGATAATTTATTTATAATACGATTTTGAAAAGTGTGCCTAAAATATTGTAGGAATGTAAAAGAGACATTATTTTATTAGAAAGAAACATTTTGGTGTTTTCATTATTGGTCGACTGTACAGTAAAACAATAAGATTGTGATCGATAGTCGATAGTTACATAACTATCGACATTTACCAAATATTGGAATGTTTATGTAGCATACTTTGATCCTGACTGTGTTTTATGTGTTTTTGTTTAGTTTTTATACAGCTATGAATTTTAAAAAGTACATTAGTAAATGTAACATTACGTGTATGAAACATACTAGTTTAGTTTCCCTCAAAATATACTTATTGATAAGTAACATGTCTTTATTACTTACCGTTTTTTTAATAACAAGCAAAACTGTTTTATTTCTGCCATTATCCCGTGGGTAAACACGGGATAAACTATGGGTTAGTGTTATCATGTCTGGTCAGTCACATACATTTTAGATTTCGTATAGACTTGACACAGACAGATGTCGCTACAGGTATCAGTTGAGAGATAAAACCGAATAAAAACGTTATTTTTTCACTATTAAAAAATGCATTTTTCATTAAATAAGTTATTTACGTAATTTCTTAGATAATTTATTAAATTTAGATGAAAAACATGTTTATAAAATATTTTCTGCAGAAGCAAACCAAAATAATCTTTGTTTTAATACAATGAATTTAACACAGATGTCGTATTATTACTAAGAAACAACTAACCTGTGCTTGTAGCGCCATCTTGTGTTATTACTGACAAACATACTAAACTTTGCTGTAGTTCCAATTACTCACCACTGTCGCTGTTCTTGCGCGAGTTATAGCAGTAACTTTTTAAGTATGGGCAGTGACCCTCTGTTGTACGTAGTATTTTATTACTCTGTGGTGTTATATTGTTGTTTTAGGGATCCCATAAAAGAAGGCAGACAGAATTAAAATAGAACTACCTTGCGTTCCTTGAAATTCTATCCACCGAATTTGCCGGAAGTCCTTGGAGAAAAAAATCAGCAATATTAAAAATAATTTATTATAATTATTTTAATGAAATAATTCTTTGGCTCAACTACCTCCATTCACACTACAAGCAGTTCACTCAACATAATAGTTTTAATTTGTTTTTACACTAAGTCTTAATTAACAGTTTGTCCTTATGAAGATTAAAACTGGTCGAACAATACTTCCCTTTGCTTTTAACACTACGTGTTCATTAATCGGGAATAGCTTAATAGTAACAAAAACATCACCGTTCCAATACTGTCCAATATTTTACCATCTTCAATAGTGGAAGGTACATTCTAGGGTTGTAAGCACAGATCATGGGTTTCCAAAATCAATGCCACCAGATCAAGTACCTACATTATAAACTTTATGTACAAGAAATGACGTTGAACCCAGTTGACACATTGAGTTTTAACATACTGACGGTTTACGAGCGTTTTCAAAGCGGAGCGGACCCATGGATGCGTATAGCGAACAGGATACGGCCGCGCAGCGAACACGTTGCGGTCGCGCAACGTGTTCGTTACCTGTGCGAGGCCTACGATATACTCAGTGACATAATGGATTCCGACGAGGAAACACTGCTGTTAGCATTATTATTTCGAAGACGCAAGAAAGGCCTGCGTGTGAGACTACAAAATGGCGTCCACGGTGCTATTCGCGGCGAAAACGTTGCGCGGCCGCGGCGTCTTCGACGCGCATGCTCGGCGTATTCGCTACGCATCCGTTTCGCCTTGAAAACGCTCGCAATCCGTCAGTGTGATAACTCTCTTACTTACCAGCCTCAATGTATGATAAAGATAGGCGGTCATCACTAACAGTCGCTGACGGTGGTCGATAATCGCCAACTACCTGCTGAACATTCAATAGTAGAATAAGTATTGGAACGATGCAGGTTTACAAATTCACTTAGAAAAGTTATTTTATTTCGTCCATCAGTGCATGGTCACTGAAGGTGACTGCGCTCAGTGACGGAATAATTTAGAATATATAAATAAATGCGCCAGTTATTATTTTATAACAGTACTTGTTATATGATATAATAGCCAATTGACTGCACTATAGCGAGTGCTTTTATATAACCGTATTCTATATCTATTTCAAAAACTGGAAACGATGGGGCGTACCTATATAAATTTATGCAGACCTGACCCAGCGTCAAGTTTCACTGAATTCCCTTAAATACTAAGAAACTAAAAACATTTTTGGCTCTTAAACTCGGGGCCTTTCTTTAGACGGGAACTCTGCTAAAGTAGTTGCCCTTACAGTCTAAATAATTCATCACTCTATGACTCTTCAAAGAGTTGGCGCAGCGTGGATCCACCGATGTAGGCTTGGTTGGCATGCCCACAGCCTCAACTCAACTCTGAATACATTCGAGGAGCGTGGAACTATTTACGGTACATAATGCATACATCTTGTGGACATGCTAGTGTCCATGGGTGCGCCGTCTTTCCAGTCTCGTAAGTTAAACCTAATCGTGGTCGAGGGCATTAGCATCCCCGGCGGAGGGCTGGAGGCGCTTGGCGCGCAGGCGCAGGAGCGGGCGCGGGCGCAGACGGTGCGGCTCGGCGGTGGCGGCCGCCTCGTATTGCTCATCCAGGCAGCAGCGCGCGTCGCCTTCTGATACGCCCGACGTCGACGGGCAGAACGGTGCGGAGAAGTCTTCCACGCAGTACGCTCCAGACGCGCTGCAAGACGATTTTAAATAGGATTTCTGTGTCTTAGAAATAATATCTACTAAAGGGCAGATCGTTATATGCATTACCTATCTTATTTAAGTAGAGCTTGGCTTTTACTCTGTCTTGCAATGCGGTGCGGACAGCGGACCATTAGAATTAGTTTACCCTTCAATCAATAACCTATTTGTGTTAAGCAGTGCCGTAACTAATGCGATGTCAGCGGAGTTTAGGCACGGGCGCTGACCTAAGATCATAATCATGTCATGTCATGCGAAGCGGCACTGATGCTGAATAGGTATTTCATGTTAACTCTAAAAGCTGCGTCATCCAAGAGGTTTTTAAAGAAAATCAGTCCTCAGTTCTCCCCATCGCCGTCGCTAGTGTAACTATACCATTTGAGGCCTAGCAATTCCAACGTTTGGGGCACTCGCTTTGATTGACAGCATTCTATTTCGATGTTAATACATCCACTTAGCTTATGGGTCATTATGTCAGTGCTATTATATAGTGACGCCACTACTCTGTATCTTGGTACTCTTGGGCTATAGCCTAAGGCTTCGTGCACAACAAGGGTCCCGTTGCTGTCAATAATGATAATATTTAACGAACTAAACGAGGGTCCCTAGAAGTAAACCCTTTTAGGCCCCTAAGTATGATAAGACCAAAGCCCCGCAAATTAAAGATTCAACCCTGCTAATAGGTACTCACGTCATGGGCGCAGGCTGCCCCAGTGGCACGGGCAGCGCGGAGGCGCGCGATGGCGGCACGCGCACGGAGCACCGGCGCCCGCACGGCGTCGCCTGCCGCTCCCGGAACAGGCTCTCCGCCTGGTAGCAGATCGACCAGATGTGGCTGCACAGTGCCTCATCTGGAATTAAGATCAGTCAGTTGACATGCGAATATACGTTTCTTAAAAAGATGAAGCAGCAAACCTATTCAATCTCTCGTACCAAGTAAAAAAGTTATGTACTCAAGCTATATTTCTTACCCTAGTTTAGTCAAATTTACGGAAATTTAGTATTCCCTAGCTTAACTTAGTGTTTACCTAAGCTTGTGCTAAGGGGAGGTACCTACTAAGTAACTAGCGGATTTACTAACAGGTTTATTAGGATGGAGACTAGGCGGCAGTTTTTAGAGAAAGCCATGGAGTAAAAATTTTAGATCTTCCTCCCAAATTTCTGTTGGAGCAGCAAAATAAAAAGGTTTAGTAGCTGGGGCCTTACTCAGTACTCAGGACGTGTCTTCTCAATATAGCTGCCGTTGAGATAGAAGTCTACGTGGCCGAGGGGCGCCGCCTCGTCGTTGCTTGTTCCGTTGGTGATACCAGTGCACGCATAGTATACTACAGGCGGTACTCACTGGGCGTGTCCTCGCAGTAAGGCTGGCTGCGGCCCCCATTGAGGCAGAAGTCGGCGTGGCCAAGGCGCGCCGCCTCGCCGTAGCGGCCGGCGTTGGTGTGCAGCACGTGTACAGCGCGCGCGTCGCCCGGGTCTAGCCGCAGCGCCGGCGCGGACCGGATAAGCGGCCGCGCCGGGTCCAGCCCTGGATAATATATACCATTATGTAGGTACTAGCCTTTATGGCATGACGAATTTAGACACATTTTAACACAGATAGGTACCTAACTCCGAATATTGTAATTCGTCCGGTCCACTTGGATTTTGATCTTAGATACCTATACCGAGTGTTGTTTTTACATTGAACTACTCTTAGCCAGTAGCGGACTAAGCCTGTTTTAGGCCTGGGGTGGCAAAGAGCTGTACGAGGTAATATAGGCCTCCCAGGACCAGAATTAGTCCGCACCCCGGTTAGTCCGCCACTGCCGTTAGCCCAGGGAATGAGGAAAACTGGAATATGGTACATGCCCATACTTAGATATTTGAATACGCCGGCTTAGTTCTTTGTAAATGACCATGAGATTAAACAATAATCCATAAATTGATTGTCTGTTTCATCAGCACAGATGATATAAATTTATCAAATATGTATATCTATAAAAGTATTTTGATCATAATTTCCCAATATTTATTTATTGCAAATAGTTGTTGAAAGTTACGAGTAGGTAAGCAAATTAAAAAGACCTTGATCATATAATATATACCTATAATGTTTGGTTTGACGGTTGCATCATAGAATAGATACGGTAAAGGCCCAAGACGATTATGTGCAATCATGTCAATACTACTTTCGATTGGGCAAGTAGGTACGTATCTAAAGATACTTGCTTCTGAATTTATTGAATGCAAATTCAAAAATGGATGTGATGCATCTATTAAAAAAAAGTGCGTGTATAACCAAGCTTAATAAATCTAGGATTACGATCCAAATGGACTCCAATTTGGATTTAGTAGCGTTAAATTTTTCATATTCGTAATCTAATAAAAATACTAAGATTAAGACCAGCGCCACGGAATCACGAGTTGTATTTGCATAACTACAGGAGGCGCCGGAAATGTTCTGGACATGTACATGTAGTAACGGTCCCATAAATCGGAACTCATTCATTCATAACGTTTCATTGTCCATCAAACAATGATCTATGTAAGTAGTAGTCAATTGTCGTGTTGAGGAAGTCGTTTAGTAGGAAGTTACGTACAAATGGATTGCTGCAAAACTTTTCCTATCGAAAGCGTGATGTATAGAAATAAGAAACGTATATTTGAAGTCCTTCTTGGGTTGTCATTCGTGCTTGGAGCAGCAACAAAGGTTCGATTCTATAATAATTATATTGTAACACAATTGATTTATTGGCATTCTACCTTCAATCTATTTGTTCCTTAGTAATATTATCTATCTACCTAGTTATTCTAGACATTGCAATGTCTTCGTTGATTCCCAATTCCTATAGCATATACTCATCCCATACCTCACTCAATCATTCTCTTAGCGTATACCTACTGTATAAACTACTAATCAATATGCGTGATCTTAGATGATAACTAACTAATGTAGGCGTGGAAGTATTATTACTTATACATGTCTATTTTCTTAACCTACTTAGTGATAGGTTCAAAACTTACCGATGATCCTATTAAGTCTGAAGTTCAAATAGTTAGCGATGATGCCGCACATGTGCGCGCCTAGCGAGTGTCCCACGCAGGTG
The DNA here is from genome assembly GCA_951394215.1 of Glyphodes perspectalis. Taxonomy (NCBI): domain Eukaryota; kingdom Metazoa; phylum Arthropoda; class Insecta; order Lepidoptera; family Crambidae; genus Glyphodes; species Glyphodes perspectalis. The sequence goes on along the minus strand of OX596208.1, from coordinate 13,905,159 downwards.
AGCCGGTCGGGCCTGAGGCCCGCGCGCCGGAGGGTGCGCAGGGCCTCCGCGGCGCAGCGGGCCACGGGCCGCAGGTTGTGCACTGCGGCCACGTAGCACGGTGGCTGGCACAGGGCGCCCCAGTCCATCATCAGCACGTTGTAGCCGCCGCGGCGAAGGTATGCTGTGATGAAAGTGCCCGTATGTTACTCACATCATTGGAATTCCTATATTTGGGCAATAGTCGTGCGGAGGAATATTATGTTAGTCGATCATACATCAGATGCGGGTCACTCATTATTTTTACGGTTGCCCGTATGGCTCATCTTTTTACGGTTTTAAATTTGACGACAGTCTCTGTTGATGAGCAATATGACCGAGATTAGGTTCTACGGAATTAATAGATACGCAAATTACTTACTTAGAAAGACCTGTTAAACAAAGTGTCAACATAGCGTTTTAAAGCATATAAATTATTTTAGAGACTATGTACCTATCAATATTGTTCGACAGGAATCAGCTGATCGAAGCAGCTAGTAATTGCATAACAAGAATTCCGATACTATTTCCAGGTGACCTTTATTTAAGACCGCGCAACCTGAGACTGCATCTGAGCTATGTACCTTCAAGGTATGCAACTAAAGCTAAGTGCTTGCAGTGACAAAGAGCATCAAGGATGAGCGCGTAAAATCGCAAAGTGCACAGGTCGTTGACTGTAGCATTCGCGGGAGAAAGCCGTGGGAACTGCAGCTCGGTGCATCGCTGCAGCCGCGTGTCGGCTACTTTCGCTTTCGATACCAATGTCTTCCTCGTAATCTCATTTACAATGGTAATGCTGCCTTCGTTAAACTACATTAATCATGTGTAGTCGAAATGGCAGCAACAGGAAGGCTGTTTGGGTATGTTGCTAAAAACTAATGCTAAAATGTCGGTTCGTTGTTCCTAAGGAAGTTTAACACTTAAACTGGGTCAGCGAAGTAAACATTGTGGTTTCATTTTCGTTCATAGAATTAGAGATAAGTAGATTTATGTAAACGTTTCTAGGGACTTGGGTAACGAATAGGAACTTTAATCTCGGTTAGGCGAATGTTGGTGACGGAGCGTTTTGGAATTGGGCCCATTCTTTATACGGTATATACTAGTTATTAAAGGGATTAACTTTGAAACTATGCAGATTTTAGTGAGTGTTTATATGTGTGTATGCGTGATTGGATTATCGAGCAGACAGTAAAAATATATTTATAGATACTTTCAATAAATTGGAGTAAGTACCTTCTTGTAGAAATTCTATACATGTCTTAATCGCGATACAATGCTCCCAATACTCATGAACCGTAATATGTATAATGTATAGTGTTAGTATCTTATGTCACAACTTAAAGAAGTTAGGTACGTGTAGGTATATCTACGCTTCGTATCATAGATTTAGAATTTTTTGAAATCTATGCTTCGTATTGAAGTCCTTTATACTAATTTATAAAGCTGAAGAGTTTGTTTGTTTGTTTGCTTGAACGCGCTAATCTCAAACTACTAATCCGAATAGAAGTTTTTTTTTGTCGTATAGTTTATTTATCGAGGAAGGCTATAGGCTATATAACTTTAAACATAAACGGGTGAAACCGCGGGCACAACTAGTAACTAATAAAGTCACTTGAATTCAATAAAACTGATTTGTTATGAAACAAATCTTTAACGCCTTATGTTTCCAAATGATATCAAAATGATGATGCATCTTTCCGTTCTATATCTTTAGATGTCTCTGAACGATATAGATGTAAATGCACCTGGTATACTCGTATATCATCATAGAGACATTAATATAATGATAACTATTATAATAACAGTGTGACGCGTGTGAGAGACGCACTGACATTCATTCAGTGATCGTACCTACCTCTAAAACATAAAGTTACACACAGACAACTAAGCCAACTGTAGCAGTTGCCATTTACGTATTGAATAGTATCAATAGTGCGTAATTATATACTTTGTTTGTACACCAAGGGCTTAATTAAAATGTACGATAAAATCAGCACATTAATATGTAGATGATAATATTAATAAGGGTACACAAACGCTAATAACTCAGGACAAATAATAAAAAAGTAAGTCAAGTAAATATGCTAGACGTATAATCAAGCTCGCAATTCCTAAAGGGGTGAGCAGGTCATTATTAGTTCCTCAAACCACATTTAGCCAAAAATCGAGTTGGGTTAAATAGAGAATCGTGATAAGCAAGCTGTCAGTTATAACAAGTGACTAGCCAAAATTATCACAAACCTTGTACCCAATACACCAGGCGACTAAGCCTTTTTTACGACATGCTGGTTAAGGGACATAATAAGTACGCGTTTTTCTAGTTCCAGACCGACATGGTGCTTTTCTTCTATCAAATAAATGTATTAAGCTCACCATCCCTCAGCACGGAGATGGGCAGGGTGTCATCGCCGCCGGCGTAGCCGTGGATGAGCAGGATGGTCTCGTGCGCCGGCTCCCAGCCACTCTGCCGCAGCCAGTCTTCGCTAAATAGGTCCACCTGAAAGAAATTAACAGAAGATCTTTATACAGCAGTAGGCAGCGAGGGGGTCATGGACTAGTGAGGCTCTGGACGTATTCCGATTCTAGCGGTAGCCAGGTGCCCACCACTAGAGCGATGAGGAGAGCCGCGGGGTTTAAAGGGTATTCCCGGCCCTCTATACCTTCACAGGGCGAGTTTCACAAACCATGCCAGTTTCCCGGACGGCGTGACGGTGGGCAAATAAATTTCCCGCGTTAAAAAAATAAGGTCATGGGTGCCACGGACAAGATATTAATAATGTTGTGCTCTCTGAAGCTTATTTGACTTAACACTCCCCCTTAATTAAGTAGCGTGTTTCGTCTGTTCTTCGCTTCTTGGACCTGTTACTAGCTATAACCCCTAATATTCTGACGGCTGGAATTTATACCGCCAGAGTTAGTTTTATTATACTTAAATTTTGTTTTATAAAAGGGAACTTAAGTTTAAGTCCGCATCTCAGTATGGTATTGATAAATAAAAATAAAATACCCTTTCTCACAATATTTTGACAGTTACAATTACATATTAAATTATGAATCTGCTCCGCGACGTTAAAATGTCAAGAAACCCTACCAAAGGACAAAACTGACGTCACACAACTGACACAGTTATCCTGTGAGACATTTTTAGACCGCGTAACTCCAAGTTGGCCGAGTAGACCGCCGCTGGTCACGTAACCCCTAGTAGGTGACCAGTGTTATGAATGCAGCGCATGAGCTCCTCACGGCTAGCGGTTGTTCGGACGCATTCCGCGCTACTGTTTAGGAGTGACCGAGGCTGACATTGTCTTTGCTTTTGGCAAAAGTGAAATTTTCAGTTTGAGGAGGACATGTCATCCGTGGGCACTAATTCCATGAAACATGATTGAGACGAGACTGTTTCATTAAATGTGTACTTGACTGCTTAGTCAATAATTTACATAATTCATGATGAACAGTGACTAAGTAATTACTTATGTCCTATAATTTCAAAGAAATTGTGTTATATCTACCAGATATTTATTTATGTAGGTACCTACATCGTTTTAAGTTAAGAATATCCTTTACAGAAATTTATTAAATATACAAAGAAAACAAAAGCCAAGCTGGAAATCTGTCATAGTGTTAATTCGCGATCGTGAAAACAACAAAACGTATAAAATCACATAAGGACAACTGCAAAATAAAATGTATTCGCTTCAGTTGTTTGGCAAGTTCCTGCCGAGTGGCAGCGACCGTGGTCTCCTTTCTTCAGCCGGTTTTCAGCTAATGAAAACGGCAATATGGCGACATTGAACTATACTGAACAACTTTTTCAGTGAATATTAGTGCACATTTTACATATTTAGTTTGCCCGTAAACTATCATTTATCTATACTTATAATAAATCTGTAGAGAGGTTAATTCTGTACATAAAATATATTTTCAAAATAACTATCAGGGGGTGATTAGTGATCGATACTGATGCCAAAAATGCAATCAGTAAAATTTTTGTCTGTCTGTCTGTCTGTCTGTATGTTCCTTATAGAAACAAAAACTACTCGACGGATTTTAACAAAACTTGGTACAATTATTCTTCATACTCCTGGGCAGGTTATAGTATACTTTTCATCACGCTACAATCAATAGGAGCAGAGAAGTGAAGGGAAATGTTGGGAAAACGGGAGCAGTTACTCCATTTTTTAAGCTTCCGTCGCGTGTGCAACCTTAATGGTTAAAGTTACATAGAAATCATGTATGACGGAAATAGTCTTTATAATATTAACCATAAACGCGGGTGACACCGCTGGCACAGCTAGTCGTTAATAAAAAAAATCGCGAAAGCAGAGATATTTTTAACGCTAAATCAAAATTTAAACTTAATTGCAATGTGATTAAATTAAATGGCACAGAGATTTAGATGTTTGTATAAAGTGCCCCAGTCCTCAAGTTATCTCATCTAGGGGACCAGATGCATCTAGGTTGTATCCTATCATAAATTTCGATCATCTACATCTTCAAATATGGATTAATTTTTCATTTAAATTCGTAATAAAAAAATAATGTTAGGTGTTCTCCAACTGTGGATCCATACTATACTTCACTATGCTTTTGTGTGCACTAAGGGAAGGCAGTTTCATATTGGTTTACAATAATTACCTACAGTTGCTATGAGTTCATTGGCACTGAGAGCTTAAGTAATCAATATACAAAAGTGAAATATCTAAATATTTATGAGGTCTGCTCATAAATAAAGGATATCAAATAAAATATCGAACCTAGCGACCGGCCCCGGATTCACTCGGTGCCGTCTCATAAATTCACAGTCTAAAGTTAAAAACCTTTTCCTATCGAACGCTTACAATACAAAATAATATTGTATTAAAATTCAGCTTTCTAGATTTAGCAGATATGCTTTTGCGCTTATAGCGTTAGTTACTTAGTACCAGAGATTTTTTTAATGTAGGTATAGTTTTGTCAACGATTATTATTCTTAGAAACCCTCGGCAACAGCCTGTGTGGGAATTAGCTAATAACAATGGTTAAACATAATTACACTCATTATGTACACAACTTTTGCATTACGTGTGTGTATGATGTCAAACACGATTTTTTTGCAGGCGACAGTATGGAATGCCATTGCAATATTTATGGTAATGCAACTGCAACGTATCTAGCTTTAACACTTTTATTGCATTTCCATTTCTTAATAGATTATGTCCGAAAGAGTTACGATGGTACTTAACTGTGTCTGCTAAATCAATCGATGGAGTGTCAGATTCTAGGTATTTTATCGCGTGACGAGAAGACTTACAATGGCCGGTACCTACCCAGATACTACCTACCTAGTACTTGGAAATACTGCTAGTTAGTATTCCTAAGACATATAAAAACAGATGAAGTGTCAATTTTTAATGTTACGTTATACGGTATTTAAAACAAAAAGGATAATATTAAAGTCTTTGTCTCTAGGTCTGTCTGTTCGGCTGTGAAACGTGTTTTTTTTGCATATGAAAACGAACAACTACATATAATGTATTTTAAATCCTTGTCAATCAACTAACTCTTTGTTTAAAATTGTCAAAGCTCTAAAAAGCGAAATGAGATTTTGGCTTGCGAAGTCATATCTTTGTAAACTGCGAATACTGATTACTACTACTACTACTTCTAAACTTCACGCCACTTCCCTAGCGGGGTAGGCAGAGAGAACCGAACGCTATATGGCACGATCCTTATACACATCACTTGCTTCTACAACATTCATGATCCTCTTCATACGAGCCCTACGATTTTTACGACTCCTAACATCACCTTCTGTTACACTCGACCAATCTGGTCGTGGTAGGTGAGCCTGGGCCTTCCGCGGCTCCTATATCGCTCTACTTTTACACTGTTTAACTGTTTAGTCAATCTTTCGTCATCCATTCTTTCCACATGTCCGAACCACCGGAGCATGCCTCTTCTTACCTTGACTCCGACGCTGTCTTTCAGACCGACTCTCTTTCTTACATCATCATTCCGAACGCAGTCTGTGAGCGATACACCGCGGATTAATTAATTACACAATAATAAAAAATCTGTCTACAATATAAAATTAAGTCAAGATAGGTTAGTATACAAAATAAAAAAAAAGATTCCTCGGGGTTTAGAACTGTGTACTCTCCCTGGTAACGAAACGGGGTATCAAGTAAATCTGTCGTGGTTTAAAATAATCATTTTGGACGTTCAGGGGTCTTTAAACCGAGTTTCACTTGGAGAGAAAAGAGCAGTGTCTTTGTTCTCGTGTAAACAAAAATGGGCATTCAGCGGAGCAGTTTGTCAAAAACTGTAATGTCTTTACAATATCTTCTTTGCATTATTATAACAAATGTGGAAAAAGTCAGGTTAACTTCGATAGTAGAGTTAGTTTTAGGAAGTTGTCTATGTCTATACTTATATGTATATGTAGATGATCTTAGAAGAGGAAATATTTATTTGTTTGTAAATAACGTTAAAATTACTATGTTAAGAAAAAATATTATAACGTTCATTTTCTAAAACCGATTTTAAAAAAATCTACAACAAAAGTTGCTTGAACAGACATATTTTACCTAATGATTTGCTGACTAGTAAATTCGACCACTAGTAGTGAGTTAGGCGCAGTGTTTGTTTGCTCTACGTGGGCACTGTGTCAAAGGTGGCGTCAAGGGCTGTAGGTTCGATCCCCACAGGACAAATATTCGTATGATAAATACTCTTCATCACACGAATGTTAGTCCTGGGTGGGGATCGAACCCACAACTCTTGGCGCATAGGGTAGGATCACTACCAAATGCGCTATCGAGCCAGTCAAATGTATAAGCTAATACTATTGTAAAGTTTATTAACATCCATGAAGTACTTTTTGCGTGAAAGAGTAACAAACATCCACACATCCATCCATCCATACAAACTTTCGCGTTTCTAATATTAGTAAGATGATATACCACTGTTGTTTCCGATATTCGTAACACAAGTGCTTAAGCTACTTACCTCGGAGTCAGATCAATGTGTGTGATGTAGTCTGACATTAATATTGTCGTCCACACGTTAGGGCCCATTTAGACCGGGGACCTCGTGTTGCTGATATGGATAATAAGGCGGTAGCCTTGCTTAGGAGATAAATGTTTATAAATTCCATGTCTGTATGTATATTTAGTTACGATCTAATGGTTTCCACATCTTTCAGTGAGTTTCAACACACATTCGTGGGCTATTTATGAACTTATATTCCGTATAAATCAAAGCCATTTGATGTCAACGGTCATAGTTCGAAGGTGAACGACATGATTATTATGTAATTTTAATATTTAATTTTCTTTCAAGCATGTATATTTATCTGAGTTACCTCATGCATAGATTAAGATATAGCGACCTCATTTGATAATAGTCTGCATTAAATTAGGTTCTTAATTATGTTCAAGAAATGCTAGATTAACATAATATGACATATAAATAATATTTTTGGCTTACACACATATCTCTAACGCGTTGATATTTTTTGTATGTAGAACTAAAACCTAAACAACAACATTAAATATCGGACTCACATGTAACATTTTGACAGCGCGTCAAGACAAATGTGATTTACATATATTTCGGATATATCATTACGAGATTTTGATGTTATATGCTCTTATGTAACGTGGAACTGGAGCAAAGAATTAAAATGTTTGCTTTCACTAATTCTGTATCAGACGAACTGAGTGACATTGAGTTTAGTTTGACTTTTTGTAACAATACCAACATAACATAACACCACGCCCGTAATCACCGAAGGGTTAGGCACGGGCAAAAGGGAAGCAAGCCCCTATAACTATAACATTAAGCCAAAATATAAAACTCGGCTGGGTTAGATGGAAACTTGTGAAAAAGTGGTGACAAGTGGCTAGCTCGTCACCTACACAATCCCATACCCAAAACGTGATTTACCAATAGTTGCCTTTTAGGATATGCTAAGCAGGAAACACAGTTAACGCATTCTTTATCCAGTCTCAGACCAATATTGGCTTTTTTTTTTCTTAAGGTTTTATATATAAATAAAATATAAAAGCAGAATGGCACTCACGACTTTCTTGACAGGCTCCGACTCGGTGTAGAGGTGCAAGCGCAGGTCCGGATCAGGGCACGGCTCGCGGTCTCGGCGCCACACGCAGTCCTCGAACGTGGCGTTGCTGGTCAGGTTGCTGCTGTTCAGGAACAGCGCCTCCTTGATTGGTCTCCGCTGGGCGAGCCCGGCTGATCACATACAAATAATATTTACTACATACTGAAAGAGAGTACTATGAAACGGTGGTAGAACAATAACACACTCACTAACTTGTCAGTTAGACACGTGTAATTCTTGCAACGGTGTTAGTTTAAACCTGGCATATACGGATTTACCTCCAGAGATACCAATTGGTCAGCAGCGAGGGGAGAAAAAACGTAAGGAAATTTGAAAATTGCATTTCAAAATGTATTGTTTTTCTTATTCAAATAATAATTAAACATTACAATAGCATTAGCTCGTCAAAGTTATGACATCATCGTGTGACATGATACAGTTTTCACTATGCGAGAGGGCGCAAGTTGCGCTCTCTTGCATCCCAACCTTTTTATGTTACGCCGGGCAGAGGGCGCATCTGAATGACTGATCTGATCGAAAACATAATGTGGCATGACATTAATCTTTGTTTTTAGTTCAAGTTCGTATGTACATCGAATCGTGAATATTTTATTAAATACTAGCTTCTGCCCGCGGCTTTGCTCGCGTGGTACATCGATGAAATATAGCTTATATGTTATTCTAACGTATAAGCTATAATATTGCAATGTTTCACATCCATGCAGTGCTTTTTGCAATTTGAATTTGAATTTGAAGATAATATATAAATATAAAAAAATAATAATTTGAATTTGAAGATAATATATAATATATTATTCAGTAGCTGGAAACCTATAGGTGACGATTCAAGAATAATACGTACATATGTTGACATACTTGACATGGCAGTCTTCCTTTGTTTCAAGTAATTGTACCAAAATGTCGAAATTGTATTTCACCGATACCTGTATTGGCATTTTATTGGTTTATGTAAGTGGTGAGAATGCGGGTTAACTTTTATTCCTCGGTACAATTTATATTTCTTAACTATCCTAACTAATGTTATAAATGCAAAAGTGAGTATGTTTGTTACTTATTTATGTCGTAACTACTCAACCGGTGGTAATAAAATATTGAACTGGCTTTGTCAGGAAACCAGAAAATAAATATACCTAGTTAGGGTACTTATCATCATCTTGAAATAAATATTTTTTTTTTTTTAAATCATTGCTAGTAACAATATTTAACTTAAGAGCCTCTGTTAGTATATTTATATTTATAATAAGAATATATATAGTAAAAAGTTTTATTTCTATCCCCAAATAGGGATTGCAATCCAGTGGCGTTTTTTGCTGGCTCCAGCTTCATGTGCTGCTGCGTCAGAGCGAGGTCAGAGCTAAAACTGTGCTGGTCCTAGCTGGATTGCTTGTCCCAGCATTCCAATCCCTAGTAGGGATTGAAATCTAACGGCATTGCACCAGAACATGTCGTTGGATCCAGCATTGCAATCCCTATTCCTAAAGTATAGAAAAATCGATATCAACGCGTTCAAAGCCGAAATTACATAACCCACCAGAATAGCACTAGATTCTAGGTAAAGTCTTGAGACATTTTTAGAATGAACGCGGAAATTACTTAACAATCTGCAACCCAATGTGTGCACTACTGCATAGCGCATGCGACGGGTTTCACAAACCATGAATTATTCTGCTCACAGGCCGAGGCAATTTCTATCAACCACATGAAAGTGATGGCTTACTATCACTAAACCACTTCACTTGGCAAAATCGAAGAAAATAACTGTTATGCATTTTTTTTATTTCTAATAAAATTATGAATGAACGCCATCATCGATTTCAGTATTTTGATTTAACATTGATTTCAATACAATAATTTATATTTAACGTTTCCACTTGTATGAATGACGACTAGATTGAACGACTGTGGTTAATATATATGTCATGGAGAAAATTATTAGTTATAGCAGCGCCCCGCGGTTTTACCCCCGTAGTTTCCGTTCCCGTAGGAATACGGGGATGAAATATAGCCTATGTTACTCGCTGATAAAGTAGCTTTCCACTGGTAAAATAATTATTCAAATCGGTCCAGTAGTTTCGCAGCCTATTCGATACAAATACACAAACAATAAAATCTTTCCTCTTCGTAAAATGAGTATAGATTTCATGGAAATATTGTCTTGAAGTTATTTGTGTGTGGTATCCACATAACTGAATTTGATTCCGTCCGACTTCGTCAGGTGGAGTCAATAAATATTTTACAATCAGATAAACCGAAAAATAAAACCAATCAAATCACCCGCACCGTCTCGAAACAACTCTGTGCCCAAAAAGAAATGGTCTAAGAGAAAAGATTCAATTGCACAAGTCGAATTTTAAAATTTATGTTAGGCAAGGGTTTCCATAAGGACGGGCCAACATCACATCCCACCTTCACGCATCCAGTTAGCCAATCTATAGGTACCTACTTACTTGCTAATATGTAAATCTGAAGAGTTGTTTCTTTGGTTGAATGCGCTTATCTCAGAAACTACAGGTCCTAATTGAAAAAATATTGTTGTGTTGTATACTTAGTTAATTTATCGAGAAAGGCTATATAACATTAACTATAAACGCAGGTGAAACCGTGTGCACAGCTAGCTCACAATAATAATACCAACACTTTAAGCCAATTTTCTATTGGATAGATTGACGAGCCCCCATAATAATAAACCCGAGACCGCAAAATACTAACTTCAATGAGTAAAATCGTAAAACAATCTGAGCGAGCTTTATGGCGTCGCCATAGTAATTGCGTAATTGCAACAGGGTGCTGAGAAATTTCTCCCGCGTGAAAGTGAAAACTGGCAATGTTATAGTTAATAGACCATTTATATAATTGCTTTTACTTTAAATGGTATTAATAAATGGACAAAGTCACAACGTTTGCAAGGAGGGGCGAGAAGGGCTCAAAATCACCCTGCTCCCCCAAGGTATCCTACTTTTTATAGTACTTACTAAAACCACACCATCAAGTTTCCCCAAACTAAGATCCTGGATCTTTCACTTTAAGTTCCTAACTTGAATTTGATTGACATATTCGGGTAATTCCCACTTCTCTTACCGTCTCTATAAGAATAAAAAGGCTTCGGTCGCGGCTTATTTTAAAAATACGCTGTTTAAATTGTAAGTAAACGATAGATACATATTACTATTAGAAATCAAAATAAAATTTAGAGTAGGTTGTAATAAGACTGTGTTAAACCCAATTTTGTCATCACATTAAGAAGTGTTGTGTAATCTGTAATCTTAAGTGTATCTTCGCCAATCGCCGTAATTAAAGAGTATCAATTAATGCAGATAATAATTGTGAGTGACGATAAAGTGAGATTGTTTATTTTTTTCGTAGGTACATAATTAGATGTCTATTAAAACATGTTCTTTGTAAAAGTGTATAAAAAAATAGCATCCGTGTTTAGGTAATTATGTGGATTGTAATTTAGTCGACAGATTTTAGTGTGTGATCGTCTGTTCACAAGCATTTATTTAGTTTAACCTATCCCGGTGTCTAGTCAGAATCAAAACTTGCAGGTTTTTGACCCATTTTCCGGTTTTTAAATTGTTTTGCATACTTTTTTATTATTATTATTGGATAGTCTTGCATTTGACTGCTATCTCATGTGAATTCAAATTATTAATTTAAATACTCCTGGATATGGTATAAGGCTATAGATATCTACGATAAGAATTGAGAAGAAAACCATACCATATTTTTTAAGTTCTAACAATTTGGATTGGGAACCGAACCGAAAAAGTAATTTAGTTATAACATAACATATACAAAATTATTCGTGCATTAAAAAAAATCTACATTGTTTCCTTTTTACAAATATTTGACACAATCTCCGGCGTCCTTCGGGTGAATTTTATGGATCATCATTTAAAATAAAACACATTTCGGAAATTTACAGCCGGCTTCCGAATTAAGATCTTTGGAACACAGCAAACTGCCACTTTACTTAAAAAAAAATTTAAGCGCAGCTTAAGACGTTCTTAATGAGAGATAGTCAACTAAGAAACCGACTTATGCTATATCATAGTCTAAACCGAAAAGCCAAGAGTTGGATCGAATATTATAGACAGATATGGTAATTTCCATATCCCCGTAAATTATATCACCCCTAAAAAATAAACCCTTAAAAACACATAATTTTCTCACTAAGAGCAGGACATACCTTGCGTGAGCAGGGCAAGGGCCGCGGCGAGGGCGGCGAGGTGCGCGCGCGCAGACATGCTAGCTGCTTGAGCCTCACAGCACTGACTGCGGCGCGTGCGATTCGGCGATCCTTGCGCACGGAACAGACGGTTACGTTACTGATTGAATTCGGTGGCGTAGTGTTTAGGCGGGTGAAGCGACGCTTGCTGCTGCCTGATTTGGGATGGGTGACCGACATTGATAGATATTATCTGCTATTGCTTCGTCCTTTGGGCTATGGGGTGATGCGATACTTGCCGCTGTCTGATTTAGGATGGGTGACCCAAATTGAAATATCTGCGATCGCTTCAATCTTTATTTTAGGCCCTAATCGTTACGTATAGATGGACTGAGATTTCGCCTAGAGCAGAGATGCCAAAATATTATTATCACGCGAAGCAGCACACGCAAGGAAAGGGTATGTAAATGAGTAAAGCTGCGGGCGAAAGCCAATCCTTAATTCTTCTCTAATACTTTAAGTGCGAAAGTACCGTCGTCTGTTTGTTAGGTACGTCATCACGCTTGTGCTACGTAACCAATAGCCATGAAGTTTAGCACACTGAACATTTGAAGTCTGAGAAAAAACAAAGGCCATTTTTTATCCTGCAAAATATGATAAATCCCACAGGACATATATCCCGTAGGATATAGATCGATTTGTAACAGACCGATTTTCATGCGGACGGAGCCGCGGGAAAGAGCTAGCCATAGTAAGTTAGATTTGGATGATACAGAAGCCTGATTGGAAACTGACGATAGGAGATCGAAAATACTTATTTGTAGTCTATACTTACTTTATTATTAATATTATAAAGAGGAAAGATTTTATTGTTTGTTTGTTTGTATCGAATAGGCTCCGAAACTACTTGACTGATTTGAATAATTCTTTAACCAATGGAAAGCTACTTTATCAGCGAGTAACATAGGCTATTATTATTTTATCCCCGTATTCCTATGGTAACCGTAAATACGCGAAGCGCTGATAGTGTTAAATAATCCTCGGAGTACTCATTTCATTACATTAGAGGGTAACAATCGATTCCTAATGTAATAATCATTGCACAGTGTGATCCATACTCGACTATGTCGCATAATTTCAATCAGGCGTTCTGGTCTATGTCTCTACGTAGAGCGAACTAGGTAAAATGTAGAGGCCTCATTGTTTATGTAAAGCCATGTGATGTGTGTCTTAAAAATAAAAATAAGTTTTAAATTATGAATGAGAACACATAACTACGGCTGGGAATACGTATGTATGGAAATAAAAAAATAAACTTAGTAAAGTATCAAAAGTTCATCAAAAGTTACTTATTTAATACTAATGACTCGCCCCGGCTTCGCACGATGGGCATAAAACAAAATGAAATTATATCTACATACTTATAAACCTTCTTCTTGAATCACTCTATCTATTGGTGAAAACCGCATCAACATCCCTTGCGTAGTTCAAGAGATCTAAACAAATAGACAGGAGCGGCGACTTTGTTGTATATTAAGTTAAGAAGAAGATATGTACTAACCTACGGTTATATCAAAATTATTTATATTTTAACGCTACGTATTAAAAAACATATATTTAAATGAATAAATAATGTCAGTTAAAAATATGCATACTTACCATAAAATGTTTAAAAAAATATCGGTTGTAACTTTCATGTCAACCTACTTATTCAAAAATGCGTACGTATTCTATTAAATTTAAGGCAAGTGTACGTGAATACATAAATAGAGCGGTTCGCATTTGTAATGGGAGTCGCAAGGCGGAAGTTAATATGGAGATCTCATGACAAAGCCCGCTGTCAAAAGAATGAGATCTCTTTGGCTGTGCGAGTGGCGTGTGCGCACAGGCGGCGCCTGCGTCTGTGTGCGCGCGCACAGGTGAGAGAGCACGAACACAGTGCACTGAACAGCAGAAAGACAATTCTAAAATACTCCTTTTAGATATGGGTATTTTCATGAAAGCAGTAATTAGAAGTAGGTTAGTAAACTTCAACAGACGTGTTTGTTCTCCTATCCTCATGAATGAATGTGATATGAGGCTTAAATATGCCATTGAAATAGTATATGGTTAGATGCTATGGCATTGAATTAGGACTGCAGTAGCTTTTTATCCTTTAAAATTTTTTTACGTTACTAATTTTGATATAAAACATGTTAAAGTTGATGTGTATTCCACTATTTTACATCAACGGGAAATAACATGACGTATGTAGCACATAGACTTAAAAAAAAGATGGACTATCATACTACAGAGTGAAACATGTGTGCGTGAGATTCTTAGGGATACCAGATATAGGAATTCTTACTAACCTACCTGTGAAATGTGATTCCGTCGCACTTTTTCACTCTTATGTGATAATTTTTGCAGCATTCCACCACACACGTCGGCATTTTGTTGATTGGGTAAAATTTAAATACGATATGACTAAAACAAAAAATAAACACATGTCTGTGTGTGATGTATGTGAAATGTCATTTGGAGCATCGCAAAGGCCCAAACGTGTAGTTAGTGGCGTGAAGTCCTGCTTTTTTCCTAGCACTATTCAGATCCCGGTGAGAGATTTTATTCGTAATTTTGTTTTAGGTTTAAACGAATTCCTAGGTCGCAAATAATGTATCGGGGGGATGGCAATATGTAAGTGATATTAAATTTTATTATTATTTATTGATTACAGTTTTTATATAGGTCCAAGTGCGATTCCTAAAGGCTTATTTCTAAAAGCTGAAGATACGGAAAAAAAAGAATTACAAATTGAGTTCACCTTAATTTCCGGATCCAACTCCAACGGTTCAATAAATATAAATGTTATACAATTGAAATAAATAGACACATAATATCAGAATATGAGCAGCGTACCTTGAAGACAGTTACTTCACTGATACCTCAGGCGTTGTGCCGCGGCGGCGGAGCGGGACGCAGCGAGCGCCTTCGCGCAGGTAGAGGTGGCGGGCCGCGGGGCCGCGCCAGTCTTGAGCATGCGCCCGCGCGCGCCCGCGTCACGCCGCGATCGCCTCCACTTCCCAAACAAAACATTGCACCACCCGCCCGCCGCAAGCCACCCGAACCGACACACTCAAATCCGAACCAAGTGACGCTAAAGTGCATTACGAAACGCGATCGCATCGTCTAATTGCGCGAATGCCACGGTCCACAACCTACGCAGCCGGCGTCCCCCACCGCCATTCATTCAAGGACCAATCGTTGAACTCATGCCGCCTCGGCTTTCGCGTCAACGCAAGATTTCGGAATGAAACCCGACACGATGGTGCGACGAACTGACTGCTGATGACCGTCCGCGAATCTGTGCATACGACAATGTCAATCAATCAGAACGCGGGCCAGTTCAGTAAACAAAAACAACAACTAGGTAAACAGGGCTCGGCGGAACCGGTCAACTTTCCACCTCGTTATCATCCGCCTCCGCCGGCGGCTGGTGGCCCCAAACTAGCCACTGTCGAGTCGGCCGCGAAGGAGTTCAAACCTCCGTACGCAGGGAAACCCATCGAACCTGATAAACTGCAATATCCGCTTGGAGTGCACGGCCCCGCGCCCGTACCTTACCCGAGCGGTTCTATTCCGTTCGCGAAATATCCTCACGGGTATCCTCAAGGATATCCGCTGCCACCGGGAGCTCTGCGACTGATCCGCCCCCCAGCTGAGGTTATTACTAAAGCGATCGTGCACGAACCAGTGGAGCCAACAGTGCGAGCCAGGAGCGCCGACGACACTCAGCGAGCCCAGCGGAACATCGAAGAGGAACAGATACATCGAAGATCAGCCGATATGTTAAAGTTCACAAAACGTGTCGAAAACGAGGGACCGCGAGCATCATCAGACCAGAGGCGGCAAATTCAAACACTTTTAGATGAGATAAAAGCATTGAAAGAAGCTAACCGCCGGCTGAGTGAAGATAACCAGGAGCTACGGGACTTGTGCTGTTTTCTGGACGACGATAGACAGAAAGGTCGGAAGCTGGCTAGGGAGTGGCAGCGATTCGGAAGGTACACAGCGTCTGTGATGCGTCAAGAAGTATCAGCGTATCAGAGCAAATTGAGAGAACTGGATGATAAACAACAGGAGCTGATTCGTGATAATTTGGAATTGAAAGAGTTGTGTTTATACTTGGACGAAGAGCGTGAGAGAAGTGCGTGTGTGAACTGTGGTAGGACACCAGGTCGCGAGCGCGACGACGGTGACGGCAGCAGCAGCGGCACCAACGTGGAGGAAGGTCCTCGTGCCGCTCCCAGCGTGCCCATCACACATCCGCAACTAGCGGAGAGAACAGTCCAATACGTCCGTGATTTGGAGCAGAAAGTTCGTCGGTTAGAAGCGGAAAAAGGGGTCGGAGGAGGGATGAGCGAGCGTCCTGAAGCGGTCGTACGTGCCCTGCAGGTGTTAGAAGTGCGCGAGCGAGTCGAGAGGGAACGAAGACGACCTGCACCGGATCTGGACTCCGGCGAGCAAGCTTTGGTCAGAGAAATGTGCAACGTTGTGTGGGGAAAGCTTGAAGACGCACCCCCGCAAGCTCCGCCGCGTTAGAATAAAAGTGTTAGGCTTAGTTGTGTAATAGTAATAAGTGTCTAAACGAAGTTAATGAAGCTTGTAGTAAGACTGCACTTGAATGATCAGTGATCAGTGTTGTCGTAGACAATTCTGTTTGGAATGCGAGTTGATCGAGGTCACGGAGTCGGGTCTTGCGACCTAAAGAGCGGAATTAAGTGCTTGACCTTGTTTATCAATCGAACATAACAGAACTGCTGTTAGTTACTAATGAAAAACTAAAGAAACACACGACGTGTGATGCTTACTTGCCAGCGAAATGCAAACAAACAAAACTCTCCCTTGTCAAATAATAGAAGGAAACCGAAAAGTACAAAATAGGAATTAAATTATTTTTAGAAGTAGGTAGACATGAACTTTCGATGTAAAATGCATTTAAAGAGATTTCTTTTATCTTCTGAAAAGTATTTATTTAATGCCTTACTTGTTTGTAAAGAGTGTAGAATTGGTTAAAAACGAGGCTATATAATATTTTATCTACTGTTTGATGTCTGTGATTGGTCGATCTGTTTCTAAGCTGGGATACTTTTGAAATTGTTACAATCTTGCCTATACGTTACTATTTGTTTATTTTACGCTTTGTTTATGTAAACACTTTTTATTTAAAACGCTTCACGATATTTTTACACCTTTGCCTTACCTTATTCTCTAGTCAGTACTTGCTTGCATCTCTTGCCGAGTTATAAAAATAATTGTTACTGAACCTGTGTCTACATTGATACATTGTCATCTCCCAGCTTTGCTTGTATCTTTAAACCTGTGTTATAAGTATGCCTATTAATTTATTACGAATTTGTGAGAAATAAATAATTATTCTTGTTAATTTTGTCTTTAATTAAGTTAAGTAAGATACTGTAAGAACTCGATAAAATGTTTTTTTTTTCACTTTTTTGATGTCAAGTCGTAGATCATGACATAAATATTGTCAGTTTCTCATGACATTTTTAAGCAATTAATATATTAAGCAGGGCTAAAATAATTGATTAGTTACTTTAGACCCCAATCAAAATTATAATAAAGCTAAAATGGCGGAAGAAAAGGGCGAACCAGGTGAAGATGAGGATACCATTGGTGTTAGTACCTAACTCTTTAAATTCTCCATTTGTTAACAACCTTTTGTACTTTGTATTACCCAAAGGAATTCCCATGAGCATTGGCATACAAATAAGGAATAATGATAGACATTAGTTATCCATGAGTGGTTCCATAACAATCCTTACCTACTATCTGCATAATGCATAGGTTTACATAGTCGAGCAGGCTTTCTCAGGCAAACCATTCCGGTCTGCAAGATGCGTTATTATTATCATCTTGAAGAAAACAATGTAAAGGAAATAAAGGGGACCCCGTAAGTAAACACGGGATATCACGGGACATAACGCTAGGAAGATGATGATTTAGACTAAGAATATAATAAGTAAGTATGTACTATTAACATTTAAATAATCAGTTCAATAATTCAGTTTATATGGTGCTACTTTTTCTATCTACTTGAATCTCTAAGTAGGTATGTCTTCCTGCTAGAGTTGTATAATAAATACTATTTTATAAAGGCAAACATAAGCAAAAACGAGGCATTGCCTTATAGATTTACGTAGGCGGTCGCAACAATGAGGGCGAGCGCCATGGTGAGGGCTGGGCCGTGCTGCCCAATGGAGACTTCTACCAGGGCTGCTACTGCCGTGGCCTGCGTAACGGGAAGGGGCTGTACGTCTTCAAGAACGGCGCCCGGTATGAAGGTGAGTGGTCCCACCTAGGACATCATTAGCTATCATATTCACATAGGGAACCTACAGGCTGTACCTAGTTCACTTTAGTTTATGGAAGAATTTTTATAATGTGCGGAGTGAAAATCCTCATTATTAGGTTAAAGTTTATTAACTAGTCTTACTTGGAAATCTACAGATTAACATGGTTAGAAAAATAATTAAACTTATTTGATGCGACTTGCAAGCAAGGATATAATCTGCTTCAAATTCTCAAGTAAACTCCTTAATTTAGGAATGAAATCAAATTCTACTTTCAGGGGAATGGCGTCGTGCGATGAAGTATGGTGTGGGCACCATGATATACCCCGACGGCTCCCGCTACGAAGGCGACTGGCGCCACGATGTGAAACAAGGATTTGGCGCCTATTACTACCCCAACGGTGATATCTATGAGGGGGCTTGGTTTAAGGGCAAGAGGCACGGGCTAGGGACGTACTTCCACGCGGAGTATCAGCTCAAATTCATGGGTACCTGGGTGGAAGGCATCATTCAAGGACCAGGACAAATTATATACCCTCGAGTTCGTTATCATGGCTCCTGGTTGAAAGGCATACCTAAAGGGCCGGGATGTTTCGTATTCGATACGAATTGCATGCAGCACGGGTTCTACCTCTTGATAAAGGACCCGGCTTTGGAAGAGTTTGGTGAAGGTGAGGAGGAAAAGGAAGACAAAGAGGTGAAAGAGGAAAGAGGGGAAGAGGAAGAGGAAGTGGAATTTGATGAAACTTTAGGTAATAACGGTTTGTGCTTAATGGTCGTTCAATTACGTAGCCATCAAAAAGGAAGGGTTAGAAAACTTGAATTTGTTCAATTTAGCTTGATAATCAGATAAATAAATTTTTACCTTTAAACGCTTTTGCAGGGGTTTCTCTAGTGTATTTATGTACAGTTAAGTGAATTGATATTTTGGTATAATCATAAATATGACTTACATACTTCTATAAGTTGCCAGATTTTGTACCATGATCTTAGATTACTGTACGCTTAAACATCTAAAATCTCTTTCGCAGGTAAAATCGCAGTATGGCGCGCTCGCAACGTCACCGCCTACATGGCGGAGTTCCTGCCGCCCGAGCCGGTTCCCCTCCCCGTTCACGATTCAGTGCCGTCCCTGACGGACGAGAGCATCGAGACGGACGTGCTGCAATTCGACCTGCCCTCCGCCACGGGCGAGGAGGAGGGCGGCGACGACAACGACTCGTGGCTCATGCACAGGCAGAAGTTCCTAGAGGAGACTGAGCAGAAGGTGGAGTAGTTATTGAGCGGAACACCTAATAAATTTAGTTGGAATATTTGATGTTTTATTTTATGATCGGTCTGATCAGAAAGAGAAACAAGTTCATTCTAAGCTCCGTATCTCAAGATTGCCCAGCTGGAAGAAACGATTTTTGCCTATTTATTTATTTGGTTAAGGAGAAAAATATGATAAATCCGTGAAATGGAAGTAAAGCTAAAATTTAAATAATAATTCAATATTTCAATTTAACACGTTCGCGTGAGCTACGTCGCACGACGTCGTGCTTAGGAAACGGCGCAACGTCTTATGACGTCCTAAAGATTATGATATGTATTTCGGCGGATAGTCGCCCGACGTCTAATTTAAGAGTAAATTCATATACCGTTGCTCCTTTGCGCCGCATTACATCCCATTTTTGTAGTTTGTTGCGCCGTGTAGCTTGGTTACATGGTGTATGTCTTACGGCGCGACGTCTTCACACGTTGCTTTATTTTGTATGGAAAAAGGGTTGCGCCATTATGCAACATTTTGGACGGTTATGTGGTTGCTCACGCGAACGTGTTAAGATATTATTTAATTTTATAGTTGAGAATTCTGGCTGGCTTCCTATTTATGAATTCATCCATATTATTGGTTAGTTCAGAATGTTTTGTATTAACTAAATCATATATTGTTTTTAGTGTAGGTGAAATAAAAAATGAATTTTAAATTTACAAACTTTATTAAAGATAGGAAAATAAAATTACTTCTACAACATTACATCTCGTAGTATTGAGAACATCATGGTCATTATCGTCCAGTTAACAGAATGTTGTGTCTTTTCTATTTACATCAAATTTTCACAAGACCATGTCGGCATGCATTATATCAGATGTATGTTTATTGCTTATCCTATTTTTTAAAACACAGCCTTTAAGATGTTAAGAGCTTCTAGGGACAATAGATGGACAAATTAAAATTATTTTATAATTAAAACTGTATTTTATATCCTTGATATGCCAATACTTATAAATTACATATCTTTTTAAATAATGCATGCTAACTGTCTGTATCTACTGTAACATTTAGTTTAATGTGAGACTAACCGTAAGAGGCAAACATGGAGTTCTTCTCCCATTTGAGATCCATTTTCATTACCTATTGGGAGTAAAGTTGGCAGCATACACATGTTGTTACAAAAATATGTCACTACTAAGGCTACTTACAAAGTAATGTGTACTTTGAGCTATAATTTTTTTAACTATAACTACAAGTATAGTATATAAAGTAAGTATAAAGCTACTGTTGTAGATCTAATTAATATTATGTTTGTGGGTTTGGCGCAGGATTGTTATTTGCTCCTGCATTATTATTTTCGAATGTAGTTTTATTTTTAAGTAGGTAAGCTGCTAGGTAGTTGATTGGGTCTGGTGGGCGTTCCTTGGCCAGGGCGGACAGCCCTTGCAGGAGAATGGGCACGACAGTCTGGTCTAAGTATTGACGCGTGGGCAGTGCGTTGAGATCGATCCTGGATTTGCGACTAGCATTTGTTTCGTTTTCTTTTTCCATTGATATTATTTTCTGAAACCAAAAATTCAATGACATGCTTAGAAACAATGCTCCCTGAATACACACATGGTATATTATCCATACGGTAAAATAATGTAGGTTGAATATGTATCGGACAGTGCTCAAACAACGCTATATACTTATATTGGCCAAAAACGAAGTAGAATGAGAACATATTAAAATTACAATTTACAAGCTAACGATATCTCTAAAAATCACTTCAAAGGCTGCTTGGAATAACTATAGTCAAAATTATAGCAGGCATATAAACCTATTAACAATAAATATGCGTAAAACTAAAAGTAAACCTCGGTAGTATAAACTAACCTTTATGGATTCAGGTATTTTGGACGGAGGTTGTTCTTCCTTAGGAATTGCCTGCAGGGAGGTTTCGGACATCGGTTGGTGTTATTCCTTAAACATAAACTTGACAATTATTTCAGTCTTTATGTTATTGGTATTAGCAGTAAATAGTCGCGATTTCCTCCTCCGCGAAATTGTTTACGGTTCGTTCGAAATGACACTGACACCCAAGCTGACATCTGACAGCTAAATTAAAATGTTGCCTGTAGAAATAATATGATTGAATGAGTGAATGTAACCACGGTTTATTAGCTCTAAACTACAAAACAATGTAAAATGTACCTTCTAATAAAAAAATTAAATTATATGTATTATTAAATTAAAGATGAATATGTCAAACCTGCTACACCAATATTTATCAATAAATATTTTATTAGTAATAATAGTAACTGAATAAGTGAGCTTTAGATTACCGGGTTAATTTTAGACTGTATGTTGTTTTAAAATAAATGTACCTACATACCGACGCTTAAGAACCAAGACCATCTATCTACAAAAAGTCGACTTCACAGGAGACGAAAAAAACGTTTTATTTCCTTAAATTTATTACGTCACGTAACTTAGGTGGTATTGGTATTTTTTCATAACTTCTTATTTAATGCGAATTTGAGGTTACTGATCAAAGGAAACGATGCGTAAATTAATTATAAAAATAACTGCATTAAAAAGTAAAAAGCGCCAAAAGTGTAGATAGATGGTCTTGGTTCTTAAGCGTCGATACAGTATTCAATTTCTTATTAAAAATCCTACCATTGTTCCGTTCTATGGTATGTAATGGATATTGTAACACTATTTACTGCTTTTTTTGCTAAGATAAAGTAGCAATGATCACAGACGAGGAATGTAAGCAATGGTATGTTTGTAAATAGCCGTAAATTAATGTAATACTATTATACGACTGGACGGCACCGCATCCTTAACCTAACATCAGAATACTGCTTAACTTGGTTCAGGAGCAAAATACGTTATGGGTGTTAAATAACATCATCTTGTACGTTCTTAGTAGGTACGTTGTTATGGATCTATTAATTATTTACATGAATACCATCACACCTGCAATCTCCGACAGAGCAGGCAGTCCCAGGAGCAATAAGCTACCTTAATCCCATATTTAGCCAAAAATAGAATTGATGAGTTGAGTTAGAGGACATTTTTTGCGAAAGTAGTAACAAGTTGTTAGCTCGTCACCTTCATTATCATAAGACCCAATAATTGTTACTTGCCTTTTACGACGTGCTAGGCAAGGAACATGGTAGGTATGTATATGTAGGTAGGTATAAGGTACAATAATTTTGATTTTCAGACCAACATGAGACAAATGTAGAATGACAGAAGAACATTGGAATCTACTATTTAAACTATTGAAACGGATTAGTTGTTCTAAATAGCCCATTTATAAAGCCACGGGAACTATATTGTATATCTATGCGGAAATGGACATTAGCGACCGCTGGTCTTCAATAAAATAAAATAAACGCTTTGTTATTATTTATTTATGAAACATCTTAAGACTATTTTTACAATACACGCGATATACACATACATAACACACATTGCCAATGTTAAAACGCTTATAATTACAATCTTAATTAGTTCTCTTGACCAGTGGGTTCATGAAAAGTACATAAGTGCAGGTGGAATCCTCGACGAACAATCAAACTATGTAGCCCTAGGATGTAGTTTTAGGAAATGCCAATAAAAAAATGGTTATATACTGGCCAATGAATTTATATAGATGTATAGAATATTCTTTCTCGTACCGATAATACAGCTAAACAGCTAATCGATAAAAATTTAATTATCGGATAATATAATTTAGCTACATTTTATCTTAGTAACGAGATCAATTTCTCAGCACATGTGCCACCGCGTTACACCGTTCATATATTATTTTTCTGTATTTAATTTTCCATTAACTGCGTGTTGAAAGACCGTATTCATACGATGCGGTGAATCTTTATAGCCATTACATTACATATATTAAAAATGATAACCATTTCTTTTTTGGCTCTAACTATCTACGACATTAAAGCGTATTCAAGAACATATTTGGTTTTACTTCTAATAAAACTGATATAGGCATGAATTTACAATATTTTGTAAACCTTATATTTATTTTCGTTTAAATTTGAAAGTTTAATCAGAATTATGAGGAGCTATCATAATGAGACATTATTATTGAAAAAGACTTTGCTTAAGAAATTTCTGAGTAAGAAATTGCTCATGGCGACAGGTCCTTATTCTAAAATTATCAAGAATATTTGTCAATCTAAATTAGGAATCAACTTCCTAACTTGAATGATCTGTATTCTATTCCCCAATTACTGATTAAACTTATTATGTATTTTGTTTTTGTTACACATTGTATAAATATAATATTAACACCAATTCGCAATTGAAAGTTAGCATTTTTTAATATTGATAATATCTCTTTAATTCCCCAAGCCGATTTTATATCTACACTTCGTTGAAGCCAGAGATCAATGTACAATTTACTCGATCTACGATTACTATTATAATTACAAATAACGGTACAGCAAAACCAATTATTAAATCAATTTTGATTTAAAGAGGTTTAATTTAAGTTAGGCTTTCCAAAATACGATGACAAATTGCATAGTTTGAAAAAGTTTATATGAGGCGGAGTAAAACAATTTCTGTAGCTTACAAACGAATGTTAAGATCAGTTCTCGGTATTGTTATTTTATTCTTAAGTTTACGGTAAGATTTCCACATTTCAATTGAACAACACAATGGGATCTTTATATTTTTTCTTCATTTTATAAATGACAATTCGTGTTCACAGAGCCGTTATTTTGATTAATTAACTTTCACGAGGCTTCAGTAAATTTTCGTTTTATTATATCAAAGAGGGTGTTTGTAATAAATGCCTTTAATTGTTATAGATTTTCAAGATCTTGGTACAACACATCCTCTTACAGAGCTTATGGATGACAATTTGTGGGATCTAGCAACAATTTCATAAATGGCCAAGCGACACCAAGCTAGTACTACTAGTAACAAGTGGCTAAACCTATTCGCCTCATTTTCAGGCCCGGTTCATTGCCATCTATCCATATGTGCTTTAGGTCGAAGTCTAGAATCCGTATGATAAAAAACTCTTTCAGTAGATTTACAACATTGCAGTAATCAGGCGAATAAATATTTATCTTTACTATTAACACATTAAGTTGTTTACTTTAAGTGCATATCAAGCAGGTTTGTAAACGTATTTTACGAGATAAATCTACCGATTTGGATAGATGGAATTCTATCAAGATACAAGTACTAGGCGTGCAGCGACCTATTCAGGATATGGTAAGTACTTATATAAATTCGGATATTTCTGACGTTTCGGTCTCCAGTGCAGTCTCTTAGTGCTGCTCCCAGATGCAGGTGGCATGGCCATAGGTAGCGCGGCGTAATGGCCGAGTCCGGCTGTTTACACCACAAGCCGCTTGATCGTAGTGATTTCCAATTTTAAAGTGGCACGGCGTGGTGGCTTAGTCAAGTTGTTCGGTCACTAGATCCTAGTGGTGTTCAATATGAAGGTGTGACGCAGCTGGCCTCAGGCGCGCAGGTAGTGCGGCGGCGGCGGCGGCGGCGGCGCGGGCCGCAGGCGCGGCGCGCGCTCCAGCTGGCGCCGCCACGACGCCATGGCCTCGCTCAGCGACCACAGCTCCGACAGCAGCGACAGGTCCAGCTGCCGCAGGCTCGCCTGCAACACAAAACACGGCCAAGTTAATTATATATATTATTGTTATATTACATATTTCGGGACAGAGTCAGAGCGGGAAGCTTCCCAGCTTACCGCATTTGTGTCTATACCATACAAGATTTATAGCCAAGAGTTTGGTTACTTTTAGTTCCCACTCTTTTTTTATAAATCTTCTATGTAGGATCAAACGCGATATTCCGATTAACTTACTCATAAAAAGACAACAACACAGAAATCGGTAACACATCTCATAAATCGATTGTCCTAGGATAATGTAAAGTTTCGGTAAAAAGCTTTATTACGAGATATAGCACTGGAAGGAGAATGTGCCCACGACAGACGACCAGGTGATCACAGTACCATCGCAGATTGCAGACCTAGTTCTTGTTATAAGCTTATTACCTCCTAATAATTATAATAACAAAGAATCTAATACAATTAAAACCATAAAGATTTCTGCAAAACTGAAATGTGAACACAATGATATTTCAGACTGACAGATCAGCCAACATCGCAACGCAACAGCATCTTCGGAATCACAATCTCGGCGAGTTCGTGAGTGAAATTCATAATTAAATAAGTGAAAATCCAAAACTCGACAATCATTCGTTGGCGATTACTGTCAAGCGAACGAAACGCCGATTACTAGAACGACCGCACTAAAGGCTCAATTTTAACTGGTTGCACTTTCGTTTTCAAAAGTAGAGCAAGCACGCGCAGTTTTGACTATTTAGGATACACAGTAAATAATTTTCACTGAATGTGGATTAAGAAGTTAATCGCTCCTTCAACTCTGCCTACCCCTTCGGATTTCAACGTAGAAAGTTTATGGAAGCATAATTTTGGACAGATCAATATTCTTCTTAGGTA
Organism: Glyphodes perspectalis; assembly: GCA_951394215.1. Taxonomy (NCBI): domain Eukaryota; kingdom Metazoa; phylum Arthropoda; class Insecta; order Lepidoptera; family Crambidae; genus Glyphodes; species Glyphodes perspectalis. Next base: position 13,878,744 of record OX596208.1, on the reverse strand, counting down.
TGAATGACTTTGATTTGTCTCGTTAATCCTATTCGAAGATTTTTTCACATCGTGAGCTTTATGACAAGAACATTATACCTACTGATAAACATCTGAGGTCCCGATCTCATGTCGATTCGCATTGCTGCAACGTCATTCAATTATCAAGCATTTCCTGCTCCGCAAATACTTGTGTTAAGTTACATACGAAATCCATTATTGACAACAGTGCTCCAATCACAATGTGTCCGACCTTCGCGCCGCTGCGTGCACGCGGAATGCTGTGCGGTCACGACATAATGTAGGCCACACAAACAGACGAAAGCTAGCATTATTGGTACTGTAATAGTGGGCAATGAGGCCTAGACGAGACGGTAAATGTGCCAGACGTGACGATAAATAGTCCGGGCTCGAACTAGGGCGCTCCCTGAACGACAATCGACGCTGTATCTTTGCATCTTTCATTATTGAAAGAGACGGCTGGAAGTGAATAGCAGAGAGTTCAGAGACTAGGTATATTGTTGAGGGCTCAGCATAGAGTATTTCTTTATTTAAAGGCTTATTTGACGAAAGAGTGAATCCTTAGGGTGATTTTTCACCAGATATATGTAAGAGGATGTTTAGGTAGTTAACAACATGTATGGTGTTAACCTCTTCCTCACAAAACAAGCCTCATTATACAGTTTCACTATGCATATATTTGTATACAGGTTTATCATACATGTTTTGCTTGTGTCTCATTTAATGTGGAAATAGCTTCCTCCAGCCTGTTCCATTGAAACAGAACTGAGAAAATGAAACATTTCTATTGATGTATTCTTCCTTGCATTGCTCTGTTTCCTACCACATTTCTGATACAAACACAATTGTTTTTGACGTTGAATCTCCTTTGATTATTCACGTTACATTAACATTCGCTTGCCTTAACTCGAAAAATATAACTCGCAATCAGAAACACAACACGAAACGCTTGCAAGAAAGGAAAGACAACTACTCAAACCATGTACCATAATTATCCATTTTGCCGATGTATGAACTAAAATTGTTGAATCGCCCTGAGCGTAAAGCATTTATAATTGGTCAATTCAGAGAAAGCAATCAGCATACGCGCCCATACATAGGACAACTTAGTCACCGCTGTGAATAAAGCTGATGGTTTTCGTTTTCTCATTGCGCTACATTAAAAGCTTCTTGGAACGGTGGGTGATATATCGATAAGTGTAGGTTCCGGCTAACTCCGACTGAACAAATATTTAATACAGACAATAAAAACAGTGGGCTAAGCTAACGGTCTATATTTATGAGCTCGACAAAATCCTCGAGTCTAGAGAACATAAATAAGCGATAGGCAGCTGGGCTGTCGTCGTACAGACTCAGTTCCAGGGATACCTCTTTTGGTGACGTAGCGGTAACTCCATAAAGTGAAAAATCTGTGTCAGATCACAGAGTGCAACTCGTTTAGGTTCCGGGAAATGCTCTATACTCTATGATTCACCGTTATTTTCGCATGAACATCAGTCTTGGTAAGATTTTATAAGCAATCGCTTTACTGCTCTGTTTAGTATTGAGCACAAGACGTACATCCTGGGTGTTTGTCGAGTACTAAAACCTGTCGGATAGAACTGTTAGTTTTAACGAGTTATAAACTTGGTGCCTTATGTCTTATCGAAGCTCAATGCAATCTGCTTTGGACAGTTACCACCGGTCATTTGGAACGCACAAGGCTTGTTTTGATTGATTGATGATAAATTATAACAATCACGGACTTTCTACAGGCTATCAAACGGTACATACAGATATATGGCATATTCATCATCTCAGTAAGTACATCAGGTAAAATCTGAAGCGAGACATAGCCGTGACAATTAGATCATTCGTTATGAATATCCATAGTAAAAAAAGTAGTGAATCACTTTTAATATGACAGCATAGTCACGCATACGCATGTGATTGCGTTCTGCCAGATTAGAATGTGCAGGAAAAGAGGGAAAGTGCACACCGACATCCACGCTCCGGCGGAGACGTGATGAGCGGTGTGATCCGGCCGAGCAATTAATAAATATCACATGGTGAGCGCGCGCGCCGGGCATTGCTTCGTTATATCGCGAACATCCATAAGCTCTGATTGACAGCGGAGGTATCGCTCAAACAGTGCTTATGCCAATCTTCTATGCCGATGTCCTGTTTATATTGACTTGAAAGAAATTCAAGATTTGCTATAAACATATAAGTTAATATATACAATATTAATAGGGCAGAAAGCTGGTAAAAGAATTCCAGTTAGACTCGTAACTTAAGTAAATAAAGTGGGAATATTGAGATATTACATACATACATACATAACACCACGCCTATAATCCCCGAAGGGGTAGGCAGAGTCAAAGGGGCAGCAGACCCCTTTAACCACATTCAGCCAAAAATAAAATAGATGGAAAATTGTGAAAAAGTAGTAACAACGCCTACACAATCACATACCCAAAAGCCCATATACCATTAGTCCCCAAGAAACACAGTTGGCACATTCTTTTTAAGTCCCAGACCAACATGGGATATTAAGATATTGACAAAAGTATATTCTTTTTTTGTAATTAAATTGATAGATAAGTATATAAAATCTCAGGTAATGACCTGAAAATGTTGACTTTGGTAGCTTTTGTCAGAACTTAAACACTTATTTATCCAGCTTAAATTCTTGTTTTGAAGCTGGAATTTAAAAGCAATATAGTTTTTATTATGTGCCTTAAGAAAACGTATCTGTTAACAATAGCCGCTAGTAGTAGGCAACATTCATTGGCAGCCTGACTTATTGGATGGTTTGCGTGAAGTCGTGACAATACCGCCGAGGAGCGCCGCTTCATAAACTAAATTGTGTGTGGAGAATGTGCCGATGACCGGCCACTGCGCAGGGCTGCTAGCGAACAACAACATTCTTAGAATATTACTTAATTTAAGTTGTCAAATTCCACGATGATATGTATCAGTTAACATGTAAGTCTGTCAGATGGACGCTCAAAAGGACGACCTGTAACTTATACCTAGATTGTCCATGTAACACACAGTAGCTGTTACGAAATTTTCCTTAGATAGGAATATCTTTTGATTTAAGAATATGTATTAATACATTACGTATTTTACTGTAGAGGTCTACAAGTGCCATTCTCCTTTAAAAATTAGTTAACCCAAGGTGGACGCTTCTACAAAATGTACATGTTATTTGACACGGTGGAAACAATTATATTCAGAGCAAAGCATGTTTTAGAAAAACAAATAAACAAATTATAATACTCTAGTTCTCTGAATAATTCATTCGGTCTTCAAAACCGGTGACAGATTTCTAGCGATTACATTTTGTTAGCTTACAAGACAGGCTTACAATAGCGTCTAATAGGTCTGTTAGTGAAATGCAAAACATACAACATTCATGGTAATTCAGAGAGAAGTTTTACTTAAGCAGCAATTGATGTGAAATATGCATCGCAAGACTTGTTTGCAACTACCATTTCCATTGTTGCCATTTTCAACAGCGTCTTCAATATATTTCCGATTTACGAAAGTAACGGAAAAGACCAAATGCTAGAATGTATTGCTCGGCCAGCCCTATGCCAATAAAACAAAATTGATTATCGTCCTTCACAATTGTGTGTCGGCGTAGCAAGCCATTGACGCTCGGAGCAATCTCAGCCACTTTACATTCAGACTGTACAGTGGCGGGGGACTGCACAATGGAATGCAATTTAGAACAGCCGGAAAATGCGCCGGTACAGGATTTATGCAACGCAATATGCGAAACGCGAGCTTGTGCGCCACAATTAATGACCGATTGACGTGTTGTTATCGACACTCGTGTTATACCAATTATTTATGTTTCTCTCTATGGAGAAAATTACATAATTTTAGTTGATGGACGTGAATGGACGCTCCAATTAGCAGATATTGGTGAAAAAACGATTGGTTTATATAAATTAATATGATTTACGAAATATTGTTGTATGTTGCCTGTTTGTTCAACCACCAACCATGTAGAATTGTAGACCATGTTGTATTTATGGAAAAAAAATCTTATAAATGCTAGTATATCCGTTCTCTTTGGGAGACTGATTAATAAAATAAATGTTGTAGAAACTCTTCCGCTAATTTTTTCTTTCACGGAGCGGAGAAGAATGTACATGTTTTATATGTTTTACAATAAAAAAAAAACTGTACAAAGCATTATTATAGGAAATTTTTTGATTTTAGATACATATGTTAGAATATTTGTTATTTGCAAAATACCGAACGCATTTGCTTTTAGATCATCCTAATGTGTTTTCGCATTGAATATTTAATGTAAACACAAAACCAATATGCCAGCTTTTTTAAACGATATTCAATTCATGTTTGTAGATCAAATAAACAGTGCGAAGGCCAGCGTAATATGCCAAGGAAAGCGATGGGAAAATAAAACATTGCTTGTGGAATGAGTAATTTATTCTACAACCAAAGTTTGTGTGTAAATATGCTCTAGTTTTCTCTGCGGACCGATAAAACAGCGCAACGAAATGTTTTAAATACGTTTGTACGCAAACTATTGCAGGTGTTGATGTGTTAAAACAAGAACTATAGACCGATGGGCCTGTTTCTAAAAAAATAAAAAAAAGGTCTAATTAAGAAGTCAGTTTGATCCACAGAGTTTTGTGTAATATAACTACGAGAACGAAAAAAGATCACCAAAACTAACAGTGGAGATTCAAAATCAATAATCAGTTAAAGCTGATTTCCGTTCAATTAACGATGATTGACAGGAGATCTGTGGGCAATTTTATCAGATGTAAATTGATCCTCCTTTAGATACACTTCAGGGCTAAGACATTGTTAAATACAATTTTTCATCACAGTATGAAGGGAATACTGTATAGAAATTAGCTTGTAAAGAATCAATGTAAGCCATAACTCGAGCGCATGATATACGCCTTCGTGTCAAGACATCGTTAACGAGACCGCGAGTGCACCGCACACAAAGCGAACCGCCCGCGCCGTTTATCCTATCAGCGCATATTAGTCCTTGCTCTAGCCGAGGGGTGGCAAATGGTTCCGTAATTGAATTAGGACTGCCCACACCCTCCACTGAACGATGGACATTGAACTTCTAGATGCAATATTGTTAATGGAGGTTGGGCACACATTTCATAAAAAGAGTGCCGGTTTACACCTGCGAGCAGAAAAAATAGGTCGTATTAAATTATGCGTACTGCTAATACTTAATAGTTTTATACCTTATTGAGTTTTGTCATTTATCACCTTGTCTATCATGCCGTAAAGAAATGCTCAGCAAGGAACGAAGTTGGTACACACTTTTTAAGTTCCAGACCATCAAGGGACAACAATCATTATATGAAATAATATACCAATATCTATTGACGCATTCCAACTAAGTGTGTGTTGATTTCACATACCCCATTGTGCAGTATTAATAATCGCAATAGGTGCGAGCGAACAGTGCAACAGGCATAACGATCACGTGATCCAGTAACTTTCAATTATCGTACAACTGCGAACGAAATACTTTTGCAATTCCACAAAGCCTACAAAAAAAGGTTTCGAAAAATACTCACATTTCATTGGCGACTTTCCTCGCACGCAAGTGTATATCAATAGCCCATACGCAAGATAGCAAATTATCATACACATTCTAATGCTGTTTGATGCGTCCAGGCTTTGTTTACAAAAGTTGATTAGAATGACACGTTGCGTGAAAGATATCCATAAGGTCGGGTCATTAGTGCCTTTTATGGTTGGGGCATCAAAGTAAGGGGCTTACAGTGGTTGTAGACGAGTGTTGAAAAGTGTACAGTTTCTCGGAAGTCGGCTGGGGCAACAAACGCGGCTGTTGTTGAACCGCTTAGTTCAAAGGAAACACCTATTAGTGCATCGACGTCCGCTCCATTGTGGCTAAAGTTGGATCGGCACTTGCGTTCGCTAAATGCCCTACCATATGTATGACTCGATGTCCGACAGTCGATAGTAAAAGAAAAAGTACTGTTTAGTTTTTTGCTGCGTAGTAAAAATTTTATGAACAATAATAACATTATGGAAGTCTTACTTCCTAATACGAGTATTTTTAATGCCTTACACATTTTCGACCAGTAATAAAGCTCAAGTGAAATTTACTATAAAATGTATCGTATAAATACATTAAAAAAAATGTTTTATTTGGAAATTGTGAACTAATAAAAGTATTTAATACGATAATTCTATAACCTAACCGATATAGTCATGCATTTTTCATGTGTTTTAATTATAGTAAAACTCGGTTAAGTCCCTGTACCTACTACAAACAAGACATTCAGCAATTTTGCCCTCATGAATGTTTTATTTAATGTAGGTATCTAGTAAATATAACAAATGTAAATATCTACATATACTAAAAAGTACGTCCTCTAAGCGCCTCTAACGATGAGCGATGACGCAACACGAAAGTCTTTTATCACCCATTATTCGCTGCGCAGGCGCTGGCCGAGAAAGTGACCCGTGGATCGATCTCACGTAACCTAATCGTGGTAGGGTCCGATGCCCAGGAGCGATGGTTTGTACGTCCACTAGCACCGAGACTCACTTCCTTTATCGGCCGGCACTACATCAGAAGCCCTATTATTTACATTCGCCGATGTATCTTTACGGTGTACAATTTTTGAGGGCTTTTCGATAGTATCGTAAAATTAGTTATGTGTTTGAATGTGTAATTTGTAACGAAACATAGCACACGTAACTAGATGTGACATTGGACTGGTAATTTATTTTAAAGAGCCACGTTCGATGGTTCTTTAAATTAGCTCCATGAAAGGGAATGCAGGTACAGAATGTGGAATGTTTTTGAGCAAGCCAAGAAGTAGTTAAAGAAGTTGTTGTTAAAATAACATACGATGCTTTTTTATATAAAATGTAGATATGACTCTGTGATCGCTTTTGTTATCTACAAAATTCCACGCAAGAAGAGTTTAAAGCTTTAAAACACGATAAAGTCTCCTAAAAAGGGGAAAAGAGAAACTCGGTTCTGGCTCATAAATTTCATTGTCTGTTATCTGCGCGATATCTGATAGGTTGTCTGTAAGCAGTTAGCAGTGTCTCTATTACAGGCATTGTAGTCAATTTCTCCCTGCAGTTGGGGTTTAGAAGGGCCGGCGCCGGCGCCCGCGCACCCACGTGTCGCTTATAATTTGAATTCAATACGCCGTCTTAGTGATTCGGAGATGTGATAGCGGTAAGCTGTTGTCGTACCGGAAGCAGGCAATAACGTGTGCGACGAGCGAGTATGCCTATGGTAGTTTTTATACTGCTGCTTATTTTGTAATATATAAACGATTGTTTTATTTAGGTAATACATACAAAACACATTTTTATATTCATTGGGGTACTATTGAAATAAAATCTCATTAGAGCTGGTCTGGAAAAATACAGATCAATCGATCGGTGCGCTTAGCGAATTAAGGAGTGTTCCTGTTGCCAACAAATTTCCTTGTAATCCGCTAAGCTATAAGTAGCTAGAATGAAACAGTTACCAAAGGCGGAAACTCAAATTAAACACGACTTTAAGTGATATATATATAGTAAATAGTTTAACGACGGCATCAAATTCAAATACTTATGCGAGGCACTTAATTCACGTGGGACAGTCAAAGGGCCTTTTCTTAACAATACATGATAAGATGGCGCAATTTGCTTAGTGAAGCAAATTGCGTGATTGATGCTAAGCGGTGCCTGCAACGACTGCAATATTAAGCTGTTGTCGAGATGGTATTGCATTACCGCTAGCAAATGTCCTCTGTGACACAGTTGTCCAATCAATTACAGGTACCTGGAATTCGCCCGCTATCCTGTCGTTCGAACCGGAACGTAATGGTGTTTGAATTGTTGTTTTGTGATTAATAGCTGACTGTGGTGGTATCTGTTCACCATTTCATTGCCTTATGGCACTATCACCAGTTATTGTCAAGCTTTATTCACGAAGCAAATGAATGTTTCTAATTTGAAAACAATCTTGATTACTCCTGAGTTCAAATTCATTGCTTATGTCACAGGATTCATGAAAAAACTCGAACAAAGTTTGTCAATACACAATCTATTAATACTATTTAAGAAAAAATCATAGCGTTTTGTAATACAGAATTTGTAGAAGATTGCTAGATTTAATACACGATGAAGAAATTTAAATGCAAACGCAGGTAGTAATTATAATAGGAACGTGCTGACACCTAGGTCAGACACCATGTTCGCCTTAATTGAGGCTTGTCAGGCAGACGTTTAATCCTTTCAAAGCCGAAGAAACATTAAATTAAACGAAAATGTAAACATCATTCATATTGGTGTTGTTGGCAATTAAGAATTCTAGTAAAAATCTTGAGTATTTAAACCACACAGATTTACTGTCGTATATGTCTTCTGTCTATTAATATAATTTTAAAACATAATATGTGTGAAAAAAATGAATCCGTTTCTTCTCAATGAATTCTTATACCATGTTCTTAGAAGTTAAGGTGAATAATTGTTTTCGTTTGATTTTCTTTCTTTCGTCAGTGTGAATTTGGTCGTCAATTTGGTTCCACAAAAAAATGCTAATAAATTACCCACTAATGATTTAGTCTCCGCTCATCTGTGTATCAATTTAAAATACCTGGTAGATCTCATGTCGTATATAATGGATTAAAGGTGCTCTAGCGATTCGCGATACCTACTCCATCGCTGATCCAGTAAGTACATCCTCACCCTTAGACAAGACCACCAGAAGGTTACCCGACAGGGCGTGCTGATTCTCATGCGGCCAGCCCGCGCGCGTAAGCCCGCCAGCATTCCGTACAGTTAGCCACGGAGGCGTTAGAAAAACGACCAGTCCACCCACGGCACCCAGTTCAGCTCCTGACCATGTTTGTGCACCGGCCCTGTCTATCAGACACTGTCAACTTTTTATCGATGGGCCCGTAGTTAATGCGGTAGTATAGGCGGAGTCGATACATTTGGGCATGATGACGAAAATTACTGAATGCATTATATTGCCATTGGGTGCAGTACGTAGTTGCTTTTTGATTTGACGATTTTGGTCACGCGTAAGGCAGATTTAATGGGGTATTTTTACCATTTTAAGCGTTTGATACCAACACGTCTGCTCTTCGATAGGCGTGCCCTTATTTTAAATTTAAATAATTGATAGCCATCACGCATGGTGTTTTGAAAGCATCAAAGCAAAGATAAAATCATTATAACTAATTTTTTCATACTTGTTTTATAGTATTTTTTGCACAAAAATGTTTGTTGTATGTAGTCATGGGAGATGGGATCTAAGGTCAAATCAGTTCATTAATGAATGGGCACAGATCAAAATGCAGCAGATAGTTAAGTTGAATCTTAAATCAGCAGTTTGTGTAATAGCTCCCAAATTTGTTGCGGCCTCCTGTACTATGCCTAACTGCTGGTATGAGCACAGAAATGCTTGTAGAGGAATTTACATATACATGCTTACAGACTTTGCATAATGTATCTGTATGGTGATTAGACGAGCGCATGCGTGCAGCTTGCGACCATTCTTGTCATTGAGGAAAGTTAACGTCATTAACATAATGGACAAGATGATAATTTTGCCAGTTAAAATTCATTTTGATTTTACTATTCATTAAACATCCGGAATTTTTTACAGCACTATATTTCCTTTTTCCAACGTTGCTATCACTTAAAACACGTTTGTTCAGATTCTTTCATTTGTTAAATGGAATCTATTCTTCCCGATACAACACTTTTAAGGCGATGTCTAATCGACAAGTTCTTAACATTTCCTTGTCGTTAACAAACATTATACATACATTAAATCACGCCCATAATCTCGGAAGGGGTAGGCAGAGTCAAAGGGGCAGCAAGCCCCTTTAACCACATTCAGCCAAAAATAAAACTGGGCTGGGTTAGATGGAAAATTGTGAAAAAGCAGTGACAAGTGGCTAGCTTGTCGCCTACACAATCACATACCCAAAACCCGATATACTATTAGCGATTACTATTATTACTCGTCGTTAAAATAGTATATTTCTATTGACTAATATCTTTGACTGGCTCGACGGCGCATTCGGTAGTGGCCCTGCCCCATGCGCTAAGAGTTGTGGGTTCGATCCCCACCCAGGACAAACATTCGTGTGATTAATACTTGTGTTTGTTCTGTGTCTGGGTGTTAATATCTACTATTTAAGTATATATATGTAATACCACTGTTGATTCTGATATCCGTAACACAAGTGCTTAAGCTACTTATCTCGGAGTCAGATCAATGTATGTGATGTAGTCGGATAGAGGGTCCATGTAACTGCATTTCAAATTTTTTGTTATGTATGCAATTATGAATAAATAAATAAATAAATATTATTATTAAGCTACTTACCTCGGAATCAGATCAATGTATGTGATATAGTCGGATATTTATTATTTATTATTATTATTATTATCTATCCACTGCTAGAACACGAAAAAACATTACCTATAGTCATTTCAAAATAAGATCCTTTAATTATTCCATTTAACTGCTCCCCACCAATACCCCTCGGAGCGTTTATTATCTGTGTTTTATCTGTATTCCAAAAGCAGCCTGGAAATTGTCAGACGTTGAAAGAACGATTTGTTAAATAATTACCGAGCAAGTAATTTTTCTCAACAAGCCCACTGAATTTCGAGGCACTTATATTCATCAGAGGGCGTTGTAAAAAAGATTTTTAGGCATCCATTAATAAGACGGCGAGTGTCCATAATAATCACTGACACGTTAAAAATAAAAAGAAAATTGATGCGGTCCCCACGGAATCTTTCAAGTAACCGCGGGTGAAGTAGTTTACCTTAATCGGAAGGTGAATTTTGAGTCACACACTCAAGCCATTTTTCGCACTTGACAAGAAAGAATTTCGATTTAGAGATTTTAAATATCCCTTTTAAGCAAAAAAGAGGCGAACGTCTTCTTTTGTTTTATTTTTTATACTTTATTAAATTCACGTTGAGCGAACGTTTTTCAACGCACTCAACAATATGAGAGGTAACCAACTTAAAAAGTAAGAGTTCTCACTTCTTTTCAATTCCAAATGACAAAGTGAAATGCTGAGAACGCACAGATTTATCTTTACAACACCTGAGTAAACAGCCACACAAACTACGCGAAGAGAATCCCGTTGACTTCTTCGTTTTGATGTTTATATTTAGCAGAAAACTGTTTGGTAACGCTGGAGTTTGGGTGGCGCGTTTACCGTTTCATTTTATTTCGTTCATTTTAATTATACAAGCTGATACATTGGAGATGTAGATAAGTATTTAATTTACTCATACTATTTTTGTAGCCGCACGCCAAAATCGTAAGGCGTTTTTGATGAAATTTATTAGGATCGGCTCAATAATTTCATAAAACTGGATATGAATCCCAATTATATCCAATTTTATGAAATTATTGTTCTTTTTTTTATGTCTTTGAGTAGCCTTGTCATCATCACCGATCAGGGAGGCGGGAAGCAGGACGTTTTCACTCTCGACATTTAAGCATCAGCAGCTCGTGGAGCTCGAACCTAGGCTTAGGACATTACTGGAAAAGGTAACCTAAAGTACGATCGTCGAAGAGGAAAGTTTAGCCGTGAAGGACCATTTATAGTATGCATTATTCAAAGTGCAGCCTTTGTGTCATTGGCGTTTGACAATTGACGTTTTGCGTGCATTTTTTCCTTACGAAATGATTTATTCGCGACATTAGTCATTAGTACTAATCTAGGCACTCTAAATGTGTAACGAAATTCTATATAAGATATATACCTATATTTGGGAAAATCGACAATTTATAAATAACATTCCTCTTTTATTTATCCTTTTTTGTCGTTTTATTTAAACTAATAAAGAATTTGCTACTGTAAAAGTCTGAATACGTCTAATGTGGGCCTTTTGCTTATAAACAATCAAACATCGGGGCAGTGAGCAGCATATCGTCAGAATAAGTTTTCATTGAATAATCTGCAGGACTCTTAGTAACAATCTAACATCGGGTCAGTGAGCAGGTTGAAGTAATGCAGTAAAAAAAATCCTCAGGTATTCACTTGGCCGAGTGCGGGGTTAGGCGCAGGTTGCACGCGCTTGCAATTATCGGGCGCTCTGCAGCTGCGTCGCTTTTTATCGCTGCCGCCACCCTGACTACGCCGCACTTGCAGTATAGAAGTACAGTTAATAGCTAAGTGTAGTTGATGTTTAAAAGAGAAAAGATTTCACTTTTTATTTTGTAAGTATATGAAACAAAACATAAACTTCAAAAAAAAAATCTTTTAATATTCAATAATTACATTATCCAGAAGAAACATGGGCTTCATCGGGATCTTTGCGGTTGAATAAGTTATTAGAGGTCACGCGGATCCCCCCCGCCGGGGTCCTCGGTTTGTCGTACCGGGGGGGCTCATTAGGCCCTGCCATGGCAGGGCTGAAGCGAAGAGGGACCCCGAGGTGAGCCGCGACTGCACAAATAGCATACGGGCAGTTGCGGCGGTCCGGCTGTAACCTCCGCAGCCGGACCAGGGTTGCCGAGGAAGAGGAGGAGCGGAGTGTTTTCGTTGCTCGCCTCCCTATCCTCGGCAACCCGACAGGGGCGCGCTGGGTCGCGTCGTGGTGGGTCGCGGAGGGATTGAGCGTCTCGATGCTCTCCCTCCGCGACGACAGGGCTCTGCCCTCAATTTGGGTCGCCGGGTGGAAGGCGGCCCCCTCTGGCGAGACGCTCTCCGCGTGCCCTCTGGCTTAGCAGAGGGCACAGCGCGAGAGTGGGCCCACGACGCCGGTCTCGGGGACGATCGGCGTCTGAATCCTGGGCGGAGTAGTTGAGACATGCTGGGTGGCCTGGCATGTCTCGACGCGCGCGCGTGCTCGGTGCTGTGCATCCGACGACTGATGGCGTGGGCTGCACAGCATCGACCACCGCCGCGCGAGGTGAGCCGCGCAGCGCGGCACGCGCACTACCGGAGGAGCTGTTGTATAGTCCCGACAGTGGGGATACCGGCTCCTCCGGAACTGCGCCGATGGAGGCCACCTTGGGGTTTAGTCGGTTCGAGTCCGACACACCGCCCTCTGGATCCCCGTCCGGGGGGTGACGGCTCGTGGGAGTTCCCCAAGTAAAAAAAAAAAAAAAAAAAAAAAGGTCACGCGGATAAAGTTAATTATGGATGTTGTCAATAGGACCTATCGACTTTTTGCTGATTGCGTAGTGTCAAAAACTAATCATATTCCATCATGTCCGCAACCCCCAAGGGGTAGATGGAGTCAAGAGGCAGCGAGCTCCAATATCCACTCCTAGACATAAAACAACAACTTAGTTGGGCCGAATGGAAAAACTGTGATAAAGTAGTGTCAAGTGGCTACAGATCATAGTATCAATAGATGATTATTAACCGGTTATCGGTGACCGACATGGCTTAGTCTTAATGAAAGTACGCTGTCCAAAAATCCCGAATACTTAATGAGTATTCAAGACTGGTTTTGAGTATATTGAGCGCAAAGTAATTTTTCAAGTTTCCGAGACAGACTTGTCTCCCTATTCAACAGTAGATTGCGACTTTCCAGATATAAAGTAAATTGCAGGCGCGATTGATTTACTGTTCTTTAATTCATTGTGACTGGGGCGGGACTAGCAAATAAAATGCAACTATTCGGAAGAGGTAAAGAATGCGCAGTTGTCGGTGCAAGTAATGTTAATTCAGCCGATTGCAGCTTTAAATATGTTTAACCTTCTTACAGACATTATTAAAAAAAATTAAATCCTTTTCTTACTTCAATAAGACTTTGCGGTGAGTCATATTCGTTTCATTAATATGCTAGACCTGTTTTACTACATCGACACGTCTTTAGTAATAACGTTTTCCTTAATGACACCAAATCAATAGGGACGTTTCCTGGTTAAAAAGAGCTGATTGTATTTATACCGTCAGTTAGATTTTATCAAAAATATTGAAACCTTATTTTTGCTTTATCCATGAAAGGATAATTTACGAAGATACAACGAATCAAAGTTCTGAATTGGAGTGTTTTGACTTTAATGGACGCTAAAATTTACAGGACCTAGTGACATCAGACAAAATGCATTATCATTTTTTGCTAGACAAAATTGAATTAAAACAATTGTTTTTGGCAACTAGGTTATTTACTTCTGCTTATGGCGATTAAGTATTTCTCATATATCCTCACTAATTTCGCATGATTAAGAATAACTTATCTTCTATTTACTTTTATTGTTTAAGATTTACGACAAGGCTATATCGCCGTGATAAGAGCACGCCCGTCACGCCAGCCGCACAGCCGTGCACATGCGGTGACTGCTAAGCGCATGCATCGTAGTATCCCATTCCGCCTTATCAGTAATATGTCCCAGATTGTACATATAATAGTACTTTGTGGTGCTGCCATTGCTATAATTGCAATTCTTGGGATAGTATGATACAATGCAAGGTGATATGCATGATACAGTCTCTGCTATCACGATTTATTATTTATTTATACGACACGTTCAGTATTTTTAAGTCCCACAGATACCAGTTGCGTTTCTTGTTTAGTATGTCTTAAAAGGCGGCTTATAGTGTATTGGGTATTGGGTTCATAATTTTGTAGGACATTAGCTTGATATCTGACTTTCACAATGTTCCATCTACAATAGAACAACTCGATTAGATGTTTGGCTAAAAGTGGTTTGCACCTTGGACTTGGTCTACCCCTTCAGCGATTACGGGCGTGATATCTATATATGTATTATTTATACGAGACTGCATATACAATATCTCGTTATATATACTAACGATTACTCTACTAATCCTGGGTTTGAACCCGCACACCTCCGATTTGTGGCGCGTGTCTTTACCATTAAGCTACCACCGCTCTACTATCAAGAGATACTGCGCTTAAAATCAGATCCTGAAATTAATAACAGTAGTATGTATAGTACTGTCATGTTCGCATTCGCACGCGAGGCTACCCCGCGAGGTATGTTGGCCACATCAAGCTGCAGCAATTAATGTGTGCACGCGGCCAATTTAACGGTACGCCACATTGACTCCTTATTACGAGATGCACTGCGTACTAGCATCAGGAGATGTCAACATGTGATGTTACATTCCCATGCATCTGGTTGAGTGAGCCCACCTCACTCAACCATATGCATGGGAATGGATGTTGAGTGAGGTGGCACATACGTTACACTGTTGATCAGGTGCCGCTTTTGAGTCTAATTGTGCTTAGCTTATATAGCAATCTGTCAAGCAAATATTATGAATAGTTAAAAGTTATACATGATTTAAAATACTTATACTGTCATGGAAATCGATGGTATTTTGCTCGTATATTCTTTCAGTAGGTTCAATCATTGCATAACGGCGGTAGAATCTTTTTGCCTGATCTATTAAAATTGACGATTCATTAAGTTTGTTTGAAACATTGAAACACATTTAAATAAACAATATTTTTAAGCCCTGACTTTTGACTTGCTAAATTTCAAATTTCTTGTCTTTTCAAATTTTCAGTACTTCTACGTCACTACAATTGATCTATCGGTCACATCAAACCGCACCGTGGATACCACACCGGCAATTGTTTAGCGCACGCGCATCGTTAACGTTACATCGGGTTGCGTTCCTATCACGAGTCCTACATCAGACATCGTAATTACAATGTCTGAGTACTCTTTGTGCTTTCGCGTTCGGGACTGTACCATTATTGCGACCACTGATGATGGTCACGCGAAGCAGGCTGTCATTGTAGCTGAGACCAATTTATTGCTATTTAAATTGCGTTCTATTTACAAGGTAACAGCAAAACACATTTTAGGTCCTTAAACTCTTTGACACGTATAAGCAGAATACTAAAGCTTCCTGGGACTATAGTTTTGTCTGGAGTTGGAAGGTTATTATTACAAAGAGTTAGTACTTTTGTAAAAATCTAATTCGATCTTCATACCTTTCATGTTAGTATTAACAATCATATCATTCGAATGTTATTATGGACGAAAAATAGAAGTCTGAATAAAAATTAGGTAACCTGTCGTAACATCAACAACAAAAAAAAATCAGTCGAATTGAGAACCTACTTCTTTTTTGTAAGTCGGTTAAAAACCACATAATCTAAAGCACTAGTTATGAACATAGCGCAACAAATCAAATTTTAAATGTGCAATTGTATAATATATATATATATATGCTTCCATGAAATTTAGGTATGGAGTCAATTGTTTATATATGTAAATCACTACTATCAGGTATCATCTGTTTACACAAGGGAAACAAAGCTACCGTGGCATTAAAAGGCCACTCAAACGTTTTGCCCTAAGTTTTCAATTTCATTTTAAATAACTCGTTCAAATGAAACCGACATTAACCCGCACCCCGCACCGTTCTGTGACAAACATTACCGAAAATGGTCATTTTCACCAGCCATTACGTGTTTACGGACGTAATAAGCGAATAAACACCTCTCAGCTCATTAGGTTTTATTTGCACTCCTTATAATAAAACAAAATGGACGGCGTAATTAATATAATGCACGATAATTGAGATAATTATCGTCGTGTGCACCGCTGCAGTTATGCACTGATAAACATAATGGACCATTCTTTCGGTCCGCTCTCAATTATGTAATATTGTTTTCATACCTATGTGAATGCTTCGACGGAAACAAACGCGATTGTAGTGTAAACAGGGATAATACCAGTTGATGTCAAATGCGGGATACATACCTGTAACAAACATTAGGAATATTATTAGTAAATTGATCGACACAAAGACTGTAGGACAATCTGTGGTCTATCGTAATAAATACATTTATAGTTATAAAATTTATATATCTGTTTCTTTAACGGCATACCAAAAGTTTGAACCCTAAGAAAGGATATAGGCCACTATTTATACTAGACAAATTGTAATATAATACCGATTTTTACGCCGACATAAACTAGTAAATCAGTGAAAACAAACGTCTTCACGTAGACTAACCACAGGTACCCTCCCTTCCAAATCCCTATAACCGTGCCTCCAATGCCTCAAACTTTGCAATGGAGAGACTTAGTTGCAAAGCAGCCCAACGGGTCGGGCAATGTAGGTGGTCGTCAGTCGATCCACAATAGCAGCCAAACCTGTTCGCAGCCCGGCACACTTGTAGTGTTTACAAGTGCAAACACTACAACAAGTGCCTGAAACATAGATTAATATCTGGAACTGGTGGTTTTGAAGCCGCCGATTGTGGCGCGAGCGAAACTTTGGTGACTAAATGAGGAATGAACGACTAGAACAACTTTAGTTACTCTTGACACTCTAAATTAACTAGTAGATCGTGTCCGTGACGAAGCCCCGGAAAAAACAAAAATAAGATAAAACTGAAACAATGTTATAAAGTTATACCAAAACCTAATATTTTTGATAAATGTTTAAAGAAATAGCTATTCTGTTTAGTTTGATTGAGTAACAAACATGTTAACATACAAAGCTTACAAATGACAATATTAGTAGATGTTGTGAAGGTAACTGGATTCGATAGAAATGAAACATTTGTAGCAGTCTATAGCCTATTATGTTAACATTATACCCAAACACAGTGCTCAAATTCCCTGCTCCTGGTTAAACGTGATAACTATTAAAACAAGAAACCTAAGAATAAAAATATAACACATTCGTCTTTCAAATATCCGCATTATTTATAACCGTTACGATTATTTACAACTGCCTAAATATATAGAATAAGCTTGAGACTCATCGTAAAAATTAAATACAATAAAAAAATACAATACTAATTTGTATTTTAACAGGCACGCGTGTAAAAAGTCTTATGAATATATTATTTATCAATACAGCACAGCACTTCTTCAAATGTATGTTTCGTGGTATGAAAAAATATAGTTGAGAATGTAACTCCCATTTTTTTTACCGACTTCAAAAAAGGAATAGGTTTTCAATTCGACCGTATATATACATAAATATATTTTTTAATGTGTTTGCGGATAACTTCGTTTTGTGTATATAAGTACACATTATTATGAACTGTTCTTGCCTGTTTCCGCAAATGTTGACACCCTTATTATATTGAAACATAAACGTATTCTCAATATTAGTTAATAATACATTACGGCATCATAACTGTTTGTATTTGATAATAATTTCCACTTGCTTACTAAATTCATGAGAAGAATGATACGAACATGCTGACAACCACTAAGGCTACCTTTTTTTCCTTTTTTTTTTAAAGGAAATTCTAAAGATACTCGTAGTCTAAACGGTTAATGTCGTCAAGTTTCTTAATGGCGATCATAAACATGCCTTTTATTTATCGTTTTCATGAATCCTATTCCTCGGTGAGTCATAGCGTGTATCGCGAAGTTTAGTAAACATGGTCATGAATCACAGGTAGATAAAAGATGTAAAATGTTACTGAATAGCTGGAATCGGTGTGTTATTCATATCGTTTCAAGTCACATAATTTTTAAATGCAACAATTACGTGCATTGGTTGAGATTGAGACTCCACGTTTAGCTCAAGTACCGATTATTACAGCTTTGAAATCAATTATTTCAATACGGGAACTGATACAATAAAAAGGTTTTTTTTGGGATTTGGGAGTGCTGTCTTATTGTAGTGGTTTTTTATTAAGTGCATAAAGCAGGCCTTTAAAATATGTGTTCATATAATTGAAACTGAAAACATTACAAGATGTGCTAGAAACTTCATCTCATTACTAACGCAACTCTGAATACAACAAAAAACATACTGATATCTCAAAACTATAATGAAGTATACTCTTAAGAATCTGTAACAAATTCTAAGTGAATCCGCATGAGCGAAGCCGTGGGAACACGCCAGTTAGCGATAAATCTGTAAATATACACCGTTGGTTTGCGCCAGAGTCGCTCGCAAGCATGCGCCCGCGCAGCGCGCACGGTATAATGATGCGCATTACGCTTATCTTTATTATTGAATTGATAGATCAATTTGCGCCCGCCTGGTCCGCCACGCTGGTTCTGTGGTATGATTCAAGTCTCTATATTAGCACGGAATACCTATTGTTTTTTGTCCAGGTTCATTACATTTTTTGCAACGTGGGTTTATATATTTTTTATAACGTCATCTATAGCGGTCATCAAGAGGTGGAAATATCTAGAGTAAGTCTTAAATCAAATTGGTAAAAATTTAGACAATAGCTTTGTTTAAATTTTACTCATAAGCAGCAGCTGTGAACTTAAAAGTGGTGTGTATTCGGTCACCATAGAATATAGAGGCATCTATGTTTGTATACCTTTATTATCGATTCGATTGAATAAAACGGAGCATACCAGTGTTCATTGTTCAAACATTTAATACGTTGCCGGGGCCATTGAAGCGCAGCCATCAATAGGTACTTCAAAGTCAGCCTAAAAACGAGCCCAAACGTGTTCTGTTTTGGTGTGTAGGTTGCAGTGTCAATAGACATTTGAATAAACAACTGCGACTCGTACAAACTCCGTCGACCCACGTGATCAATTCTGTAGGCCACTTTAAAATACTAGGTTCAATGAACTTTGCAGTATTTGGGTAATATTTACGAATATCATATCTGTGTGGGACGAATTTACTTCTAATATGGAAAACCAAATTAAAATGACCAATTATTTTTAAAAAATGGGATGTAGAAAACTACACATAAACAACAAACTATACATTTTTGAATTTTTGATAAGAAGAATACTGATAATTTAATTGAGGTAGCTAAGCTCAACTAAAATAGTGTCACGACCGGTTAATAAAATCTCGACCGTCAACTAAACGGTAGTACCAAAAAAGTAGCAGTAAAAGCTTTCAACAAGAAGGTCACTTATGTAATTGTTAAAATCACCAAGATCTTGGATAAGGCTAAGTACAGCAACATAGATAGACAATAGCGTCGCTGTGAGAGCCACACTGTCTACTGGCACGAGACAGCTCGCCGTGACGAATGGGGCCTTGGGAAAACAATGGGTTACTCCACCATTTCGGATGGCGTCCTAGAAACTGAAGGAGTCACGGGCCGAATCTAATTAAAATTGCCGCGGCAAGTACAAAAACTATTCGGTAATGGCGGTTTTGTTGATAGCGATTGAGATAAACGCTTCACTGTCTAGTGGAGAGAATCTTAGAAACGCTTCACTGTCTAGTGAAGAGAATCTTAGCTTGATAATATTACAGAGTACATACATGCAAAAAGTGAGATACAAATTCCACTGGCTGGTATATTTTTGGAGAATTAAGAATAGAATTCATCCTCGTCAGATCTTTTCGTATATATCAATGACAAGATATAGTTATCATCTACGTCTAGACATCATCCTAATGGAAGGATAAAATTTTTCTAAATACATCCAACTATTAGCATTAAACGGTTGTTGTATACTTATTTCCTATTCAGATTATAGTATAATATAATAAATATTTGTATTTAAGTAAACAAGCACATCTGGGTCCGGATCAACCAAGCGCGATGAAAAACCTCATAATTGAGAATTGGCGAAACATCAAGACAACTTGTTCTGGGCCTGATAAATAAGCTAAACGAATGGAGAGAAACGAGAAGGTTTTTCAATGTTGGAAGGAAAGCCGCGCCAATGAGCCGAAAGTTGAAGATGGAAGCCTACGCGAGCCGAATGAGCAACCAACACCAAATAATCAATTAGTATTCGAAGCGCACGCGTCGGATTTATTCCACAAGAGTACACTCTAACTTGTCCTCAAGTATGTGGTTCAAGGCGCATCGGAGAAATGACAACAATGAGTAATATGACCGGTTTTGTGCAGGATATTGGTGGTATAGTTGTAACAGAGGTTGATACTTACAGAATATGGAGTGCCTAAGCAAATACTCTCCTTTTTTATTCGTCCAGTCACGTACAAATCCTACTATCGAGTAGGCATCAAAGTATGAGGCAAGGCTTATGTTTTGTGCAATACAATACCATCTGTAATCCGTTTTTTGACGATACCAAAGGTATTCCAAAATTCGACGCAACGCACACATTATGAAAATTAAATTCAAAATGGGTATAAAATGTTATGGTATATATAGCAGGTCTAAAATATTCAGATGTCACTTTGACTTTTTAATTTGCTTTGCTAATATTTTTAAAATATTTGATTAGATTCTTACGATTGTACATCGATAATCTATTTTGGTCTATATTTTATACTCCGTATAATGCGCGATACTTAACAACTTTATAACGTAAAAGGTCACAGATTTTTAACAAAAAATAAGTAACTCGACAGCGCATTTAAATTTACAAACATTTTAATGATTCGAACGCCGGTCAAACATTGGATGGCCGTATGAATATTGAAGAGATGCAAATTACTGCAGCAACGGGTGATATAATGGTCGGTGTCGAAACCACCTTGACAGAATAGCGCAGAAATTAACATTTTTGCTAAGCGATCTGACCTTTCGGCTGCGACGCCACAAGCGATTTGGTTGCAAGAGTTTGAGAAAATAAATACGGCTGATGATGTAGGTCAATATCATAACAGCATTAAGCCGTATCAAATAATAGCCGATAATAATCGGGCACAATGCGTTATTTACAAAACGCAGTAATAATTAAAGTCGGGTAGTAATTCTGGTGGAATAAGATTGGAGGTGTGAGAACCGTTAAATTGATGTATTCATATCTCTCGATGTCTAAGAGATTTATAGAAGCGAAGTGTGAGAGATGATTGCAAAAAATGTGTGCCAGGTGGTGAATAGAACAACTTCTATGATATCGTATAGTAACTCACTCGTGACTATTCAGATTTTATTACTTGTACCCTTTTTGACACTTCTTATAAGATACATTGCGAACCTACGAAAAGAAGCACTATTGAAAATACCTGACAAAAATCTGCTGGAAATGGACCATCATTTGACAGCTGTGCGCATCTGATCAAACCATCCCTAAGTTCAGGCTAAAGTAAAAACCCCGCTTAAATGATTACTACGGCCAGACACAATCTTAATTAGCAATTATATGTTTTGCGTATGAAGCGCGCCGGTCGTTGGCTGCGCGAATTTAGCCGCGCAAAGGTCGAAGATGATGACTCACGCGGAGGAACAGGCCCGCTGTCCGTGCGCGCATCGCGTGGCGTCACTCACAGTTTTATGTTCGCAATTTCATGTTTGAGATGATGAGCACTCGAGTTAATCATTTCTTTTTATCTCCGCGCTTCTAACGGTTGGCTTCATTACAAGTTATGATTTTAATACCGCGTGGTTGGCCAATGTCAAGTTTTTCCGAATGAATCAATCAATTTGAGCCACATAATATACGCTTACTAGATGTTTGTCTAGTTTGTTTATTTGCGTTTTTCCTAGACTGAAAATATGAAACTTCCAGATCATTCTTTTAAGTATAATCTTCTATAAAAAAATATATACGGTCGAATTGACAACCTCCTCCTTTTTTTGGAGTCGGTTGAAAAGATGGGATTTTTCAAGGCAAGGCGTATTTTTTGATAACGTCTTGTTTTGTAGAGACTTCTATTTAAATAACGATCGAATATACTTGTCGAAAGAAACTAGGCATCACGCAAGCAATATAAAACGTGGCAGGTATACTAAAAAGCGTAAACAAAATTAATTGCAAAATAGAAGATCATGCGCAAAATTGCTTAAGTCGCCAAACGTGAACGCGTTAATTTCCGTTGCGCTCCTAATACCATTCGGATCGGTGAGTGCGTCGGCGGGTCTCGTTCCTTTTGTGGCGTCGGGTGCGCGGACGTCATCCAGGCTCCGGTATGAATGAAACAGGATCCCAGCGCAAACAAGTTCGCGGCAGGACAATAAGTCGTAAAGTGGCGCGAGCGAGCTGCAGCGCGCGACGTCCGTGATAAATGGCCGGGCTGCAATCACGCAGGTGACCGAACGATGGCCGACATAAATCCTGCTGGTAATCACCGATGGCGGAACAAAGCCTGCAGCTGATGAATTGGTTACAAATTCGATTTATCGAGGCTGAGATTGATGTCTTAAGGTTTTGATGTATTCCTTAATACAAACATGCAAAGCTTGCTTGTTTTATAATACGTTATTAAATGGTCTTTTCGTTTTTTGTACTTTTGTTTTCGCTTACAAGTTTCCTACAAGCCACTTTTAACTACCTTTACAGTAGCTCAAAGTACGAATCAGAAATCAATTGCATCAATTTGCACTGAATGCGCAATTGAAAGTGTGCTAACAAAATCATGAAATATGTTCGTCTAATTATATCAAGGCGACATTTTATTACCAAAATTACAAATAGTAAATACCTAATTAAGTAAAAATAGAATTAGGACTACTACCAAATTACTAGCAAAATTATTGCTTCGATCAGTATCGATGGGTTATTGAATATTTGTGCCGACAAATACAACAGTGATCTCACCGCATTCAAAAAGATTTACACCAGAATACAATGCCATGATTTTGTTTTCCTCGTCAAACATATAATTGCAATGGTTTAGTTATTCGCGTTTTCCTTGATTGGATTATAATAGGGAACGTGCACCAACTACAGGGGGCAGCACTAAATCAACAAAAGAGACACTATGCGGACAGTAAAGGAAGCTTATATTAGACCTGTCATCGTACTGTGAATAATGTAAACAAAATTATATTTTGTTTACATTATTTTTTATATGATAAAAATTATAAATAACGTATGACAGCGTAGCCAAAATATGTGTAAATGTCAAAAGTTCTTAGAGGCGGACCATGTATTGAAAGTTAAAGAGTAAATAAACGAAGTAAATAATTTCGATGTAATAACCAAACTCGCTAAATCCTGAATCATGGTCTAAGCACGGGATATAAAGCTAGGGAGATGGTGATAGGTGCATCCAGAAACATAACAATATATTATAACTAACTAGAATAATAAAACTAATTCTGTTTACTTGATAAAAAAATCAATCTCAAGTATTCATGGCATACAAATTTCCCATTGACGGCACCAGTTGGCAGCACCGTCGTCGTGCACGTCCCCTATAGCGCAAAAACTTAGACAATAAACGCTTCCTAAATTGTATAGAGGCATTGCCCTTCGGGGCATCCACGAAATGGCCAGCAGTGACTCATAGCAGCAGCCCTGAAGCAGTCTCGCTCTAGTGCTCACTATGACGGAAGACAATGGCCTTCCCACGACGCCCGGTACTATTTCACCATTCAAGGAACCGACATAACAGAGGTACCACATAGTTTCCTAGACACCGAAAACTTGTTAGTTCTAACTTGTAATGACTAAAAAGTTGGAGTTAAAAAACAATTGGCCAACTGGCATTGAACGAGTATAAGTACAAACGGATATTGGTACGTAATTATAGCTGTTACGAACTAGTACCCTACATTGCAATGCTGAGGAATTATCTTGAGCTAGTCAGATAATTGTACACTAAACTACTTGATGAAGTGTTGTTGAGCATGACTAAAAACCTCTTATTATGCAAATAAAAACCTCCTTTTATAAACTTCATAGGGGTTATTTCCGCCTTTTACATATTTTATTGACTTGAAGGATTATACTACGTGTGAAGCCTCGGTGACCTTAATCGTTAGGTTGCTAACAAAGCGATATTGACGTTTACTGTGGGTGTAAAGTTTCAAAGTAGGCTCAATTAGGTCACGTGTTAAGTATAATTAAACATAAAAACAAACGACTGTAATACCACTTACTTATATTTCTGCAATCTAAGTACAAAATTATATAACACATTGTATACACAAGCACATATGAAGGGGTAACATCGCAAAGAAATCTTGTGCGGATGTACGAATAGCTGTAATCCAATTTTTCCGGTTACCTAAGGATTACCGAAGGCCAAATGTCAATCTATTCAATGTAATAACATGAAAATCAAGGATCTTGTAAGCATACCCTGCAGAAATAAATACAAATCGTATTTTATTTACGGCTGACCAGAGGTTGAAAAAGAAGATATGAGGTCTGCACCGACCACAGATGACCTGAGAAAAGAGCAAGAATATAATGATGATTTTATTATTATATATATATGGCAAAAAATATTAAACTACAACAACCGCGTGTGTAATCTATTTTTATTTGCAGTCCTCTAGTAGATATAGCCTTGAGAGTAACAACTCTCTAAGGCTATATCTACTAGAGGACTGTTATGTTGAATCGGTGCTGTTACACCGATTCACAGAAACTTTAGGATCCTAATATAAGTAGACTAGTAAGATGAGGTTTTCTGTTTTTATCCTATTGATTTTTGCGAAAGCCATTTATAGCGATTCTAGTACGATTATTTCTAATGGGTCTATAAAAATTAACATTGATATGTATTTAGGATATCTCTCCATAAGTCGATACGTGGCCGCGTCACGCTTAGAGTGGTACTAAGCAGGAAGGGACCGAGTTGTTTATATCAAGCTCGGGTGCCCGAGACATTTTTCATGTCACTTTAAGCCCCGCAAGCCAGGCCGGCCTTGGGGGACCCGGCAGGCAAACGCCACCTAGATAATAAGGCCAGTCTAACGCTGAGTGCATCAGGGTCCCACTATGTCTCCGGCCAGTCTCGACCTGGTTCTGTTCACGTGCCCGTGGTCAAGCGCCGCTCGCATGCTAAACCGGACGAAATCGCCTCGAGTGTCAGCATCCGTCGCACTTTCCCCACTTCCTATCAACCTGATCTCAGGGCACTGTTGAGGTTTACTTTCTTTTTACTTACAATGGGACGGTACTATATCATATTACGTTGATTATATATGCAGTACAGTCGCCAAGAAATATTAAACGATTTAGATTCTCGTAGAAAATGGTGGAAAAGTAGCTTATAAAGTACACCGTAACATATTATAACGCTTTATATTATATGGTTACATATTGCATTCACCATAAAACCTGTTTTCAGGATTTTATATAGCAAAAAGAAAACGGAACTCGTCTGTCATACTCATGATACAAGTCTTGCACTTGTTTTTACAATTTGATATTTTTAAATTGCATCTAATTCTGAAATCGTTCGCTTTTAATTTTCAGTTCTAAAATAAATTCAATTCATTAACCTCATTGACCTTGGATCGCTTCGCCGCAGTCAATGAATCTTTAAACCAAATAGATTAAGATTTTAACCTAGTTTTCGTTATTCAAACAATGCTTTGCAATAAACGACTACTTGCTAATCTCTTTTGAAAATGTTTGATATTACATACATACCACCACGGCCATAAATTCGTAAGGGGTAGGCAAAGTCTAATGAGCAGTACACGCTACCTGAACAACATTTAGCCAAAGATGAAATGAATGATGGAAAATTAGATGCAAAATTGTGAAAAAGTAGATACAAGTGGCTAACATAACGATTACAAACTAAATATCTTAAGTCATCTTTTAAGTCGTAGTAGGCTTCATCATAGTTGGTAAATTCTTTTTAAGACCTATTCCCACATGGGACAAGAGCCGTGAAGTTTATCGATGTTCCAAAATTCATTTGTCGAGTGTACGTACGTACAGTCGGCGATATTTAACGCTGGCGCAGCGAGGTCGTGAGTCACGCCGAAGAGCGCCGGTGTATGAAAGGGAGGACATGAATGGGTCATTAGGGGAGGCTTGCCTGACGCTTCCTCCGCGACGTTGATGTATGGCGCTTAGGCCACAAATATCAATGTAATTTGGGGACAGTGTGCGTGTATCAATTTGAATTGCTAATTACGTAACACCTGTTATGATATGCTTAGGTTATGAATGTATATCTAACTGTCTATCATGCCTAAATCAGTTAAAAGTTGTTCATGATAAAATTTGGCACGTCAAAAGTTTACTTATCTCTTGAGCGACCTATGTGAAAACTTTGGAGAAACTCTTTTGGGAAACATGACTGATACGATAAAAAAAAACGCTGTTATAAATTATGCACGTTTAATTTGTTTTTCACCAGTGATATTACGTTGCAACAATGTTAACAAAAAATTATGTAAAAATTTATCGCATGCCTGTTATTCCTGCGAGGAAAACAGCATGCGATAAATTTTTACACATCTAGTTGTTAGTGGAACGATGAATTTTATTTTTTTTATCTGGTTTCTCAGAAAAGGTAAGGTCGATCGGACAATATTTCTCGTCTTGTCATCCTGCGGCCTGGGCTAGGCTATGCTAAAAATAGAAAAGGACGGAGGAAGTTCGCAAAAAATCGTTCACGCACGTGTGTTTCTAACTAACCGATATTGGCCGCTTCCTCAAGATGCGACTCTATTTCGTTAAGCTTTCTTGTTTAAATAAACATTTTAATGCAACAAAACTTTTATTATATGTAATGACAGAATTTACCTCCTCTCTACAACAATTACATTGAATGCTATTTAAAAAAATTGAGAATTAAGAAAAGATCTAATAACTTGTAACATACAATACTGTGAAAAAAATACGTTAAATTATGATTTAAAGAATGTTTAGATATGTGTATAAACAAACAAGGTTCAGTATTTATATAGGTCGAGAAATAAATAATTAATTTAAGTTCTGAGTATTGGTAAGTAGCAGTGTTGCTGTGTTTTTTTCATAACGTCATAAATGAGAAATGTCTAATGATGATGCATTTTGCACATTGAATTAGACCTATGGATGATCTAAAGTAGTTACACGCGTCAAACTAATACCTACTTAAAAGCCTTTGCTCCGTGCATGCTTCTAGCCGGTTTAATCGAATAAACAGATGTAGACCAATGTGAACTAGCGGATTGGTCACATCCCAAATAAACCGAGCCTGCATCCGGCCGCCGTTAACATCGATTCTATCTGATGATTGGAAGATTGGAATGGGCCAGTCGGCCATAGTTTACCGTGCCAATACCTCCTGGACAGATACCAAAACGTTTAAACCGGATTTTACAACATATTTCTCCCGAGTATGAGCTACATATTTTTAGCCCTAAGCAGATAATGTATATGTGAATGATGACTGCACTTAATTTTCCAGTTTGAGTACTGGGCAGCAATGGAAAACGTCATGGGAAAATCTGCAAAGTCAGTTAACAATGCGTGTGTAACCATGACCCAATTTGGTTCCTTCATCCAAGAGTTATGAAAGTCTGATGGTGGCTGGTGCAATGTAATAACCGGACTTGCAAAATCTAGGGTCATGGTTAAACGTACCCTGGACAGAAAACTCAATTAAACTTTACGAAGATATATCTCTATCGTATGTTTAAATCCAAGTTAATTATAACATAACATCACGCCCATAATCCCCGAAGGGGTAGGCAGAGTCAAAGGGACAGCAGGCCCCTTTAACCACAATTAGCCAAAAATAAAACTGGGCTGGGTTAGATGGAAAATTGTGAAAAAGTAGTGACAACTGGCTAGCTTGTCGCCTACATAATCACATACCCATAACCCGATATACCATTAGTCGCCTTTTACGACATGCTAGGCAAGAAAGACAGTTGGCAAATTCATTTTAAGTCTCAGACCAACACGGGACTAATTATAAACTTTGTATAAACGCTCAATACGCCTTATCTTTTGCAAGGGCGATACAGCTGGGAATAAATTATCAAGAATCGTTTGATTAGGGTAATATTTGTATTCCAATCAAGGTGACGGCAGTGGGTGTAATTAACAATGAAAGGAAGTCTATACTTATGTAAATTAATCATCAATACACGCACCGCATTTAAGTTATTCTGCGTATAGAGTTTTATTTCAGGCACTATTTTATGTTTATTAAGTTTTATGAGTGATATATAACCAACTAAAGTGATAAAAAATAACACTTCCGGCCTCTTTCACGCCACTAGCGGGGTAAGCAGAGATATATATGTATATGCCACTTATGACAATCTCGATGGTGCATTCGGTAGTAACCCTGCCCCATGCGCCAAGAGTTGTGGGTTTGATCCCTACCCAGGACAAATATTCGTGTGACGAATACTTGTGTTTGTTCTGTGTCTGGGTGTTAATATCCAATATTTAAGGATATGTTTGTAATACCACTGTTGTTTCTGATATCCGTAACACAAGTGCTTAAGCTACTTACCTCGGAGTCAGATCAATGTATGTCATGTTGGCTGATATCTGATATTATTTATATTTATAAACGCTGCAAACGCAATCCTTTTTTTAAAATCGAAATGTTCACTGGAATTTATTGATTGAATGTGATTTATTTTTGTAGTTCATTAATATCATATATGTTTTTCAGAATAAAGAAAAAGGAAGTCTTTATTATGATATTATGTTCCTATTCCTATTTTTTATTACTTTATGCGTTATAAAGAATTAAATAAAAAATTACACTCAACGAACATACGTTTTGTGAAATGCTGATTTAAAAATATTAGTTCCAAAAAGACTCCATCCGGATACAGACTTTCATTTCAGCAGAGCTGATCGGCTACCCACCCTGCATACTGATTATTACAAATAACAAAACGGCAAGACAACGTCAAGAAAGCGTGTCCGAAGAGAGCACAGCTATCAGTAAAAGTGTTGCTAAATGGTCACCGCGTCTCGCGCAGATTCGATTATTTCGGCGTCGATGGAGCGAGACCGAGGGTGAAGCACGAATATTTGCGATTCGTTTCGTCGTCGTAACGTCTTTTGTTTACGTTGTTCGATGACAATACAATTGATGTTACGCTGACGATGACTTTACTTTCTTACCGAAAGGAATGGTATCTGGTAAAATAAGTAGATGGGCCTTTTTAAGCCACAACACTATCATTTGCGGTCTAGTTTTAGGCTTAGTCTTTCATTCATGTTAGTCTGACACTTAATTATAACATACCGACCGTATTCCTCGCCTAGAACGTCGTCAATGGCGACTAATAGTGTATTGGGGGTTGGGTGTGTAATTATGTAGTTTATCATTAATTTTCACAATTTTACATCTAACCAACTCAATTAAAATGTTGGCTTAATGTGATATAAGGAGTTTATTACTCCTTGGACGCTGCCTAACCCTTTGATTGCGCGTGTGATGGTATGTCATGCCTTAACATACAAAAACCATAATATAGTTAAAAGCTGTTTTTATTACACCTGGAAATGTAAACTATAGATGAAAGCTAGTGTCAAAAATAATTGACACGTGCCTAAATTCACCGGATTGTTGAACTGTAAGTAGAGCTTAGACGCCCACGTGTTCAAGCATGAATGTCTGCTTATCCCATCGAGTTATGGTTACGACATGGTGAAAATGAAGTCGTTCGCTATTATAGTCATCATTTTAGATGATTATCACTTAACATGTAGTAAAGCGTGTATAATGTATTAAGCATATTACGTTAGCGGTGAAGCTTAAATTAAAAAGTAAACAAAATATGTTCATATTTCGGTAATTACATTTTTATACCATATATTTAGTGACCAAATTCGGATAAGTTGGTCGTTACTTGAACAAATTAAGTATTAAAAAATCATAGATTTTGTTCTTAGCTAATCTCAAAGTCAAGTATCAGTGTTCATTTAGGTTCATGTGAACTTGTGACAGACTTTTCAATAAAAACTTTAATGATCCATTATAAAGTAAAAGAAATATAAATGCGTGACACGCACAGAAATAAAGATAACAACTTCAAATGGTTTGTAGACTGGAGTTAAGTTACATATAAGCAGTGGTAACTATGCAAACATTTCTAGGAAATGTTGCAATCGTAAGCAAGCTGCTTAGTTGGCTAAATTATAATAATGGCTCCAATCAGTGACTTAGAATGTAAATAAGCGGAATCAGTTTTAAATGTCCTAGCTGCCACTACACATGCGAAATTAAATTTGCATGATTATATATTATATTTGCCCAATGATGAAATTTGGTGGAAAGATATTAACCCAGTTACAATTTGGTATTTATAGAAGGAAAAAGATGTTAAAAGTATGAGACCTAGATATAAATATAAGTATTTCATGTGAATCATTCTTGTTTTTAGAAAAACACGCGTAAATTATATGTGGGGTCCACTCAAATGCATGGATTTTAGTTCAACATGTTCAGAGTTAGTGGTATATACCATACCATACCAGTGTACACTATGTGTATATAAATGGTCCAATTTGATAATTTTACTTTAACGAAGTCTTAATTAAAGAATTAGATGACTGTCCAGATCTAGAATTGTGGTAAAAAAGCTTTTTACGAGAAGCGGAAGAAACTCGAGATGCGCTTGAAATTTCCTTCTTTTAACAAAAAAAAATAAGAGAGCCTTTATGAGCAGAATATATTATTGATTGATCAGCACGAACCGGTAAACCAAAACAAAATGCCAAAGATCACATTATTTAATCCGGATCGCTCTCTAATAGATCCATTTAGGGTCGTTACATAAGCGTTACAAAATGTCAAAATCAGACGGAACAATGTTACACCTTCGATTGTATCTTTACGCAACAGTCATAAGGTACACAAATCACTGTACAAGTGAGCCGGCGATATAATTAACCCAAATTCTTTGTCGTTTAACTTGATGTCCAATGCACACTCTCTAATCAAGTGTCATTATGATAATTCTCTACAATCACCCCGTTACTTTATTATCTTCGATGACAGTATTATTTGTCATGTCAAAACTGGATTTACTGTTTGATCTTTCAAACGGACGTGTCTCGTTTTGACGGCAGTATGCATATATCTTTGTATTAAAGGACTTACCTACATCTCGGACTTGGTTTAAGATTGTACAGAATTTTAAGATAATTAAAAGAAGATAATAAAAAAAAAATACTTTAGATTTATAGGAAAAAATGCTATTCAAAAAAGCATTCTGGATTTATTTTAGAAATCTGACAATATTGCAGATGCAAAAGCCAAAATGCCACAAAGGCAAAATATAATGGAAATATCTATTAACGGCCATGGTGGTTACCTTAGAAAAGATAACCATAATAATGGGCAAGCAAGCTAAAAAAGTATACGCCGAAGTTACTTTCATACGAAAAGTCTCTTGAATAAGACATTTAACGATCCAGACCAGTACGTGACACGAGTCTGAGTATTTTCGACATACTGACATACAAAGGAGAAGCAAGCGACTTCGTTTTAGAGGTAGTCTTAATTTCTCCACAAAATAACGTGTGAATAGACGTCTCAGAGCTTTAGTGGTAACCAACACAAGACTTGCTTTCAAATTTTCTCAAAATTAAGGACACAAAAATGTACATGTAATAAAATTGCAGGCCAATGACTTATATCCAAGTGAAGCTTTTTGCGCGGTAATAATATCTATGTGCCGTCAAAAAAACTTCCTTTACCTACTCAGCGATGAAAAGTGTCTAGTTACCAACTGACTGATTCCCGTGGGAAGAAACTCATCAACGCCTCATAAATATACTAGGCGTCAGCGATACCATCGAACTGCACTTACTAGATAAAGATATGCTGCAGATTGCATATCTACTATAGAGATTGCAATACAGTGGTTTTTTTTCAGCAAAGATAAAATTGTGCTGGCCCCAGCTGGATTGCTTTATCCAGCATACCAGTCTCTAATCATATTTTCCTAGAGTTATGTCCCGTGCTTAGACGGGGTCCACTTAGACCATGATCCAGGATTTAGCGAGTTTGGTAATTACATTGAAGCGACTGCTGATCTGACCATCGTAACCATAAGAGAACCAGACAATTTTTGGATCATGGTTACAAATCTAAAGTTGTTTGAATTTGCACGTTTCATCACGATGTTTTCCCTTACCGTCGAGCTTGTGGTATAAATACGTACATAGATTTGAAAAATATAGAGGTACGTGCACCGAGTTCGAACTCGCACTCCTCGGTTAAGAAGCGCGTGTCCTTACCATTGAGTTACCACCGCTCCAGCATACCAGTCTCTAATAGGGATTGAAATTCAACGGTACTGAACCAGCACATGTCGCTGGACCCGGCACAGCTAAGATTGTGCTGGGCCTAGCTGGGTTGGTAGATCCAGCATCCCATAATATCCAGCGATCGAAGGCTAGATGCAAAAATCAATCGAGTGAAGTAAGTTAGTCGAGTGTGACGACGAAACCAGTAACCGAATGGAAATTAATATGAGATGTAGGTGAAATTGTAGCGATCGGGTAACGTGACGTGTGAAAGTAATGCGGCTAAGAGTGCAGCCGGTGTTTGCGTTTTATCGCATTCGCTTAGTTTAGGGTAATCGATCTGAAGAATTACGTTTCGATTTTTTTTTCTACATATATACCTATCAGGCCGATCCCTGAAGGATTACGCAAGTAGTAATATAACTTAGCAATAAAGTTAGAAGATTGTTAAATGTAGTGACAAGTCGCAAGCTCCTCGCCTACATAATCACAGACAGTAAGTTTCTAAACTTCAAATCAAAATTAACTTATATCATCAACTTTTGGCCACAACGTTTAAGAGACCATCACATGTAAGTTGTTACTTCAGAGGTTTTTTTTGTTTCAATAACAAAACAGTAAATCATCGCGGCTAATTTTGTCAATTTGAAATTAAATAGTGATGACAAAAATTGCTCAATTTCAAGTGTAATCAAACAATTCTAGACTATTTGCTTTGCCATCTAATTTTAAGACAGAATTACAGTTTGGCTTCACTTTTATTTCAAACTACCATAACATCGCATGTTGCGCAAAATAAGTTAGGTACTCTTGACTCGAAAAGGAAATAGCAAAGTTGAATGTAAAGCTGAAGGATGGAACAGTTCCGTTCGGTGGGAATTCCGGGTCTTTCATCTAGCGCAGATTGCGGGCTACCATGGTTTAGTCCGTGGAAATCGGGCATATACCGCTCTGCTCATTGGAGGTGAACAGGAGTTCAGAAGGATCTTTCCACATAAAAAAAGTGGTAAAACCAATGTAGCAAATGGCAACACAGATAGGGGCGCGGGGCGACGCGCGCAGCCGCCACGCGCCGTCGCGTACGCGCTGTCGCACGCGCACGTGTGCCGCGCCGCGCACCTACTTACCTGGTATGCGCGGCGATTATTATCAATCATCCTTGCTGTTATGACAAGTGTTCACTGCTACATTTGTAGGACTAAATTTCTGTTAGAAATCTTTCTTCGTAATCCTCTTCACTGACAAATTACTGATACAATTAGCTCGTAGTTATCCAACAATCAATTTAATGTTACCTTGTATACCTTAAATAACACTAAAATAAATTACAAAAATTCTCCAGTCATGAAATGTTGGTATAAATTTCACATTGTGGTCAATGAATTAAGAAAATGTGTTAATTCAAAGATAAGCCTTCATTATTACTATGACACTATCATAAGGAGTCGTAAGGAGTAAAAACTGTGAAAGAAATATCAACCCACGAAATTCATTCACATTGTAGTCATGAGCTGCTGCAAAGGCGTGAATAAAATAAAAATCTAAACTACAACACACGTTATCTCGAAAGCAACTACCGCGACTCGGCAACAGATTTGAGATAACATAGAAACAGTTAGTTAGCACAGACAAAGAGCGAAGTGAGCGTTACGCCACTGAATAGTAACGACGTCTGTTCATTCATAGAGCCAACACGAAGATGTGACATCGGGTGTCACCGCGAGCGTAGTGCAAGAGTTAGCTAATGCACGTGATGCAACGATGAACCAGTAACTCACTAAACTAAATGAAGCGATGTTGCTGTAACTTTTGTGGGGGGAACTAAATGAGACTCACTTGTAATTACTTCTATTAGGGCCACGGGTATGGCAAATTTGATTATGAACATCTGGGTTATAGTATTATTAACACAAGCTCTAATTATATGTATAAATCTAAGTAAAGGATTTTATTACGAACCTTTTGATTATATTAGATTTGATAAAGTTATCTATCACTTTTTAATTAGTAGGTAATAGGTTAGTTATTAACTAACTAAACTTTACGCCACTTCAGGTTAGTTATTCTTGTAATAATATTGATATTTTGAGTACAAACTTATATAACTTAGTTTAAAAATCCTTTATCTATTGAGTGGGACGTTCCAAATGGTCATAACTGAAGTCATAAGCCATAACAAAACAGTTTAAGCTAATTATTCCTTAATTATGGACAAACCAACGAAAATAAGTATTTAAGAGCGATATCTAATCTTACAAATTTTTAAGTTTGAATTTCTAAATACAGTAGATGATGAAATGAGCTGTAAAACGAAATGCTTCCATAGATTTTTTTAAGAAATATTATGGTGTGACGTACCTACCCACGCGTAAAAGTCTAAAATACTCAATTTAGAAGATTTTTTTTTGCAAAAACGTGCTAAGCCGTCACCTGTGTATTGACATTATCGATACTCCACAGGCTTAGGTGTCTCAGATAGAAATTAACCTCAAAACCATAATAAGAGCTGCCGCATAACATCAGCATTCATCAGGATTCCGCGACAGACGTCTGCAAAACGTATTAATGGCCCAGTTCAAATTGGGTCGTCGTAAAAAGGAATCCAATTATAGGAATTAGTGAGTTGAGACGAGTGAGAGAGTAGACGCCGCTGCGGTAATTGACGATAGTTGAGTTGTCAGTAATCCAATCGCGAGCTCTTATATCACTGGGGTCGTTAACCTTTCATTCATGCTGTAATGAAGACGTGCCAGGATTTTTACGTTGCAGAATCGTTATCTATCGACGCTATCGCACCTCGTGCGGACAAGCTCGTTGATAGCGTTTCGAGTGTAGAGTTAACAAAAGCTTATGTTTAATGATGTTTTTGTCACAGTTTATGAATAGATCTATTGTTATTTGCTATGTTTATTAAGTAAAAAAAAATGTATGATTTTTTGGTGTATAAGTCTACCAATAAAGGTTTAAAAGACTAAAGTTTGATAATAATTTTATATTTTCTGCAACGTTTGAAAATTTTATTTCTTTAAGTTTTCTCTCTGGCTCAATTTCGAAGTCTAGGCAAACAATTCTCGGACATAAGTTATTACAAAATAAAGTTTTAAAATTAAATATGTGGTGATCATCAAGGATTCGAAAGTATTGCTCATTGTACAAATAACACATGGTCTTAATTACACACATTGTTGGCCCAGCAAAGAGCATGCAACACAGACAGAACTGTTCAAAGAACGGCAAAGATAATGGCAGCTTATGAAACTGTTGATATTACAAAGAAAACAAACGTACTCCTTATATTAGAGGCAACTGCCAACTAAGGAAAATGCATGTATGTAAACTGTTACAATAGAACAGTGGTGGACTTAGGGCGAGAAGAAAGGCCGCTCTAGTTTCTAGTTTTAAGGCGCCTATCTCAAAGAGTTCTTATTTGTGACTTAAAACAAAATAAGCTCAATAGGTAAGTGGCAGTTTGAAATAACTACCTCGCATTTAAAGGCCTGCATGTAGAAACGTTTTGAAATAGTTTTATTTTACATAAAACTATTTCAAAACGTTTCTACATGCATATAGTTTTATTTTACATAAAACTATTTTATGTAATATTTTTTCTAAAAATACACCAACTTTTAAGATATCTAGAACCAAATCAGCCTTCTTACAGAAAAAAAAATAATAATAATAAGCAAATATGTATTTAAAATTCAATTACGCACGATTATTCAATTTTTTCTCTATAGTGACAGAGCATTTCAACTTGTTTGGCTATTCTTTAAACTAGATTTTCTAAAACTTTTACGGCTGCAGAATATGTTACCGGAGTCACGTTTCAAATGCTTATATGTATGTTTCCTTCGGACCACTCGGCTCTGCGGAACTAAACGGTTTTTGTTTGGAAACATTTACAATTCACTGCTTTAGACTGGGTTAATTAAAGGTGACTCTGGATTAGGGTGATTTAAATAAAGTATACACTTTTTGCTACATGGCTGGCCTAGTTCTGTCGACCCAAGCTGACGTGCTAAGTCCACCTCTGCAATAGGATTATTCAAGGGATGGGTGAGGGAACTGTGTAATAAGTCGGGCAAGCGAGGCGTGTCGCCTATTGGATAACACGCGGCCGAGTTTGTTTTGGTTAATGCGCCGTTGACTCCGTTATTTATATCGCGCGCTTTGGGCTCGGTTGGGTGTCATCGAAAATTGGCTACGCGGCCGTTAGAAGGGTTATCGGGTTTAAGTGCTATTTTTAATGATTATTTAATAAAGTGATTAATTATTGGGAGCTACGCATGAGTGGCCCTGGATATAGAGATATAGTCAAACGAATTTATAATATTCACTTTTTTTTTATTAATGTATGTAATGATGAATTATCCAATCTATTAGGTCTATGTAGAAAACATCAATAAAAAAATTATATATAAGAACAAAGAAACAGATCCCGTGTCCTATATGGGCAATGAGTTTTATCAAATGTTATGCAAAGAGACAACACAATATGAGTTTACACCAATTAAAGAAAGTTCAGTCAGACGACAATTATAATTCTTTCAAACGAATACACAGAAGTATTTTTCACAATCAGAAATTCCCTTCACAACTTGACATTATGATTACAACTGACAGATAGGTTGGAACTCGGCCAAAGGACTTTCTTTGAATAAAGCACGAAGTATTGTTCAACATTTTAGTGAAAACTTTTATATTACTTAGTCTTATTTAATTATAGATTTTACGTATAATGACTTTTGTTCACGGCAGTAACAGTACCCGCGAATTAATTGTATGCTTTGTGATTTTTGTCATCCTAAAATAGCCATTTTTGTACAGGGTAGTTGTACATTAACGATGCTAACTTATTTCATTTTATACTGTGTGATTGAGTGACAAACAGCCAATTATGACTACACTGGACACTAGTACCCAATATCATAGAGAATGGAAACAAAATCTGCCATAGATGTCAGGAAGAAATATTCTATCTTCTATCCTTATTTGCAGCCTTTCATGAGATGATTTACAACGTTATGCCCAGAAAAGAATAATTATAAAACGTACATTGAGGATAAATTTAATAATTTTTCGCTTGGCAACAAAGTCTGTGTTCACGAGCTCTTTATTCTCGTATTCTTACATAATTTCGTTTGTTAAATTTGGCTCTACAGACAAGAAAAAACTCGACTCGGCGTACCTTCCTTCGGTAATAATAAGTGGTAATGAAATTCAACCAAGGTTTCGTCTAATGAGTAAATTCCTACAAGTCTCGCTTTGTTTACGTTGTCATTCATTAGACCAGCTGGCTCTTTACCAAAGAAAAATACAATATCACTGATCGACGTCAGTTGTAATCAAATTAAGCGAATATCCTGTGATCTGTTTTCGAGAAATCGGGTTACGGACTAATGTTAGAAACTGAACTCGAGCCAAACTGATGATGTCGATGCACAAAATGACAGCTGTCTGACAACATCTTTACTGCTGCCAGCGACTTAGTTCACGTAGAGTTTAGAATTAAGTCGAACAGGATTTAGGATGAATACACCCAGCTAAGTACGATGGTAACGTTCGTATAGTGGCAAAGTATTTAAAATTGGTATAGTAATTTTTGAGTTCATTCGTTAATAATAAACATAAACAAAGATATACAAATCAAATTATTTTTGATTTATTTATGTTTTGAAGACATTTAACATGAGGTTGAAGAATTAAATAAAAATTTAACTAGATAATTATCTTCCAAAAAATCTAGTCATCTCATGAGACGTAATTTGTAAGTGATTACTATTTCGCATTAAGTACTGAAAAACTTAATTTAATAATATGAAATGAATTATAAATTACAACAATGACCATGCACATGACTGTATGATGCAACTTTTAAATTAAGCTTGCCTAATTAAATAATGTTCGTACTTTCTTTTTGTTTGCGTAATATACCAATACTTACGATGTAATGTAAGTAAAATGTTTATTTAATAAGGGTCAAGTTTTGTATATTACGCAAACAAATGATGCTATTGGGAGAACAGACCTTTGTATTTTTAATAGACTTCAAAAAGTAGTATCTACAAGTAGTCCTAACTCCGTTGGGATTTCAGGCACACTAACGAATACTGAACCTGTGTAATAGACAATTCCCGGAGGAGTCCACACTTAACGTTACTTTTCAGACTGAATTCTGTTAGCCTGGTTTATATAAGCCTAGCAGACTCATCCTTGCTTATGTATATACAACCAAGATTCAAGGCCATCGCGGGAACGGCCCGGTGTTGTTTATTCGGTTATGTCAACGGCAATCAGGTCTAGAGAGGGTTCTGATTAGTTTTTGTGTCATCTGGTTACAGATGTGACGTAACGCGCCCCCGGGTCGCTGCCGCTAAAAATAACGGCACGTGCTGTGCCTCCAGGGCAGGCACATGACACACCGATTATAGTGAGGATAGGGCTGACTCGATACTCTTAATGGCGCTAGCATTAGTGTTAAGATGGCCACGCCTTTGGCTACGGCTTTGCTATCCGATTAATGTAGATTTTGATAATCCTAATCCTTAGCGTTTTAATACTAAGGTTTTATATAACCGCTGGGTTTTGCCCGCAATTTTGCTTGCATAAATATTTTGTTAGAGTTATACCTAGGAATTGCGTTTTTACTTTCTTGAAACATTTTTTTCTCGGTGAAATATAAAAAAGAGAAATTAGGATCCGATATAAAGTTAAACTTAGCTTCATCTCAATATTCGAGTAATTGTTTCGCTCACAGCTTAAAATGGTATTATGTTTGAGTTAATTGCGTAATTAAGGCAAACGCTCGCGGCTCTAAATGGCAGAGCTATACCCGGTACAACTTATGACGTGTTACTCGCGGCTTTATCCTGAAGATCTTTCTAACAGCAGACGTTAAAATGTTGCATTAAATTTATATTCTGGGATTAAGTAGCCATTTTAGCGGTATTTTGGTTATTCTCTAACCTTACTATTTATTATCTGACTAGTTTTTTCCCAAATGCCTTGCGAGCCATAGCTAAATTAAATTACCTAATTCAATGCCAGTCTTCGGAAGGCGATTAGGCAGTGATTCACCGAACTATTAAAGTCAAAATGTTTCCGTAACGACATCGGGGACGAAGCTATAAATGTTGTACACGCTTGATCAAAGCCGGTCATTAGACACGACAACCCTACCATCACATGTATTCTAATCGAGTTGTTCCATATTACGTATTACCTCCAAGACTTAAGAAATCAAAATCTAAATTAAATATATATTTTCCTTAGTCCTCACTAGGTTAAGCCTGTTGTGTGGAGAAAGAAATATAGTAGGACATACAAGAAACTCAAGGCTGCATATAAATCAGATAAATCTGCAGTATGTTACATTTAATTGCATATTTCTATTTTTCTTTTGTCAAGTAATTAGCATGTTTCGTGTTAGGCTGCAATACGGATCTCGGACAATCATTTTCAATTTCACTTTTAACTAAATTTCACTGTTAACAAGATTTTGATTTTACATTTTTATGAAGATTTATCTAAGATCTAATAAAAGCTCGTTAAGTAATTAAACATTCGTTAGCACTGGCTAATTTCACGGAACTTCAATAGAATAATAGCTGACGTGTAAGTATCCAGTAGGCCAGTCTATTATATTAAATATATTATACTTAGTTTAATAAATATACTAATATATCCCTTGTAAGTTGCTATAGCGACATGGATGGATTCCTTATTACCCTTACTATCAGACAAAGTGAGCCCCAATTGTAACTGACTTCATAACGCTATTAAAAAACTGTCAAGAATTGAGATAAAATTACAGCAACAAAACGCGAACAAGTGTGTCGTTTGTAAACAAACACAAGGAACAAATATAAGCGAACTTATCGAAGTTGAGTCACCGAGACACGTAGGTACTACGAACGGATAAGGGCTGACCTTCACAGCTGCATATGAATTCAAAGCCAATTATTAAGCGAGAAGCAATATAACAGAAGGAGCCATTATAGGTCTGGTCCCTATAATAGTAGCTTCTGTTATATTGTAGAGTATTAAGATA
Organism: Glyphodes perspectalis; assembly: GCA_951394215.1. Classification (NCBI taxonomy): domain Eukaryota; kingdom Metazoa; phylum Arthropoda; class Insecta; order Lepidoptera; family Crambidae; genus Glyphodes; species Glyphodes perspectalis. The sequence goes on along the minus strand of OX596208.1, from coordinate 13,837,957 downwards.
ATAGCAGATTAAAGAAGAAACGAAAAACTCATATTGATAATTTAGTCATTTTATGTGCCACGGTTATTTTACAATTGATACGGCTATTGAATAGTTTATGCTGACAGTCTAATAGATATTGGAAATATTATTAGCAGTTCTATGCGACTGCAAATATGTATGTATCCTTCAGTTCTATTATCATCATTATAGAAGGAAAAAATAAGGTTTTTTTTTTTAAATTCAGAACATGTGTATAAATACATTTTATACAAGCGAAATTAATAGGATATCAGAATATGACAAATATTTTTGTTCCAATAATTAAAAAGAGAACCAAATCCTCTAACAATTTTCAAACGCTTATTTTCTTCGAATCTCACATTGATATTAATTTAGATCCCGGTTCGAACGAAAGGACATAAATAAAGCGGTGCCGGTATCATAAATAATAATGTACGGCGGCTGCCAACGCGGATGTACCAGTGACATTACGGACAATGCGGGTGGCGGGTTAATCGCCATCCCGAATGCCCGACATCCATCGGTCACCATGGCATTTCCAAATGCCATCAGCTATACTTAGGAATAGGAAGCTTTCTTCGAAGTTCTGACACCAATACAATTCAAGCATCTAGCCTAGTTCGATTGTGTGAAGACTGTCTGAATGTGAAGAGCGGCAACTTCATTGATGGACGTGAATGGAAGAAAATAACATGTTGCACCAACTTCAGGTGATTGACGGATCTGTTACCTAATCTAAGCCAGCTGCTTACTATTGTTGTACCGTTATATTGCTCCTTCTTTTGCAACCTACGAACCAACGGTTTGCAACATATCAGTTATAATATGGAAGACATCATCAGACGGGTACTTAAGTTTTCTGCAGAGGGTTGTATAGAGGTGTGCCTTTCTGGTGATTCCTTTTTCGACGTGATATTGTTTAGGCTTTTCATAAGCGGTGGTAGCTCAGTGGTAAGGACACGCGCCTCTTAACCGAGGAGTGCGGGTTCAAACCCTGGCATGTACCTCTAGATTTTTTAAATCTATGTACATATTTATACCACTAGCTCGACGGTAAGGAAAAACATCGTGATGAAACCTGCAAATTCAAACAACTTTGAATTTTGTAACCATGATCCAATAATTGTCTGGTTCCCCTATCTTAGGGTTACGAAGGTCAGATCGGCAGTCGCTTCAATGTAATTATCAGACTCGCTAAACCCTGGATCATGGTCTAAGCGGACCCCGTCTAAGCACGGGACATAACGCTAGGAAGATGATGATTGTTTAGGCTTTTCATATTATGTGATTTAAACCGGCCTCAAGCACGCCGCCTACAGAAGTAGCTATCCAAAAGCTTCGGAACTTGACAGACCTTTTAACGGTCTTGTACCATTTAAACAATGCGGGCGAAAGGTTCTGCGCAATTCCGTAAGCCCGACATCAATTGGTCACCATGGCATTACAAAATTAAATACCACTAGTTAATCTTAGGAATAGGAAGCTTTTATCGACGCGCTGACACCGTTTCGGTTTATTTAAAAATTATTGTGCTTGCCGTGACGTATTCTCGTGCTCGGCGAGATAATTAATTGGCTATACCATCTGGCAATTACACAGCTTACTAATAGATGAAACAATATTTAATGGGTAAAGTAAGGCATCGATCGCATTATTACAAGTTCTGATAGGTCAAAGGAAGAATCTACAATTATTTGTGTTTTACAAGGCATTTAAAGAGCTTGGTTACAGGATGTAAAATTCCAAAATTACATCCATAAATGAGCCTTACCAGAGGTTTTAACGGCGGCTTTAACTCTGGATGCGTGGGTGATGGCCGACTGTATGAAAAAGAAAGAAAGTTCAGTGTGAAGCGAGCAATGAACAATTTATAGAGTTCCTTTATATGTTTCTCACAGGTGAAAAAGTACAATTTCTTTCACGGCACCTTATAAATCCATTTTATCGGCGGCGCAACACAACCAAAAGGGATCGAAGGTAATGGGCCACAATGCTCAGACAACTGCTTAATGACACTACAAATCGTATTCATAGAATCACACATGCACTAATGTGCTGTGTGACGTGTAAGTAACAAGATAAAAATAGTTACGGGTAAATTCTTGCTCCCGAACGGAACACTAACTGTTAATCGGGTAAATCCTACTATCCTACTAACATTATAAACGCGAAAGTTTGTGAGGATTTATGGATGTATGACACTCTTTCAGGCAAAAACTACTGAATGGATTTTAATAAAACTTTACAATAATAATAGCTTATACACCCGGATAACATATAGGCTGTTTTATGAACAAAGTCTTAAATATGTTTAAATGACAAACATTTTGGCTGCATTACATACTTGAAATAGTCGCTTGCCCTTTCCCAGAGCTGTGGACTTGGTAAAAACAATTGCGTGGGAAGACGCTCCCATACAAAAGAACTCGCATAGATAGAAAGTCGCCGCTCTGAGCGCCGATAGTATCACTTTCATAACTGTTTCCAAAATAGGAATGTGACGTAAACGCATCTTTAGAAAATCGAGTGTCGCTTCAAAGGTGAATGCTATCGAAAATCTACATCGTAGTAAGGATAAAGAACTTTTTATTATATCGAGAACAATGGAAGAAAATTTACGAGGAAAAACCGTTTAAGTAGGTACTGAGCGATAGCAATTATTACGCTTGTGCCTCGGCACAAAAGGCTCGTACTCGGCCGCTACTTGAAGGAATTGTGCATTCTCGACTAATGATTTTGTAATTAGAGAAAAATGTCCGCCTGTTAGCTAGCCGGAGAGTTGGATAACAGATGGATAAAAGACATCCTACGCGTTAGATTGCGAGTTAATTCTTCAATTCTTCAGACTGACACACAAATTTACTAGTTCCAAACTAAGCCTATGCTTGTGCTATGGATACTAGGTGAGCGGATATACATACTTAAATACGTTTATCAACATCCATGACTCGAGTACATGTCCATGTTCATGACATGAAACATTTGCATCTAGCGGGATTCGTACCCGCGACCCTTGGTTTCGTGGCCAGGGCCTCTGACCACTCGACCGACGGGCCAGTCAAGAAGTTACAGTAGAGAAGATTTGAATGTAAACAAGCTTACAACACCCGTAGGCTTACAACCGGATCTCAGCTATAAGAAATGTATGTGTCACGAGATATACTCTACATTAACATTTTTACGACTAAATATCTGTGTCCAGGAATTACTTAATATGTAATAATCTATATGATGTGTTTTTTTTATTAATTAAATACTCTTTTGGTTCTCTTATATCATAGTTATGTAAACATGTAAACACGTATTCTATAGTAAGTTCTATACCAATGTTTTATTTGTTTGTGTGACTAAATAAGAGGTCGTCAAAAATATATATCCCTATCATTATTCAACTTTTACTTGTAGTCATCCAGACTAATAAGTCATGAAGATAATCAATCTCATTTCAGAAGTAGTTATTAATCATATCGACACCCGATTCGGCAACTATTCTTCATTGCATGTTAACATATAATGAGATAGCTTTAAAAGACGAAGACAATACGTACCTACTTATATGTTACATGACAGCTGATCCACCGAAAAATTAATTATAAAACATTCCAAGAGGTGTCATTAAAGTATTCGATCAATTTTAATCACTTACAAAAACGTATTCTAAAGTAATGTAATTTTATTATGGTAGATATATGAAATTAATTAAAACGGTATCGTTTGATAGCTTAAATATAATTTGAAGAATGCAGCCATTCCGTGGTGCGAGTGGGACGTGAATTATTACAAGGTCGGCAGGCTTCGGATGATAATTGGCAATAAACCTGTTGCTACAAATACGCAGAGAACGTAAACGAACGTACAATTATTAATATACGTCTCTGATAAACTAAGGTCTGATTTATCAATAGTCAGATAAAAGATAACAGTCAAATAAATTACCATATGGATGATTTGAATAGGTATGTCATCGCCTATTTTTATGTAGAATTCTAACATAAATAAAAGTAAAAAAAAAAGTGACTATTTTATCGATCGGGAAATTTTGTATGATTATTGAAATATCAGCCCTCAAAGGAGTTTTTTTTTAAGTTTTAAAGTCACTTAAGAAGACATCCTATTCTATATCAATTTTACAAACGCGTGAGCTTACGACCATGGATTGGCCTGGAAGTCCACGAGTGATTTTAAAATAACAGTAAATATGTTACATTTTAATGTCTTTTAAAATAAGCCGTTTATAAAGCTCCACTTATTTTTTCCGTTTATTAAAAACACCATAAATTATCTTTTTTACTCAAGATATGGGCAAGATTTTGTTTCGTCACCTTGAATACAATTACCAAATGTGAAATATAGTATAAAGGTAATCCAAAGTTAAAAAATAATTTCATATTCGTTTACCTAAGTATAAAATATTCAAGCAAAAATTGTAGGGTCTAAAATAAAATGTAGACGAAATTTGGGCTCTATTCAGATTTTTATTGGCTTTCTTAAGATATTAAGAAAACTTCAGCAAAAACATGCCTAATTATATTCTTTACAACTAGGGCTGATTTATTGAAATTAAAGCCCAGTCTACTTTCAAGATATATAAAATAAAAAATCGCTCATAATTTCGTGAAGCTTTTGAGAGCCCTGTTGAGTCCAGCGAAATATATTCTCATCTAAAATTGTATATAATTCACGAAATATCCGAATTATATTGTGAAGTTAATAAGGAGTACCCGACCGACCGAAACCTCAGCTTCGACCGTAAATACCATCTTCCGCCAAATCTGCGGCTTAGGCCAAAACTTAGCCAACTAACCTAACCTTATTAAAGTTATCCATTAGCAGGCATCTCAAATCTCTAGCAATTTATTTCGTTAAAGTCAGCACTTTACAAACGAACCCCTATAATGAAAATCTCTTGCAATCTAAATGAAAACAAACTTGAAAAAAAATAAACATTATTAAAGTTTCTAACAAGAACCTATGACGAATTATTGTGAAAGCGCAAGCATGCAGTGGAATAGTCGACCCGGGATATAATATTCAATTCAATTCAAGATGTTTATTTAGTTTCAGCAAATCTTGAGTTGACATTTGAAATTTTAAACGTTCTATTTCGGCCTCAAATGCAGTTGATGTATCGACTTCGCGTTCGGCCAGATATAAAAACTTCGGTTGCCTGACCGAAGAGTTTCTGCTTAACATTGCCTTAATGTTAAAGTTAGCAGTACATATGCATTATATTATGTATAATATGTAAATCTGGAGCGAAACTCGGCGAGTCCTAAATCGCGGGCTAAACTAGTTACATAACACGACGCGACAGATAAGTAGATATCGAAGTAATTAGAGCGTTTCATTTTACCAACTTCGGTAAGCGCACCAAATGAAACAAGTGGGCTACGCGAATTTGATTAAAATTCCGACTGGAAACTAGTTATGTAGTGTGCGCAGTGAACAAGTTAGACTTTTAACCAATTCGACCAAATCAGGCTCGATTTATTATCGAATACATCCTTATGATTACAAAATTTAGAAAGTGTATTCTCATTTGTTATAAGTTCAAAAATTACTTAGCAATTTTCACAAAAACTGTATAACAGTGGCAAGAAAAGGTTGAATTAAATGCTTATTATCCCAAAGAGATGCTCTCAAAAAAGGAGATTAAACACTAGGTGAAACAAATACACTTAGTGATATTATAAGATAAACAGGGCCTTTAATATGTAAAGCAGGTTTACTAGTTACTTTAATAACAGTATCGTCATCGTAATGTCGTAATTTTTAGCATTGCTATGAAAACAAATTATGTTGGCATTGAATATGTTGTTAAGTTGCCATTTTGTTGACGATACAAAAAAAAAACATTGATAAAAAGATCCGAAGACTTTTCAGGATAGTAAGAAGCTTACAAGTTGCTCAAAATGATTCACAAGGTTTCACGTATTTCCTGCGCATACGCATAGCTATATTGCATTAGGATACAGCCAGCTGTGGTGAGGTAATTACGAGTTTTTGCGTCATGATATTGCGCAGCGGCGATGATACCGCAGTCGTCCGACGCCGCGCCTTCCGAGGAGCACCACGCGACATTACTCATGAGGGACAATAATATCCACATTTTTCCGATGTGGTTACTTTAGGGTTAACCTACCGCCAGAATTGGAATAGAGTCATCGGAATTCCAAGACAGCGTTATTTAACACTGTCTCTACATTTTTTATGATGTCGCCTAGATTTTAGCGAAAGAAACTAAATTCTATGGGTGAATCGGTGGCACTTAACGTGTTAAATCGTACCGTAACATCATATCAGTCTAATTTCATACAAATTCTATAAAAGAATTGCCGTTTGATAGGTCACAAAAAGTACGTCATAGATCGAGCCCTTCATTTGTATTAGCAAACCCTCTATGTGAAGATTAGATGTGGCCGGTTTTGGCGTTAGCAAAGTAAACCTTAGACAGCACTTAGAAATTACAATACAGATGTTTGCCAAGTATAGGATTTTGCGATATTTTTCAAGACCATTCATCTTGATCGCAAGAGTAGCATTGTAATTAAACCTAACCACCGCGCCATAGTGATGATTCTGATTGGTTACTCTACACACGTTTCGTGGCCGGCAGGACAAAACATTTTAGGACCGGTTGAGTCTCCAGACTGGCTTTTATGGAAAACTTTTTTGAGTATATAGGCTTCCGAATTCTAGAATTATGAGATGCCTACTTAATGTGGTACATTTACTAAATGAATTCCTTTATATATCTACATTTTGCATGATTATTAGTAGTGACGTAACTCAAAATTTATTTAAATTAATATTACGTGTTAAAACATTTTGATTCATTTTTCATAAGCGGCATATTTTGAGTTAGCGTCACTTTACTAATAAGTATGCGATTTGTTATATCATATGACTTCTTTAACGATAGCTATGAATTTATGACACTGCCTACGTACAAAATTATCTATTATTGCAAAGACAATACACAACAACATATATTATGATGAAGAAGATCGTTCACGCAGTAGCTTGGAGAATACTCAAGTGATCCCATAATCCTCTTGTACTGTTAAACTTGACGAATGATTTGCTTACCCTCGTAATGTATTACGCTAACGATATTGAAATAATCCTTATAAATGGCAACGTGCGAGTGTCTAATTCGTGCCAAGAGTGCCAGGACTGAAATACTTCCTCCGTGATTCATATTGGTCCGACATTTGCTATGATGACATACACGCATCTTTCATTTGTGTATGAAAATGTTTTTGTTATTTAAAGTTTGTTAATAATACATTTTTGTTTGCCGTTCCATGAATATTAGTGAAACGCTCAGATTTATGCGTAGTCGAAACAGTTCAACTTATTTTACAATTCGTTGTTAGACTGCAGAAGTCTTTATGGGTCAGTAAAACAGAAGAACATGTTCGTATGTGTTTGTCGCTATATCTTAAACATAAAACATAACATAACATTACGCCCGTAACCCCTGAAGGGGTAGGCAGAGTCAAATGGACAGCAGTCCCCTTTAACCACATTCAGCCAAAAATAAAACTGGGCTGGGTTAGATGGAAAATTGTGAAAAAGTGACACTGACAAGTAGCTAGCTCGTCGCCTACACAATCACATACCCAAAACCCCATATACCATTAGTCACCTTTTACGACATGCTAGGCAAGAAACACAGTTGGCAAATTCTTTTATAGTCCCAGACCAACACGGGACTATATCTTAAAGACAATACATATTAATCATATGAATTCCCAAGTGCGTATATACATAGGTATATAACTTCATGTTATGCAACTTTTTAATAATTAATTCTGACAGCACACTTCAATGGTTCTTGGTTACAACAAAAAAAATATACCCTTAACATTGCTAAAGGTAGTTTGTATAGGTTAGTAAATGCGAAAAACGTCAAATGCCGCGTAAATTATTTATTCATCCCATAAAAAGGAGAAGGAGTAAAAACGTGATATATTAAAATGTCCGTAATAACCCGTAATGTCCCATTAGCGCGGGAGTAATGGTCAGTAGGGGGTAATGACGCCATCACCCGCCATTGTGGCGCGAGCGCAAGGTGCAGATACAGAGACGCTTCCTAGCGGCTACTTATCGTATTTTTTTATTAATAACAAAAAACAATAATGGCACACTGACATATATAGATATATTGATCTTATCGCTACTGACCGATGAAAGATAAGTGTAAATAACGCCATTAATGTGTGATCAGGTGTTTTAAAACTGTAGGTAAATACATTATATGCGTTTATAAATATCGATGAAGTTCATTTGTGTTTATTAGCTGGTATTAAATTGTATTTACACATTTATACTTGCAAGATAAGTCTGACTTTCTTTTCCCCGTTTCCTCATACAGGAAATCACGAGGTGAAACTTAAACAACTTGCCCACATTATATATTAAACAAAGTAATACAAATTGGTAAAGATATGTCTGTCCACTGGGTTGGAATTGCGCCGCACGCATCGTGAACTGAAATTCCTTCATTGCTTACATACAATAACCACATACAAGGACTTGCGTAATACCGATTTCATAGAAATCTATACAGCAGCATACGTGATTTCATAACGTTTTTAAAGTCACGGACTACCATCATAATATTTACAATGTACCGCACTTAAACTATAACTAACAGGAAAATAATTTAGAGACTTTGGAAAATTAATTTCAAGATTTGGTTCCTTAGTATTAAAATGAATTCTTTATGTATTGCTTCTTTAGTTGGATTACGGGGATTGGAGTATCTGATTTAATAAATAAAGAATCAGATAGATACGGAAGAAACTTTTAAACAACTTTAAAGGTCCACGGAAATATGACTTGAGCCAAACATTTAATTAATATACAAAATCTATTTACAATGTTGGAATTTAATCCGACGAATCCCCATTCTATTGATTAGCCTTAGAAACATCTTTTCCAAATCCCTAAATTAATCAAATAAAAAACGACGAACATCGGATTAGCCATCGCGTTTGCAAAAAGACGAACCATACATTTTACATGTCCTAAGGCTCGCAGTTAGGTACGGCAATCTCATAACGAATTCTACGTTTCAATACAGTTGCTGGGATGCCGGCCGGTTTCCGAACATTGCCAAACCCCACACGCCCCGGGAATGCGCCCACTTGCCTACATAACGAGCGATAACTCCAAAACTACGACGAACATCTGTTTTTCAAAGTTTGGCCGGAGCCAGTATATTAAATAGCAGTGAAATTAAATCTACATCAATCGCGTCATCACGTGCGAGATTATGTTAATCGAGTAGTCGCACTGCGAGCTATTTTTCATTAGAAATCTTATGGTTGGCAACCTAATAATATAAAGCGACACAAATACTCATACACCGTTTATGTGATGCAAAGTATATTATATACTAATAAGTTTTATATGTTAAAATACAGTCACAAGTAGGTTGGTTAAGCAAATCCTGACAAGTATCATCTATATAAGTAAAAGGTAAAAATAAAATACGTTAACAAGAGCGAAGTCACAGCAAAAAGCTAATTCTTTTTATAAAATCGCACATATCCGTTTTGAAAATCTTAACGCAATATTTCTACAGTATACCTTTTGATACCTTGCTGAATGTTTCAATTCAAGAGTTCCACAGCAGTTAGTTCACTGTTATTTGCTTACAGCGGGCCGACACGATGCCTGGTGTACTACACACATTAAACATTGCCATGTTTGTATTAGAAATGGGGGAGTTATTCTATTTCGGTGTGCATTACTGCTTTTTATGAAATAACTGGTAGGTAATGTCGTTACGGCGACCAGGGGTGCGTCGATCGAATAATATGATGGCCCATTTCTGATTGATTGACGGAAATGAAATGGATATTGCCGTATAATCCACTAGGAAAATTATCGGCATTCACGTTAGCTCCAGTCGATATTTAGGGGTGGTAATGTAATCGTTTAGGTACAACAGGTAATTAGTAAGTTTCACTGTAATAACCGACGAAAGCCTTGAAAATTTTTATTAGGTGTACACAAACCAAGTGTGCCTAGGAAACGAGCCTTCATATCGACTGAGATACAAGTTCCGGAATAATTAAAGAGATTTGTCTGGTTGAACTAACAACTAGGTTTATGGATATGAATCTTTCGTTTTTAATAAATAGGGAGTTTGAGACATTTACAAAAAAATATTCGTATTTCAGAAATCGCATGTCGCTCCTGATTTTGAAATCGTGGGCTGTACACTAGCTAGGCGACTATTTTTCATAAATGTACGGGCCGACCTGTTTAGTCTACGCACTCGGTAATTTTGGTAATCGTTCATTGTGATTGTTTCAACAATATAAAATAGCCAATCATATAACACATAGAGGCCATAAACTAAATTTCATAAAAAAAAAAGAAAAATAACTATTGGCACCGGATTTTGAATCGTTTACTAGGACTAACATATTGAATTTCGGGCTATGAAAATATAAATTGTAAAAAAAAAATGTCCTAACGATACAGAAGCATTTAATCAACAGTGCCTTTTTTACGAGACATAGTAAAAACAGGTTTATTAAACAGTGGATGTTTTATACCAAATATAAAACGCGCGTTAAATGTTTGTAGCATAATAAATTGCGCATTAAAAATTAACTTCCAGTTTGAACTGGACAGGAAGCGGGCCACACTTCAGTCAACATAGTTCAAATGTTAGCATTCTGGGTGTGAATTTAGCAATAAAAGTTTTTATTTTGCAAACTTATATTTTCCTCAGCTGTGTTAGTAGTACATTATTCATCGTAGGAGTTTTTGTATTCGCATTTTTCATGATGCCATATAATATTATTATGAAAAATTAGTTTATAGTTGTAGTTATATTTTCAGCAATTCGTCAGTCGACAGAATTAATAAACTGGATGACAGTAACACTATGTGATATTTTCTTGGATTTTCGGTTTTATTACAAGATCTTTATTTTTTCAACTATCAGAGAAAATACAAATGATGTAAAGCAATCACCAGTCTCAGGATGTCACACGAAAATAACACAAGACTGCGCCTATAAGTCACCATGGACTTGTGAAAATCGTCACGCACTAATTGCACATTGATTGAACGCTTGTTTTTATTTATAAAATTTGTCAGTTGAGTGTGGCTGGTCGTGACGTCACATCTCCCTAATACCATATAGAAGCTGTGTGTTTAGACTGCTCATAAAGAGCGTCAATTAATTCGTGGTGTCTTCAACTCTGTTACACTCCCTATATTCACATTTCCTATATTTATTATTCATGGTTTAGTCAAGTTCGGGGGGTTCACCACGTTAAAAAAAAAACAAAGGGTCTAGCACAATTGTAGCTCTGCTGTATCCACCGTCAAGCGCTGGATCCAGCGAAATATGCCGCTGGATTGCAATCCCTACTTTACACCTATGTTCGGGGTAACAAGTGATCTAATAGATAAGTATCACTTTAAAGCGTGTCCGGAGTAATAAGGTCAACTTTTAAGCATCACTCACCATCTCCTTCTTCAGGTAAGTGAGCTGCGAGTCCAGGTCGGCGGGCGGCGGGTCGGCGGGCGAGGCGGGCGGCTCTGGCTCCTCGGGCTCGCCCTCGGCGAAGCCGCTTAAGCTCTTCGGCAGGGGCGGCAGTCCCTGCAGCGACATGGTGCTGATGGCGCGGAACTGCTTACGTAGTCTGGCGAAGGAGTGGTCTTTGTTAGATATCTACGGATATCAGCTTCAACAGTGATTTTACAAATATAATGAAATAACTATCAGATACTAGCAGAGCCCCGCTGTTTAGCTCGCGTAGTTTCCGTTCTCATGGGAATACGGGGATAAAATAAAGCCTATGTTACTCGCTGATAAGGTAGCTTTCTATTGGTGAAAGATTTTTTTAAATCGGTCCAGTAGTTTTACAGCCTATTCAATGCAAACAAACAATCAAATATTTTGTCTTTATAGTATTAGTATGATGACCCTGACAGAGAACAAACTCGAGTACTAATGTTTGTAGTAAACTTATAGTACAATCAGGTCCACGTCTGCGGCCCCTAAGAGATTAAATTATAAGGTCTGGATCCCAATCACATACCTACATACACCGCCTTCACATCATACATGTCACATTAATTGGACTATGTTTTTAATGACACGTAACCCTTGCAACCCATAGATTTATAATTATTGAATTATGATTACACTAGTTTCTGCCCACGGCTCCGCTTACGTGGTACATCGGTAAAACATACTATGTGTTATACGGATGTATAAGCTACATTATTGTAAACTGACATTAAAATCATGTTCTGTAGTTTTAGCATTAATAAATCCATAGTTATAAATATATAAATAAGATATCCATCCATAAAAATATATAAATAAGATATCCATAGTTAGCTGAATATGCAGATTTCGTTTGTTTGAAAGCTTTTTAGAGAAGCCGCGAGTAATCACTAGTGAGTTTATAAATATTTTGTTGTGCAACATTGAATAGCAATTAATTAACTAATAAGGAGATAGTACTTAGGAAAACTAATCTACCACAGCGTCGCTTCACCATGCTAGAAATGCCACAGATTTATAACAACAGGAAAATAAGTATATGCAGTAAAAATAAGTTAGTCATAATACGACTCCAATTTGTTCCGTAATACTAAGAATATCTATTGTTTACTACGCCGCTGTAGACGTTTCTAACATCATTATATTTAAGAATGAAATATAATCGAAATACCTAAGAGTAAACAAGAAATATCGGAAACTCTTATGTAAACAAAATGTTCACAACAAACCGCTCACGTTATTACGCTAATAAGAATTTCAAAATCCCATTATTGAAAAAGCACGATTCTCTAAAACAACTTAATAAATTAGACGGTAAGACAAAACAACTATTTCACAATATCCACCTATTCTGTAATTCCAATGATATTTATTGCAATCGCGACATTTGCTTTCAAGTAGACAAGAATGTACTAAAAGAGTTTTCAAAGCGTGAAATGCTTAATTTATTAGCTTCCCCAGTTCGACAGGCAGTATGCCATGTTGTCGTTTATTGTCGTACACACACCTAACTACAAAAGGCGATCTTCAAAGGCATAATAAACATATTTGTAACATCGCCACGTGACATGCGCGCACAATGTAAACTTCATTAATTCTCAAGACGCAGAAGAGCCGTGACAACGCACTTAGGTCCTATACGTTATTCGTGTGACCTAGACAGCATTAAACATTTAGTACAGACTAACCCGACAAACATAACCCGGTTTAATACAAACGACCTTTCAACACAAAACTACCGGTTAACGTGTAAAGATTGATAGTTAAGATAACAAGCATTTAAATTTATACATTTGAATATATAACTACCTAGATTTAAGGTCATCATCTACAATGTAAGCGTACGCGTGATCATTTCCATCGTCCGTATTTCCACTTGTCACTGAAGACATAGCATAATTCTGTTCGGAATCCTCAGAATCACAATGTCCGTTCTTTTCAACAGCATCCTTAGTCTCCAAGGCGTCAGGTACGTTCGACTGCGAGCGCATACTCTGAAGTTCGTAAATCAACATTTCGTGATTGTTCATGTCCTTCATCATCTCTAGCTCCGGCGACTCGCCGCCGTTGGGCACATTCTTCGAATCTTTGCCCTTATCTATAACAATGTTTGCGTCGTTCTTGTTGTTGTTTCTACTCGCGAGGATTTCCGAAATTAACAACTCTGTGACTCGCGACGTCTTACGTTCTAGGGAATTGTTATTTTTATTTACACTGTCGTCTCGTTTTGGACTTTTTGAAACTTCTCGTGTATTCGAGGGGTTATTGACTTGCTTGGAAGGACTGTTTCGTAATCTGTCATCGAATTCCTGAACTTCTTCGACTGTGGCGTACGGCGCCTCTGCAATCGGACTCTGCGGAGGCTTTGCATCAATTGGTGACGAATAAGGACTTATATCTGGTGAGTGCTTAGGAGTACTATGATTACTGTGAGAATTCTTCTGTACAGGTAGAGGCTTCATTGGTTTTAACTTAGGTTTAGGTGACAGGGGCGGAGGAGGAGCCCTCCTTAATGGCAAAGTTTTTTCTGCGAAACTTGAAGACTTCGTTACTTTACATTTGGCGTCATGGTCTAATTTATTCGAAGTGGAAAGAGATCTTACTAAGATTTGTTTACACGTTTTCACAGCTTTAGAATTTAACGACTCATTAGATCTTTTAGTGGGCGCCGGCATCGGTATAGAACTACTGTCGCTGGAACTCCGCCTTGAGTTCTGTCCGCTAGACCTCCGCTCGTCCGAGGAGGAGCTACGGTCACTGATGACATCTCTAATGAACGATTTGACGCGTGCCAAACCGTTCTGTTTTGGGGAAATCGTGGTTTGATTCAAAGTGTTGGCGCGTTCTAATGTCTTTGCCTTCGCTGTGGTTTCAGGTTTTGCCCGCGACTTAGTAAGATTGGCCTTAGATTCCGCGACGGCCTTCCTCGTCTTTGCTAGAGCCTCGGCCACCACGCTCTGGTTGGGCCTCGGAGGGACGGGAGGCGGCCCCTTGATCTTGCCGGTCTTCATGGGTTGGGCGTTCGTCTGTACCATCAGCATGCTGAGGGAAGCGTCACTCGAACAATACTATAAGAGGAGAGTTATAGTATAAGGAGCGCGTTCACACTTCACGTGTCACAACACTCGCGTGCGCTGTGGCGCGGGGTCGACACGGCCATCCCCGCGAGCGCGCGTCACCGACTGCCGGGCGGCGCTCGCCCGCGCCGGCAACTCGGTACAACACAACACGCCGCAGAACAAATCCGCACTCGCTACACACTCACTACGCGCAACTTTAACATCGCCAAATATTGTTTTGATGTAGTTTGCAGCAGTTCCGTAACTACATAGCTTGAATTCCGAATGAACATGGCCGGATATTACGCTAACCTAAAATTTTATAAAAAAAATAATTAGTAAATTTCAGCTATGCTTCCAGTTTATACAGAAGTACTGCATAATACTTGTGTCTTTATTTGTATCAGTTTCAAATAAAATTTTGGCAGCACCACTTGTTTCAAGAAAAAAATAACAAACAATTTTTTTTTTCGGTGGTAAGGGCCGTCTTGTCTAACACTTTCGCTAAGTATACCAATGGTTTGCAGCTCACTGTGCGGTATTGCGTATACCTTCTAGTTAGCGCACACCGCACGGCCGAACAATGAGTTGACCCACAGTTTTAATAACGTAAAAGCGATTGTTTACAATGAGAACGAACGCAATACGGCTACCGGTCCGCGCACGCGACACACCGCGGCTATTGTTGCCGCTTTTGAAAGCACACTCCAATCTATTGTTTTAAAGCAATCACTGCGTTACAGCTGCTTTTAAATGTGTGTAACTTAACAGATTATTTATTTCGAGACTTATTTTACAACTTTATTTTTATCTGGTATCCAGTGGCGTAGCGTGGGTTTTAGCTGTTCGGAACGATTACATAGCTTATGCGTTACCCATCATACATGTCATGCCGGACCTTATCAGCTCAGTACTAGTATTTCAGTCACCGAAAATTTTTAACTTATAGCTCCCAAAGTTTTTTTTTTTACTTAGCGCAGTGTTTTGCAATCCGCTAGCAAAAGAAAAACGGCAAAGTTCTATGCACTTTCAGTGAGAAACTTTTTTTTTGTCTGGCCCTTGGGGGTTTCAAAAATGTTTTAACCTGTAAAAGGGTCGCGTATTCAAAAAGATTGAAAAATACTGCCCTAGCATATACTGGAATGGGGTCAAATATATGATGTGTATGTAATTACTAAGTACTTAAAACATCCACACACATACATGAAATCAATATTACATATGGTATTTATTAATTTCCAATAACAATACCTACTCAATATGCAGAATGGAGATTACAAGTAATGAATGTTCCCACAATATTAATGTCTTTACAACCAAGTTGATACGACCTTGTGGCATATTGAAAGGCAAGGCCTGCCGCTTTTGTACAACCTGTTGATGAAAGCATTGGTTAACTGCATTCTTAACTTTTGAAATATCAATATATACAACAAATATAAGTTTGTGTCTGTCTGTCATCTAATTTTGGGGTCTCACAAATATGTATCCTTTATTCCTAGCATGTCATAAAAGGCGACTAATGACGTATTGGGTATTGTGTTTGTGTAGGCGACGAGGTAGTAACTTTACCCAATTCGACTTTAGGCTTAATGGGGTTTAAAGAGCTAACGGGTCCTAAGATATTTAATAAAAGTACTGAAAAATCAATGTCTTGATTATGAGCCTCAATTAAAAAGTGATATTATAAATAAAAATCAATACATCAAAATCGGAAAGGGTGTTTGATGTGTTGGAATTTATTTATTTTACTGTTCTTTCCATTATATTATAAATAGAACCCATTAAGTAATTTTTGTAATTTATATATTTCCAAACAAAAATGTAACTATCATGTTGTATAATATATTTGACTAAGCCATTTAATAAGTTTGTAATTAAAATAATATCCATATTACCTATGCTTTAGAAATAAACTACTTTTGAGTTTAACTTCATGTTCAAGTAGTTGTATAGACAGAATTTTGACAGAAAAAGGTAAAAAAATGGAAATACATATTCTAAAGACATGTAGAATAAGTACTTAAGGAAATAAAAAAATCAATTCTGAATAGAGAAATGGTTGGAAATAAAACTTGGATCAGCGTGTACCCACACTGTATTACTTAAACCTAACCTAACTTAACAACTTAACTAAAATTTGTGAAACTCTAAATAGCATGTCAGAGCATGAGAATTGGATAAGAGCCAGTTTCACATGCATATGCTTCATTCATGAGTTACCTCATAACAAATTCAGATGAGGCTTGACCTATTTATTGTCACGGTCGTTTAAATTTACAGATCAGGTTATAATATAGATTGAAGTCTATAAAGACTATGCCATTCCATTTTTGAGTAAAGTTATTTTGCTATCTTTTTTATTATTACAACCTCTACTAAGAATAAAATCAAGCTCCTTAGCTCCTTTTTGAAGACTAGCCGCTTTATTGCGATTGGCTAGAAGGCTTAATATGTATTAAGCACTTGAGGCTAATTAAATTTTATATGGCTTTTGACTAACTTTAACATTTAAACTTAAACTTTTAAGAAAATGAATTTTTAATTCTTATTAATGTAATCCTCGAAAGTGACTTAAGGCTTTATTTAAATGAACAGAAAAGAAAATGAAGAAGATTCTAGAGATGACAGCTAAGCCTAAAAAAAGGTGCACACCTTTCACCTGCATCTCTTATAGTTCTATTTTATGAGACCACCTTTAAAAAAAGACTTGTAAGCTATTTGAGCCTTCTTGATCATGATTTTGACTAGCTTAATGGAGCGTTCACCTGTTTATTCTGATATCCATAATACAAGTGCTACTTATCTTGGAATTAGATTAATGCATGTGATGTTATCTGATATTAATTTATTGATCAATAATGTAAACGGATAAATACTAAGGTCTCGGTCTTTGTGTTTGCATTACCACTTCGAAGCTGACCAAGAACACTTAAAGATAATTTTCAAAGCAATATGTTCAACTGGTGGTGTAATATGTTCAACTAAACATACAGTTATATAACAGATAGGTTACACTAATACGTCTAAATAACTGTATATCCAGAGAAATAACCAAATGTTATTAATTGACTTCACTTTAAGTTGTAACAGGTATATGAACATAATACTACCCGATTATGATCATATGTATAGGAATTAAGGCTACCCTCTGACCGGAATTTGAGAGAGAGTTGAATGACAAGAGTTAAGTATTTTGTAATAAATGGTTAGATGCAACATACCTGTATTTAAAACTTGTCTACTTGTTATTGAACTTCCAGTCCTGTCTGCACATGGGGCACTGCTGCTGCGGTTGTGAGTGCAGCCACTTGACGATGCAGTGGATATGGAAGCAGTGGGAGCACGCGCCCCACACGAGCGGGCAGTCGTCGCCGGGCAGCTTGCAGTCTGGGCAGCAGCTGTCGAAGGGCATGCGGCAGATGCCGCAGTTGTCGTCGTTCGCCACCCAGCGCCAAGTCGCGACGCCTGTCCAACCTTGATGCAAAATTAACGCTCAATAACGACCCTACAATGCTGACAATAAAATGCTACAAACCTTTGAATCATGTACGAAAAAAATCATTCCTTACTTTTAACTGTGACTTTCATAGCTCATACACGTTAGAGGAATAAACGCCTGTCGTTATGAAATAAATGACTTCAATATTTCACAGTTTAATGTTTAATCTATTAGCGAAAATAGCACAAAACATCAGTTTTACATGAATTCAAAACAAAACATGACCGAATGAATGAATGACATAACTAACACAGAAACTCTAATTTAACGTTCAAATGCGATATTTTATTAAAACGATGTGGACGTTTCAAACGTTTTGTTATTTACTTGCGTGACAGTCTGGGCCGAATAATGAATTTTTCAATGCATCGAGGAGTATTGTACAGAAAAAATCAATACGTCAAAATCGGAAAGGGTGTTTGATGTGTTGGAATTTATTTATTTTACTGTTCTTTCCATTATTTTAGAAATTATAGTGCAAAAAACCAATTATGACAACTTTTGACTCCAAATACGACGTAAGTAATGTATGAACAACTTTATATTTTTCGTAATAAATCATCATAAAAAACTGCTTAGTATTATTAGTACATTTCTGGTCTTATTGCTTATTAATTACTGTTCGCTGGTAATAAAACCACTTTTTCATGACAATAAGTAAGTATAACGTACGAGAAGTTTCATCTCACGATTTTTCAGTTTGTAGTTTTATGAAGTTCTTTGCGGTTCTGACTCATCGTAATATCAATATCTACAGATTAAACGAAACACCTTTTTTGCCACTAAAATCGGTTTGGCTCCAAGTATTAATTAGGGCACCATAACCTTTTGAAGGATCCCATTATCACAACTGTACTATCTGTTATAAAAGTGATAATTATGTAGGTCAATTTCTGCTTTTGTTATGCCTATTTGTAGAACTTAATTTCTAAAATACTTAATTAAACAAACGAAAAAATATCAGTGATGGTTTTTGACTATAACTTATTGACAGTGTCAAAGAATCTGATGTTTTTTCTCTTGAGTAGTAAAAGAAGACTTATTATTTTAGCAGTCTTTGCATGTCTGTTTGCATTTACACAAGTTCTACCATAGCGCTTAAATGACTTACGTCTTTTTTATAAATGAGGTGTCCATCAATTTGTTATTAAATTCTTCTGATTTCATTTTAACTGATTTAAAAAAGCCATCCTTACAGAAATGTCTGTTTGTAATTTTTTTATATATCTGTGTAATATTCCAGATGTTCCCCGCTGGGGATGTGGGGGTTGTGGAGGGCGAAATGAACATTCCAACACAGGGAGTGCCGACTGGCGACAGCATGGAATTCAATACACTTGATGAACCTATCAAAGAAACCTTTGTGAGTATTGTTTTATTATTATGTTAATTGGTTATTACCTATGAAATCATAACTAGATATTTTAATGGAATATTTGGTACAGGGTTTGATTATTAAATTGATGTAAAGTTAACATTTATGGAAGTTCAAAATATATAGTCTTACAGATGTTAATGGTTCAAGTTTGCAGCCTTTGTTTGATGCCTCTGTGTCTGTCAACACTTGCTGAACCCTGAAACTACAATGTAATCAATATTTAGCTGAAAATGAAATTAAATAACTTACTTTTAACTTAAATAAATGATGAATTTTGAATGATCTGTCAGAAAAAACTGTCTAATGAATTATAAAATCACAAAATTCTGGAACTGGAAAATTATATTTTAATTAATAAGAAAATACTGTACAAGTATTTTATTCAATTATTTTCTTTTATCTGACTGTTATGGCCTTGACTATATAAAATAGGAAATAAAATAAAACCATTCCCTTAGAATAAACAATCAGAGGATTAAATCATATCATAACAATAAAAACTTAGCCCATTTTATAAGGTACATATTGCTGTAGCAAGTATGTCTAGAGTTAGTTTTATTATTCATTTTTGCTGCATGCATTAGGATGCTCATCTTACACCATGCCGTCATTATTCTAACCTACATATTTGCATATTATATGTAGTGTAATTAATGCAACATTAGTAATGCTTACTTGAAGCAAGTACAAAACACTTAAGTGGCCTTGAAGGCTCAATAGATAAATAATCTTTTTCTAACTTGTTTGTCCTTCAGAATACCCATCCATTATATCAGCACTGGTTCACAAATTCCTACTATGTTTAATCAAATTGGTTATTAGATATTGTTAAATAGTGGTCTGTTTCTACTTCCAGCTTCGAGATCTGAAAGCAGTTGGAAACAAATTTTACCATGTTCTTGTTCCTAGAGAAAAGTCTAGTTTATTGAAAGAGTGTGAGTAGAAATTTCTGTTTATGCAATAATATGTCTTTTACAGGGCTGGGCCTACTATATGGCTTTTTGGGCTTCAGCCCAGGGCCCCATGGGTTCAAGGGGCCCCCTGCTAAGTCAAGTCAAAATAATGCGAAGCCCATTATTTTATTAAATTAAACAGATTGTACGGTTTGCAGCCCTGCAAATCCTGCGATTAATCAAACCTATTAAATTCATTTAATTCAAGTCTATGTCTTATACTTTGAGTAATTAGGTGGGCCCCTAAGTAGTATTTGCCCAGGGCCCCCTAAACTCACAGTCCGGCCCTGGTCTTTTGTTTATGTACCTAATTATTTTACAATGTTAGGAATGTAGAGAATTGAGGATAAATGATTGATGATTTTCCTTTTTATTTATAAGTCTAGGGAGTTTTGTGTCAATGTTAGAAGTGTTATTCTGAGACCAGCATGAATAGTTTGTAGTATGTTCTAGTCTATACTCATATGGACTTACATTCAGCAGTTGTGAATGTTTTACTTGGAATAAAATATCAAACATTCAGATATGTATTTTATTGTTTATTGACTTTTGGTTTCAGGGGATTTGTGGGGTCCACTGCTGCTGTGCACATTCATGGCAACCATCCTCCAGGGTTCAAGCGATAAGTCAGGCTCCTACGGAGATGGTGGTCCTGAGTTTGCAGAGGTGTTTGTTCTAGTTTGGATAGGAGCTGCTGTCGTCACATTAAATTGCAAATTGCTTGGGGGAAATATGTGAGTTACTTAAAAATATTTGATTTTAGTAAACATGTAAAGTGTGACTGCTAAATTGCATATTTATGTTATTGTTATGTAGCTACAACTTATTATTATTATTATTACTACTTGTTACCAGGGAGATTGTAAGATGAGATGATATGATCTGATATATATTTGTGTTATCAGAAGGTGATGTTAGGAGTCCTAAAAACAGTAGAGCTTGTATGAATAAGACCATGAATGTCGAAGAAGCAAGTGAGGTGTGTAAGGATTGTGCCATATGGCGTTCAGTTCTCTCTGCCTACCCCGCCAGGGAAGTGATGTGAAGTTTAGTTAGTGATATATTTGCAGTGAACGCACTGAATTCTTTTCACTTGTTATGGCCATTGTAACCAAGTTCGTCAAGGCGCGACTGTGATACTCGCCATTGCGCGCGAGTTGGCACATTCCGATGCTACCTATGTTTTTGTTTATAAAGTACAATAAAAAACTTAAGTGAAAGATTGTTTTCAAGTTGTTGATGTATAAATGAATAACTACTAACTAGCTTACTACTATTGCTCCTGTATTTTGTTTTATTTTAAACTCAGTTGTATAAAGTGTCTTATAGATTTAAAATACCTATATTAAATTTACTAAGAAAATGTTATAGCTGACTGTATATATAAATACGTTACATTTTCACGATCTTATCACGATCAATCGTAAAATCGGTAGTCACTCTCGAGTTGATGAACAGGCCGAGCCAATTTTTTACAATAATTGAACACCCTCTTGATTTTATTTTCCATTTGAAATTATTTTATGTTCCATATTGAGCTTCTTCACTTTATTATAATACTTTTTTATACTAATATGTAATATTATAAAGAGGAAAGAATTGATTATTTTTTTAATTTTAATAGGCTAGTAAACTACTAGACCGATTTTGGAAATTTTCTTTCACCAATGGAAAGCTACTTTATCAGCGAGTAACATAGGCAATATTTTATCTTCTTATTCTCACGGGACCGGGAACTAAGCGGGTGAAACTGCGGGGCGCTACTAGTCCCTTATAAACTAACTGTTGGTTGTGTTGTCTAGATCGTTCTTCCAGTCGGTGTGCGTGCTGGGCTACTGCCTGTGCCCGATCGCGCTGGCGCTGATCATCTGCCGCATCATTCTGTTCACCTCACAGACCACCTTCCTGTTCTTTCTCAGGCTGGTCATATCGCTGATCGGCTTCGTGTGGGCTACCTTTGGTAAGTAGCTTTAATTTTTTAGGAAAGTCTTTAACTTAAGAACCGACAAATTTTGAGACTATTATTCAGACCTAATGGTGCCTTCAATTTGCTACAGTAAAAGCACTCATGGAAGCAATAAAAAAAAAAAAAATCCGTGACTATCCATCAAAACTGTAATTGATCTCGATATTTTATAAATAATAAGTTTTTACACTAAACAATTGACAAACGTTTTCAATAGAAACAATACTAACGGGACTTAACGCGATATGCAATATGTAGTATGAGCACTTACAGCTTGACGTTTCGGCCGTGTTGCAACGACCGTGGTCACAAGCGGGCTCACGTTTTCAATTTCACGGTTTCGATTGAGGACATAACATTATACTGACACGTTCCCTTAGTTATGTATTAAAAAAAATACCCTGTTACGTACGTAACGCTACTTAGAAGTATGAAACTTGGTATACTGATGTAACAGTACATAAACGTATTTAAAATACTGCTTTAAAAAAAAAAACAACAATTTTCCATCTAACCTAACCCATTGTCCCGTGTTGGTCTGGGACTTAAAAAGAATGTGCCAACTGTGTTTCTTGTCTTGCATTTCGTAAAAGGCGACTAATGGAATATCGGGTTTTGTAGGCGACAAGCTAGCTACTTTTTCACAATTTTCCATCTAACCTAGACCAGTTTTATTTTTGGCTGAATGTGGTTAAAGGGGACTGCTGTCCCTTTGACTCTGCCTACCTCTTCGGGGATTACGGGCGTGATGTTATTTTTGTTTGAAAAAAAAAATTTTTAAATGAATCAATCGTATTTATAGCGGCGACAAAGTTCCTCGGAGACAGCCAGCCCGAGGGCAAGAAGGCGCTGGCGGTGTACCCCATCTGCCTGTTCTACTTCATCCTGTCGTGGCTCGTCGTGTCCCACAGCAACGTGTAGGATAGTGTCGCCCCCCACGGCCTCATGTGCATGTATTTATTATTGTGATACAGACTATTAGGCTAATTTGTGAATACATGTTAGTTAAGTCGGTTAAATCGTTTTTTATCGTAAGTATCAGTTGGTATTAATGGGTGTTTTGACGCACTTTAAAAATGGTGAATGTGATTTAAAACTGTTGCACTTTTTATTTGATAGCACTATTGGTGACTTAATTAAATATTATGATAAGAAATATCACATTATGTATTAGAAACTGACATACTTACATTTAAATAATGTATTTTTGCACAAATCAATTATATACGAACATGTAGAAAAACATTTTGTACTTATCCTGACCAAATTTATCACTTTTAAAGTGCAATTAAAATAACCCTCGGTATTTATGATGTGAATAACTTTCGATCCGTCATGTATAATTGTTTCGAAAACTTACTCATGTTATTGTGTTTTTACTAGCACAAGTATGTAAGCATTCCAGTCTGAGAGTCTTTATTCTCTCCAACGATAGCTGTAAAAATCACAGTTTTGTATATAGTATGGATTAAAACGCTATTTTCTGTCTGTTGTAATTTTTATTTAAAACATTTAATAGGTATCTAAAAATACACTTGAAATTCGAGACATTCAGTACACATTGAGTAGCTACAGTAGTTTGGCAGGTACACCAATGACGAATTAAGACTAGCTCGTTCTTTCACACCCCTTTCTTAAAATAATATTTACAACTTAAATTCATAAATAATTTTGGTATTACATAGCACAACTTAAACTTGTCTGGTCTGTGAATTTTCCGAACAAAAAAAAATATATTCCGATACCAAACAAAAACAACTAATTTGTCATCAGGAGTAGATAGATAATCCTGCCCTTAAATTTGATAGAGGTTTGCTCTTTATTAACAATAATTTTATTTATATATTTATGTGTTCAATATTATTACACGCATGCTAAGCATTACGTGAACATTGAGACCTATACATACCTAAATCAGTGTCTGAGAATAAAGTATGTTAGGTAGTGTATGTTAGTAATTTTAAACACATTATTTTAGTACATATATTTGATACATGATATTATAATGTGACAATGTGCACACACCTCTATATTACCTAACATGTTTATTTATCACTACTTTATCACATAAACGTATTAAGGGAAATATACACATATATTCCACTTACAATAAAAGCACATTTTTTAGAACCATACATTTTGACATTTTAAATGTTTCATTAATTTCTTCAAGAAAATGACACTACAATAATTTATATATTGCTACGTTAGTACATTCGTTTCTTAGCTCACAATCAGTTCAATATATAGTTTATAAAATTGCTTACACACACACACACACACATGTAAATGTAAGTATAACTACACCTGGTTTTTATAGTGGTAGTCTACAAAGTGTAAGATATAATAAAGTACAAAGTGATTATGTAAAAGTGTAGAATATCAATTATTGTAAAGGTTTTAAAAATTGCCACTACTTTCATAGAAACATTGAAGTCTTCAAAATTAATCTTATCCGTAATCTCTTACGTAGGTACCTAGGTACTACATTGAACATCTCAAATTAAAATTTTCACATAAATAAAATAATTGCTAAATTAATAAATAAAAACAACTTTCGCGAGTTTTAAACAAAATTTACAAGCTTACATTTAAACATAGACAGCTAGAACACAACCGCCTAAAAAATGGAATGGTGTCCGTTGAAATATCCGTGCTAACTTATATTTTATACTTAATTACGTTTTATAATCGTATTAAATGTATATCATCGTAGGGCTTATTAACGCAATTACTCCGTATATAATTTATTTTAAGTTATATCTGCGTTAAAAGAAATTTGTGCTTACATGCAGTTAGGCGAACGAAATAAATGTCCTCATTGACGAGGGACCTCTTGAATCTACTTAGGAACAAGCCCTGACACATATTTCTTGAATGCGGACGTAGCTTTTAAATTGCGTTTCTTACTGAAAATAGGAATCTTAAGTAAGTAAGTTACCAATTATCACTGTTTAACTGGATTCGGACCCGCTGGACGCTTTGTCCGGAGTCATGGGCGGCGAGGATTTGGGAGACGAGCGCGTCTGAATGTGGTAGGACATTTGCATGTGCAGGGAGTCTCTGGCCTTCCTAGCACTCTTGTAGGTGAGGGAATTGGCGCGCGGCTTGCGTCTGGAGAAGTGTCTCTCGACCCACTTGAGCATCGCCAGCACGGAGTCGGTGGAGGAGAGACGACGCTCGGCTGAGGTCTTCGTGATGTGGGAGGAGGCGATGCGGAACGTCGCTGCCATACCTTTGAGGGCCTGAAAGTGGGAGGGTGGTTAGTCAACCAGTCAAGCAGATTCAGGGGCGGATCTTGAATGTGGAAGGGCCCTGGGCTAATCCTACTTAGGGGCCTAAAATAGTTTTCTTCTAGGTTGTACTTCGTTCTGTTCGATAGATATGAGTATTGTCTTTAACCAAAAAGCCCCAAAAAGTTCTTAAGAAAGAAAAAAATACTAAAAACTAACTAAATTTCACGCCACTTCCCTAGCGGGGTAGGCAGAGGGAACCGAACGCCATATGGCACGATCCTTACACACCTCACTCGCCTCCAGAGGCGGCGTAAGGCGTGGGCGGTGTGGGCCACCGCCCACGGCCTCGCAGTGCAAAGGGCCTCACGCCTCACAGCTGTTATTGATATAGGATGATTACAGGAACTTGGAGATAATATGAGCCCCCCCCCCCCCCCCCCGGACCCTGGTCGGGGTCGGGGGACCAGGGGTCCGGCCCGGCCCCGTCAGAGGGCCTCGCAAAAGATACCTTGCCCACATTAAGTTGAGGTATTGCGCCGCCACTGCTCGCTTTTTCAGCATAAATTAAACCTGCTTAATTTGGTTCAAATGTGTATGGTCGATATAAAATGTATGAATATTAAACTACTCACCAGCATGGCGTCTTCATCGGTGACGTCATCACCAGCGTATATGACCCTGATCCTTTCAGACCAGTCCAACCCGAACGCTGTCCTCAAGATGTAAATGGACGCTCGACCTGAAAAATGGAAAATGTACGTTAGAATGAAGACCTAACTAATAGGTACCTATATCTAGTAGGTAACACTTTAAAGGGGCTTTGTATGCTGTAATTTTTCTGGATCGCCTAATAGAAAAATGAAACAAAAATGTAACAAAATAATGAAAACCGGTATGATTGATCTACATAACGGGTGTAAAAATTTTACACGCTGTATATCATGAGAACTTTGACTCACTCGTTGGTCTATTGGTACTTAGCTTGCGCCGTCTAAAGACCAAGAGCCCCCGGGTTAAAGTCCCGAGTTGGGACAAAAAAATCGTGGCTGTGAAATTATTTAGTAGGTACCAGCCCGGAGTCAGGAAGTTAGTGGTTTATCGCCCCCGTGCTACGGAAAATACGTTAAGCCTTCGGTTCTGCGCCTGATCTCTCCGGTCATGTCGCGTTCTGCGCTTGTCTCATCACCGGATTATTTCAAATTCAAATTCAAATTCAAAATTTCTTTATTCATGTAGGCCTCAAAAAAAAAGCACTTATAAATCGTCAATTTTACAAAATTTTTAGAGCAATGTGAATCTACCACCGGTTCGGAATGCTGATTCTACCGAGAAGAAACCGGCAAGAAACTCGGTAGTTACTCTTTTCAGCGTCAAAATATACATGAGTAATATACACGTTTTTTTTTAAAATGTTCTAAACCAAATCATACAATCAATGACTGCGGGAGATGACATAATATGATGACTTACAATAAAAGTTATTAGAGTGAAGATCACTTGTGCACTATAATATCTCCTGCGTAGTTAGGTAATCCTCGTTGAGATGGGTCGTCCTACTTACCCGAATTGGTTAGGAGGATATTATCATGAGATGTATAAAGCTAATAAGCAACAAGATCCTCTCTTGTTGGCAGTGAAATGGGATTGTTGTATAGTAAGAGTGTCGTAAGGAGACGTGGCCCAGGAACGGCAGTACCTTTGTCCCAGCTGACGGGCGGGCGCGCCTCGATGGCGCAGTGCGCGGGCGCGGGCGTGAAGCCGGCGGCGGCGATGAGCTCGCGCGCCGTCTGCTCCAGCGCGGCGCGCTTGCTCAGCGGCGTCTCGCGGAAGTGGAACGTCAGCAGCGCGCCCTTGTTCTCCACCCACGCGCCGTCCCGGCACACCTGACCGAAACAATACACGAATGTTTAGGTAATTCCCTGAGCCCGCAAGATTGTTTCGAGGAGTTCGACGATAGCCCTTAAGCATTCCTGAGCCCAAAGCAAGGAAAAAAGACTAGGTAGTATTTCCGTTGCTGGATCCATAGATAGCATTATCAAAACAGTAGCCTAAAAAAAAAGAATACCGTAATAGATAAAAAGAGAAACAAGTTTACTACTTTGTTTCAGTGACACGTTCCTACATGGCTAAAAAGTTCAACACTCCCAAGAGGGATTGTTATCGCCGATAACTAAAACCTCCTTGGAGCCTCTTTTAAGATTTCTTCTTTTTCACCGCGCGTTCGAATTACGCGCGTCTTTTGTTTTCATGGCAAAATTAACTTTTGATTGTATCACGGCCTTAGTGTTGTTTTTTATTTCTATTTTAACTAATTAAGTATACCAATTTTACCTACGATTTGCCTAGTTCTATACACATAATGGGCACCATCAACATCACCAAACCCAGGCGGTTGACGTGTTTGCCGCTACAGTCATCGTCTCCACCGCGACCATTGTATTTCGAATGGTAGGTATGTTAAGTAGGTACTATATCCATCTCCTATATCCTAACGTACTATTATGTATTTGTAAGAGCGTATCTAAGGAGGGGGATCTTGTGGACTACCGAATACTGATTTGTCGTATTTATTTGGGGAAGAAAGGGATCAAACCAAGTAGTACTTACATCTTTACATCGTACATGTTCTATCGTATCGTATCAAACCATGTAAGTTCATACCTGTTCCTGCAGCGACTTGAGGAGGCCGACGACCTTATCCTGGCACTCCATGGGCATGGGGTGCACGAACTTGCTGCCGTCCGGGTGCAGGATCTCCAGCCCGTGGTTGCCAGCGTACGTGATGCCTTCGATGCCGACCTGCAAGGTGACAACAATAGGTAAGTTTCTTTTATTTCATAAAAAATGTAGGCATAGGATTTTCCGATGAGCTAATAAAAATTCCTTTTTTATATAAGTAGGTGTCAATTATAAAAAAATATCCTTAATCCTACTAATATTATAAATGCGAAAGTTTGTATGTATGGATGGATGTTTGTTACTCTTTCACAAAAAACTAGGTACTGAATAGATTTTAATAAAACTTTAGAATAGCATAGCTCATACACCCGAATAACATATAGGCTGTGTTTCATTGATGTACCACGCGAGCGAAGCCGCGGGCAAAAGCTAGTAATGTATAACTAGCTAAGTAGCTAAAGTAAAGAAAATAAAAGTAAGATTATTTGAGTGACTTGAGTGATTACGACGTCAGGCCGAAAATATCGAAAATAAATCAATCATAGCATCATCGATAACATTGTTATTAAAAAATACAACACATATTATTCTGGTGCTCGATGAAAAATTATTTGTATACATACGTATTTGGTATCAAATGTCAAGTGACAAGTGGCTCGACTCGAGGCTGCGCCTGCGATCCGCAAATATTACCTACGCAATATTGTCCTTAGATATTCGACCGGCCATAACCCGGTTAGTATCTACCATCGTGTTTGCATTATCACTACATAGTTGAACTACAAATATTTTAGTTCAATTTGATAATGTTTTGTCAAAGTTCAACACGGTATCGTGACCTCTGTTTTATACGAATATTAGCTTTTTATTGCGGCATCGTTTGATTATAGATTAGGTCAAATTTTCCGGCTCGATGGCGCATTTGGTAGTGGCCCTGCCCTATGCGCCAAAAGTTGTGGGTTCGATCCCCACCCAGGACAAACATTCATGTGATGAATATTTGTGTTTGTTCTGTGTCTGGGTGTTAATATCTACTATTTAAGTATATGTTTGTAATACCACTGTTGATTCTGATACCCGTAACACAAGTGCTTAAGCTACTTACCTCGGAATCAGATCAATGTATGTGATGTAGTCGGATATTTATTTATTTATTATTGGTAGATATATTGAATTGTCTACTTTTTTCAGACATTTTTTTTCACAAATAACATGTAGCATCTAGGTATAAGTTAGTGATTAGTTCAGACGTGTAAGCGTAACCAACTCGGCATTTATAATATTAGTCAGGATGTAGGTACTTAGGTAACATAATGATTCAACGCTTAATTAATACTACATAATCGGGTCAATTTGATCTTCCCTATCGAAAATCACAGCAATTTAAACTAGTTTTATGTATACATGCTGGGCACACAAATGATATTAAGTAGGCACATCAGGACAAATACTTAAGTATATCATTAATTGCCCATCAGTTTCGAATCTGAATACCTACCGTGAGAAACTAATTTATTTGTGTAGATTAAAATGTGCTTAACGCAAGCATTATCTCACACCGATGTTTAAAAAAATAAAGGTTACATCATAATCTTTCACAGTTCTCAAACTTACTTAATTTACATTTTATCTTTAAATAGTTGTGAATAATTAAGTTTAGATATTGCATTTACTTTTTGTGGAGCAACGTTTTTGAGTGTCAATTAAATAACTACAGCACATAAAACTAGACCTCAACGCCTAAATTGGCTAGAAATGACTTTGACAGATACTTTATGAAGAGCCTGAAGTAGTTATACCTACCTCAGAAAAATAATCTACATTTATTCCACAATGTATTCCGTAAATCTAGAGTATAAGTATACATATAACAACTTATATGTAAAGTCGCAAGGTTCGAGGTATATTTACGCGGGCGCGTCGACTTTCCAGATATCTGTACATAACATTGTAGGGTCAACGTAGCTACTGGCTAGTGACGTCAAACGAGTGAACTTGCGCGATAGTGCGGTGTCAATTTATTGTTTTATTTTTGTTGTGAGCGGCCAGAAGCCGACCTCCGCGGATCGCACATCACGTGTACATCTAGCACGTTTAATTATTAACAATAATAACGATTTACCCTCGACTTCGCTCCTCCAGTGTGAATTCCAATCCTTTTGTAGGTTCTAACTTCACCAAATTAATTTTTAAGTTAGGAGGCCATCCATTAAGTACGTCCCACATAAAGAGGCTGGGGTCTACAAAGTGTGACAAAAGGTGGGAGGGGTCCTAAGTTTTGTGACAAGGATTGCAAGCGTAATGTAATTCTTGTATGTATTTTTGTACATATATTATTATAGATATATTTTGACACTTCTTGAACCCCTAATACGTAATTCGGTTGTGGTTAGCTAAATTGCCCCAAGCCTACATTGGGACTATGTACCTATCATTTTGGCTACGCCGTCGGTGACCGTGGTCTGCAAGTTATCACCGATTTATTATTTTGTTTTTGTAATGACTAATGACGTCCGGGACCTCAACCCATTTTAATATCTTTTCAGATAACTAGACTATAAAGTGTCCGAAGTGTAAGTTTTAGAAGTATAAATGCGAATATTTTATTATACAGATTTGTTTCTTGCTCCTAAACATCTTTTGTATATAAAAAAAAAACAAAAATTGCTAGGTAATAACCATCCAAGTATGTAAAAATATTTGTTTACTGGTAATAATATATTATTTAAATATTATAAAACATATTATTATTTCATGATGGTAATATTTTTTTTATAGCTAACTATATGATATCTGTTATCTTGGGTTTTGATGATCAAGCAGTGTTATTTTATTTACCTATAGGTATTTCGACATTCAGGGTCGTAGGCAGATCGCTTTTATAACTATTAATTAATATTATAAATGCGAAAGTAATTATGTTTGTTTATTACTATTTCACGTCATAACGACTCAATGTTCTACATATATGTTACACTAGCTGTGCCAGCGGTGTCACCCGCGTTTATGGTTAATATTATAAAGACTATTTCCGTCATACATGATTTCTATGTAACTTTAACCATTAAGGCTGCACACGCGACGGAAGCTTATAAAATGGAGTAACTTCTCCCGTTTTCTCAACATTTCCCTTCACTACTCTGCTCCTATTGATTGTAGCGTGATGAAAAGTATACTATAACCTGCCCAGGAGTATGAAGAATAATTGTACCAAGTATCGTTAAAATCCGTCGAGTAGTTTTTGTTTCTATAAGGTACATACAGACAGACAGACAGACAAAAATTTTACTGATTGCATTTTTGGCATCAGTATCGATCACTAATCACCCCCTGATAGTTATTTTGAAAATATATTTAATGTACAGAATTGATCTCTCTACAGATTTGTTACAAGTATAGATAAAATCATATAGAGTACCTTTCCTCAAAAGAGATACAAAATGCCGCCCCCGTGAAAGCTAGTTTAATTAAATAAATATAAATATATACAACTAAAGGAAATGCAATATCTACCATCTCCTCGTTTTCTAACAGGCCCCTCATTATTTACGATGAGTAATAAATAGTTATGTAATGTAATTAAATAGTTTTACAATTTCTTAATGACTTCCTACTATAGTACACAACGATGTTATTAGTAGATACATGTATTTGTATTCGAGTAAATGTCAGAACAATATCTCTGTTGGTATTAGGCGCGCCGCTAATCGCTCGGTATGTCCCGTAGAATCCCAGCCAGTTGTGAAAATAATATCGCCCTGGATATATGGATATCAACGCAAACAAACTATAATTGAAATATAGGAGGACTGCAGTGACATAACAGTGATTTGTATCATCATCATCCTAGCGATATGTCCCGTGTTTAGACGAGGTCCGCTTAGACCTTGATCCAGGATATAGCGAGTGTAGTAATTAAATTGAAGCGACTGCCGATCAGACGTTTGTAACCTTCGAAATCTTTTGGATCATGGATACAAATCCAAAGATTTCATCACGATGTAGTATTCCCTCACCGCAGAGCTAGTGGTAATTTAGCTATAAATACGTAGATAGAATTGAAAAATCCAGAGGTAGGTACCGTGTTCAGGCTTGAATCCGCACCCCTCGGTTATGAGGCGCGTGTCCTTACGATTTGACTGACTTATTTGTAAGGTAAGCTTTCATTATTATAGATTTCGAAAAGCTCGATGGCGCATTCGGTAGTGACCCTGCCCCATGCGCCAAAAGTTATGGGTTCGATCCCCACCCAGGACAAACATTCGTGTGATGAATATTTGTCTTTGTTCTGTGTCTGGGTGTTAATATCCAATAATTAAGTATATATTTGTAATACCACTGATTCTGATATCCGTAACACAAGTGCTTAAGCTCTCGCGAAGTCAGATCAATGTATGTGATGTTGTCGGATATTTATTTATTTATTGAGCTACCATCGCTCATCAATGATTTTTTATAGAATAAAATATAAGAATAATAATTATTATTATTCTTATATTTTTTATTTAATTTAATTGTGACAAATTACTGGATCTGTACAAACATTTCTACGTAGTACTTTAGTAATATGATCTCGGTTTTCCTCCTACTTATTCAAAGCTGATCAATTAACATTGATTATAATTGCTACTACAGTTAAACCTATCGTAAGTTGTTGTACAACTAAGGACTTTGTCTATTGCAAATATTGTTTGTCATTATTTTTTCTTCATCATTTATTCTGCGACAGAACATGGAATTTAAAAAACATCAGAGACTTAAATACGTTTATAATTATATTTTTTTAAATCATTTAATATATTCATCACACGAATATTTACTCCAAGCAGGCTTCGAGCCTTGCTTGGTTTCGCAATCAGCTCTAAACTTTAAACAACAGACCAGAAAAATAACTAAAAAATATATACGGTCGAATTGAGAACCTCCTCCTTTTTTGAAGTCGGTTGAAAATTCAGAAGTAACTTGCAAGAAGCTGCCAACCATGTTCTTATCGACGTTCCTGCCCCATAAGATGTATCAGACCTTCTTTAGTTTCGCAGCCAGTCTTTTAAACAACAGACTAAGACAGAAGAGTTTGAAAGGTGCTACTAATGGTATGGTGGTAGATTCATATTATTAGTTAATTTTCCTATTGAATTGACGATTTATAAGTGTTTGTTTCAAACCTATATAAATAAAGAGTATTTTGACTTTGACTTTGACTTTGAAAAACGATATTATTGTCATCAAAACTAACAAAGAGATTTCAGCCCAGAAGATTAGGCCCATCAAAACTTACAAAGAGGTTTCAACTGACCATGTTTTTGACGTTGTCGACGTTCCTGCCGGATATGATGGCGATGTACACGTCCGACATGTTTGAGAGCCGCTGAAGCGTGTGCTTGGTCTCCAGCGGTAGGGTGGCCAGGTCGGGGTGAGGCGCGATGGGCGCCAGGGTGCCGTCGTAGTCCAGCAGGAGCGCCAGCTTCTGCGTGTATCCGATGTATCTGTGGGTCAAATGAATAATAAATCACATATACAGGAGTTCTTAACCTCCTAAATCCTGTGTCAAGTCAATCCTGCAAGGTCACGAGAAGATTACTTAATCAGGAGATTCCATTGCTATCCGAAGACTTATGCATCTTGGATAATAATCGCCTAGAAACATTAGATTAGCTGCGAGTTCAATAAACTTTCTTTCTTTGCCATTGCAAATTTTTACGTATAAGAAAATTGCGAGTAAACAAATGCGGCAAAGATGTTACAGTGATGCCTTATTAACAAAAACACTTAACATGTTCACTGCCACCTCGCCCGGAGAATTCGTGTAAATCTTATTCCAGTGCCGACGACTCGCCTGGTGAATTCAATTTATATTGCTAAAATGTAGGCGGTATCCGAGTAGACATCATGAAAATCTTAATGGTAAAGAAACTAAAGGAAGTGAGAAGAAAAGATTATTTTTTAGAAAGAAGGGGAAGCTGTAAACCGCAGGATCAATTGCTGCATGTCTCAAACGTCTTACTTACTTGGAAAGGTACTCATCGAAATCGTCGATGGTAACAGGCGGGATGGAGGTGGCGCCAATGTCGTCGGCGTCCTCCTCCAGCGAGTCCATCGCCTTGAGGAACGACTTCATCCAGCTATCCACATCGTTGAGCTGTTCCCTCCGCCTCAGATGGTTCATACGCACTGTCCTTTCATCTTCGGGCATAATAAGGGCTCTGTAATGAGAACAATTACGTAGTCATTAAATGTATATTTTATATGCCCGCATCGGAATGGTGGAAATGGGAAAGGTCATCATTTGCGATTGTGAAGTTGACCGTGAAAGTAAGTTAGCCATAAAATGGGAATTATTGTTTTTGTCGTATATTTCATTGACAATGTTAACCATGATTATTCATTTTATGTTGCTATGGCACTAGTCTGTTGACAATGATAAGAAATGTTATACCGCAAAAATCTTATGTTTAATTGTTGAAAGCACTTTCTCTTTAGTCTTTTAGAGATTTCAGTTAAGAGATTAGATAACTGATATAGGTATTCTGCAAAAAATACTTTTGATGAATCATACATGCCTGTGAATAACTTCAGCTGCATCATCAAGCTCGTATGGATTGCAAATAAGAGCTTCGTGCATCATTTCACCAGCGCCAGCAAATGGTGAGACGATCAGCACTCCTGGAGGCTTGTTAATCTGACACGCGACGAACTCTTTGGCGACTAGATTCATGCCGTCACGAAGGGGAGTGACCAAGGCCACAGCTGCGTCACGGTAAAAAGCAGCTAGCTCGTCCTGCCCAACGCAACCATAGATATACCTGGAAACGAACAAGGTCTTCTAAGTTTTCCGAACAATAACCTTAAAGTTGAAGATAATCAAGCCAAAACAAAGGACTTACCTAATAGGCGACCAGTTCGGAGTAGTAAACCTCCCGTTTATCCTTCCGACCAGCTGGTCCATTTCCTCTTTCAAATCCTGATATTCCTTAACATCCGTCCTCGATGGAACCGAGATCTGCAGGAGAACTACCTTTTCTATATGTTCAGGGTATTTCTCCAGTAGTCTCTCGAAGGCTTTCAGTCTATGCACTAATCCTTTAGTGTAATCCAGTCTGTCGACTCCGAGTATTACTTTTTGGCTAGTAGAGAGCACTGGTTTCGCGTTCTGTGCCAACTGCACGAACCTGTCAAAGGGGACTCCGATGGGCAAAGGCCGAACGCAGATGGTACGGCCTCCCAATTCGACTAGAAGGTTTTTTCTGTCCACACGGCAACCCAAGTTCCTTTGGCAGCAGTCAATGAAATTTAAGCAGTAGTCAGTAATGTGGAATCCAACCATATCGCAGCCTAAAAATAAACAATACAAATTAATATCTCCTAATCTATGATGGTCGGTCGACGGATCTTTATGACTTGTTTTGTAAAACTTACCAAGAATTCCTTGCAAAACCTCATCAGACCACGGGAAAAGTCTGAAAATATCCCAAGGCGGGAACGGTATGTGTAAAAAGAAGGCAAGCTTGCATTTTATGTCATCTTCTTCAACTCTCTGCAAAGGACGAAAGAAGTGTTATCAAAATTATCTTCATCGTCATCACAAATCAAATGGAAAAGATTCCTCGGGTATAATGAATTTCACAAACCTGTCTGATCCAATTAGCTGCCAACATAAGATGGTAGTCGTGAACCCATACAATAGGCGGAGAGTTTCCACTTTTCTCCTTGTCATCCTTTAACAGATTCAAGGCGTAAACCGTTTTGTCTGCGAACTCCTCGTTCAGTTTGACGTACGCCCTCCAGTGGTCTGCGATGAAGGTAGCTCGGTCTGGCATAGAGTGGAACAGAGGCCAGAAGGTGCCGTTGCAGCAGCCATTATAGTAGCTGTCAAAGAGGTTGGGCTCCGCGCGAATCGGCACTATCTGAAGAAAAACATCTTTCATAAAACGACAAATTTAATCAACATGTTCGTAAGTATGTAAAGTAAGTTTGACCTTTGGACCGTTAGACGATTTTAGATGTCAAAAAGAGCCACTATCTGAAACCTGTGTCTGAAACCTATTAATTTCTTATTTTTTCGAAGGTGTTGTTATCGATGAGGTTCAGGAGACTTGGAACGATTATTTCTTTAATGTACTAATTTCTTTCACGATATTTTTGAGGCAGGCGTGATGGGGTCTTTATATCTCAAAATAAAATTAAGGTTCCTTTTGCAAAGAGTTAAAGTGCTACACAAACGTACAAATGAATTCAATAAATAGAGATTATCTTTTGGTTAGAGATGATACAAAACTAACAGGATGATAAACATGATTAGTTAGCTCACGTATATTTATTTCATAATATTTATCCTTCGAATCGTGCACAACTATAATTATTATTGTAAATTCATATTAATAGTTAGTACAAGTGCCATGTAGTGTTATGTTAACATACGTTACTTTATGTTAACTAAAATATTCATATGACTATGAATATCTTTTTCGCATTGTCAAACATTGTGATATTACACGGAAAAACAAACAAATGTACGGTCAATATTCAACAGTAAACAGATAACTATTATAAATATCCAGTTAAGTCTCTGATGTCATCTACAGATTGTTATCGCGATAATTTTCTATTTGCCGTAATCTAATCAATAGTAAGCTCCTAATGGAATTGTGTGGCACCATAAACACGGCAATAGTTAAACAATCAAGCACTAGTTTATTGGTCTATAACAACGATCACACAGCTGATTCGTGTTTGTTGATCACATTGTTCTAGGTACAAAACCAGAAATGGAAAATTTTACACAGCTGTTTGCGGTAAACTTAGAATTCTATAGCAGAAAAAACAATCCCAGGAATCATCAGACGGGTTATGAATAACGCAGTGGAATACATTTGCATCCGTATGCTATTTCGTAATTTTTGTGTCACATAAACATAACTACATTTTCTTTGTTTGATCGTTTCCTATAAAGGTTATTGGGAATAATTTTCACGGATTTTTTTTTTCATTGGATTGAAATCTTTGCTAAAATCAGGGTTCTATGTAATGAAATATTATTTCCTTCAAAATCTATTCTTTTCATCAATATTTTATGAATAAAACTTGAATTTAATATATTTTCATCATAACTAACATTGAAGCCATTCAGTAGTTCCGGGAATATTAAAATTCCAACAACAGCCCAACAAGCCTTATAAGACCATGACACCTATTTGGCATAGAAGTAAAGTTTTATCGTGTTTGCATGCACTTCATGTAGATAAATGCCATTCAAAATGAACTATTGATTCGCTATATTTAGTCAAACTGAACAGTGAACAGGAGAACCAGTCGATAATTTCAAATTGTTTGAAACCAAAAAATAAAATATTGTATATTTGTAAACATATTATATACTTTAAGTTAACTTCTGTAAAAATGAATATTTATACAAAGAAAAACTGACATGTGTCATGCCACATGCCAAAATACATATATCAATAATCGATTAAAAATAAAAGCTCGTTAAAAGTGGCCGAATTCGAAAACTAAATATATTATTAAACTGATAACAGAATATAACAATGCTCTCGGGCGATCGATCACGAAAATCTCACGTGAAGTGTAATGAGTATGGCAAGGTCGGGTGACACATGCCCAGAAATCCAGATAGGTAAATAATGTCTGTGACGTACCAAAACACGGCAATAACTGACCACAATCATGCGCATCGCACGTGTGCTGATGATTAACGGATGCGGTACCGAATGGGAAATATATTTAAAGTTAAACATAAATTCAGCAAAGCTGTGCGCTGAACATTTCTAAACGCTACACATAAACAATGACCTGCAAGGTCAGGTGTAGAAATGTTTTGGTGTCTACGTCTATGAGCATAACGAGACTATTTTGTATGATTCTACAAGCGGATCGGTAGATAATTGTATGGCTGACTGGCAGCCCATAGCTCTCGGTAAGCAGAAAACGAATGTTTTCTTTTTTTATATAGATATGGTTTTTAATCATCTTTGTAGGTGAAATATAAAGAATTACATACATACATATAAACCTAGACTAGACGGCGACGAATAATATATTACGAAAACACGCACATCGGAATTGTATGGGTAAATGCTTTCGGTATTTTATTAGCCAGGCAGGCGTCAAGATAACTATAATGTTTACTTGAAATCATTACACATTCAAAGAACGTACGGACTGTTGAAATATACAAAAGTACAGTAGGCCTGTTTACGCAGTCGCGCACATTATTTAATTGTCTTCAACACCAAATTTTTGTAATCAACCAAAATAAATTTATATCCTACTGTTAGTTGACTGGCTAAATTTGTGACATCTTCATATTCTAAAGACAAAAACGATCTATGGAACTATCCAGTTTTGTGTATTCAATCATAGTGGCGTTCTTATGTTAATTTATATTAACTGCATTTAGCGCAGTTGTATTGAAATAATGGTCCGGACAAGGAAAAAACTCAAAATGTTTTTTTTTCTTCACGCGAGAAGTCATTTGTTCCAACATAGCTAATTATTGTTTGTCATATACAAGTTAGGTATTGTTTAGAATTTAAGTGAATGACAAATTTTTTCTTCTCTTTTAATATTCCTATTCACCTTGGAAACATGTGAAAATGAAATTGGCCTTGTTGGTTTAGTTAGTACTATACCAACTGTCTAGCGGTGGTCCGCTAGAAATAAGTATGTTTTGTTCATTCAGTCTACCTGCCTCAATGCAGTTTGAACTTCGAACGCAGTCCGTCTCCCTCGGCAACTAATGTCGCTTATTGCCGCGGCAATCATGGCTAATTTGCAGTCGCGGGCGCAGGGAAACAGCTCTGTTTCCTGTGGTTATCGTATTGCTAGTAGCGAGCTCACTAATCTACTTTTGTGGAATATGACTGTAACCTTATAAGAGTGCCAGTGGCTTGCTTACCAATCCACTTTTGATGTATTTCACTTTATATCTGTGGTTGCTCGTAGCTCTTTTGATATCCTATAATATATATAGCTTATGCTGGTACTATGGATACTAAGCGAACGGATAGACATACTTAAATACGTTTATAAACATCCATGTCTCGAGTACAAATGTCCATGTTCAATGAAACATTTGCCCCTCGGTTTCGTGGCCAGGGTCTCTGACCACTTGACCAACGGGCCAGTCGATCAATATATAACCTGAGGTTCATGATCACCTCAGGTTTTATGAAATGTATGCAATTGCAACGGGATTTATCATCATTTCCCTAGCGTTATGTCCCGTGCTTAGACAGGGTCCGCTTAGACCATGCTTCAGAATTTAGCGAGTCTGGTTATTACATTTATGCGACTGCCGATCTGACCTTCGTAACCCTAAGATAGGGAAACCAGAAAATTTTTGGATTATGGTACCATTCTAAAGTTGTTAGAATTTGCAGGATTCATCACGATGTTTTTCCTATCCGCCGAGCTAGTGGTATAAATACGTACATTGATTTGATGAACCCGCGCCCCTTCGTAGTAAGGCGCATGTCCTAACCATTGAGCTACCACCGCTCTATCGAAATGCAAAGTGATTTATATCTACTACTATTTGGAAGTCAGGCAGAAGTATCGTGCGGAAACATGCACCTTCAGTTACTTTATATCTGTCCGGTTTTCTTATGCAGAGATTAGGAATGTCTGACGTCAACACTTAAATGTAACCATAACCTACATCTAGGATAATGTTTAAAGCTGACCTCTACCAGGATCTTGAAATTAGTGTTCATTATTTTAGTACATGAATAGTATACATATTGTTTTGTCATTTATAAGTCTGCAATCTGCAAAAGGGCAACTGTGCGAGATGACAGATTAAAACATGCCTTTGAGATGGCTCCGACAAATTGCAAGCATTTATTGACTAGGTATGTGGAACATTAAGATAAGGCAACAATCACATGTTAATGGCTACTGCTAAAAACCAAGAGATCGGAATGGTAAATAAAATATAAATACAATGCCAGTATTCGTTGGATGCCCGCAGAATGGTGATGCTATGAAAATAGTAATTATAATCTGTTGAGATATGCAAAATACCCATACGGGTCTAAACAATAATAGTGACCTAATTTAATATTTTTTAAATTAGGTAAAGAGATTTATAAAGAGCGATGGTAGACAATTAATAAAGAGCGATGGTAGACTCATATTATTAGTAGATGTTCTTGTTGAATTGACTTTTTTTTGTGTTTGATTGATAAGTGTTTGTTTCATTATTTCAAATCTATATAAATAAAGAGTATTTTGACTTTGACTTTGACTTTGAAATTGTTCATAAGTGCATAATAAAATATAGGAAGAATATTTATTTATGCAATATTTTATGCACATACGCCCCTATTTGACTATTGCTTAAGGGTAACTATTTATTTAAAAACTTTCTATAGACTGTATCAGTATACAATTGGTATGAGATTTTTTTTTGTCCGAGTAATATTCAGTCTATTTATTACAAAGATTTGTGTGTATTGACTTAACAATCTTAATCTATGATTTTTATGGGATAAAAAAAAACGTAGACGATGTGATTTCAGCGCAATCGGTTATGTTAGTTCAAATGTCAAGATTTAATAGACAGACGAACAGATAGACATTCTATATAGTAAAATAAAAAGAGAGGCAAGTTGTCAGGGAAAATGTGAAAAGGAATAGCTAGATGGAGATACTTTCGCATTTATAACACTAATAAAGGTTACCTATACAATAAATAGGTCCTACCTTCTTAGAGAGCAATCCAGCTGTAGGCGTCTTGTCATTGGGGTCTGACTCCGGGATCTTCTCGTTGGGGTCGTCCAGGTGTATGCCCGGCCACCCCACCCAGATGCCGCCCCCGCGGATCACGACTGGAGCCACGGCAGTCACCAGCCCTCCGGCGCTGTTCAACAAGTTATTCATTAGTTTTGCTGCTAGACAGATAGACTACATTTTCCACTCTGACAAATGACTAAACGGGAATAGAGATCTTTATACTAAACATATACTTAGATGGTCTGAATCCGAGCCGACATGGTGCAACTCCAAGGTGCGTCCTCTGGATTTTCAAATCTAAGTGCGGATTAGGAAAATCGTTGTGTTTATCTGTACATTTAGATATCTTTGTATTGTATGTAAAACCATGATCTTATCGGTAAATTTCCCCTGTCGCATTGAAGTAATGATGAGATTCGCATTCTTAGTTCAGATAAAATACTGACTTAGATAATGGCCAAATGAGACCTTGAAAAAACGGAATATAAAGTTAAGGAAGAGAAGATAAGTCTATAAGTCTGTAGATATTAGAAAAAAATATGCAGTTTGCAGCGCATAATAGTTTTTAAGAAGGTTTACAACCATAACAAGTAATATACGATTAAAAGACCGTGAAATATCAGACAGTTGAACGCCCTTCGCAGTCTGATGTTAAGCAAGTTTTAATACAAGATACACAGCGTAGTAAAGTCGAACGCTAGTTATTGCATCAAGGAGGTTTTGTTGAATCGTCAATTGTTTTTTTTTTATTTAAAGGGCTCGTGAAACATCAAAAATATATTTAATATATTTATTTATTTATAAATTCTGTTTTAACATATTCACTTACTTTCAAATGAAAATTTTGTGAAACCAAGTAGGCGTAGAAGCATGATTCGTCTCATTGCATATTTTCCTTTTCGTTACATACCTACTTTTAACTGACTCTGGCTTAACGATCAATAATATCTCAGTAGCAGTTATTTGTTATAGTTACCTTGAAAAGTAATGTTTATTAAACGAGAGATCATTAATATGACAAATGGAGGAAAGCAGATAAAACAAAGAGGGAGGGGGATGACCAATGTGTCGTAATTAATAATTGACCTGATAACATGGTCAAGGATGAGGAACGCTGACGTCGAGCGAGAAAACGATAAAATAACACAAGGCAAGCGTGTTGGAGTCACATTATTTTGGTAAATACTGACTTTGTAGGTTCAACAGCCTTGTAGGTTTGTTAAGTGTATTGACCATAGATTTATAATGTGTTGACAAATATTTATTTTTAGTTTTGATATTATTAAACAGCTGATATTTTTAACAACTTAAGAATCAGCCAACTTAATTATTTTTCATCATTATTAAATGACTCATAGCTTCTTTTTTTTTTATTGGTGTCTTATGATTATGAAAATTACTATCGAAATATGAAGCATTTTACCGTAGTATGTAGGATGAATAATAATTGTTTTTAAGGACGAACCTCTTAATAACACATACTGATATTTTGAAATCAGTTAGGTAAATCTGTAAATAACAATAATCATATTTCCTTAGAGACGTGGTTGAGTTACGTAGGTACTTATTCTAATTTCTTTTGTGAGCATTGCATGACAAATGGGTCCAGACTGATTCCAAATATTTCGGAACATAAAATAACGTGCATATTTTTTCCGATGAATTATAGAACATTGTCAATAAATGTAGGAACAATGCCATATCTAGGCTATCGTATTGTTTGTTTACGATTGGGGGTGATTAGGTACACACGTCTTGGTTCAAGGTACTCATAACTACACAAATGGTATCATCGAGTAGTAGGCTTTCGTCACCCCTCATTACATTTATCGTGCAATTCCATAAACATTGTTAAACAATAACATTTGATGTAACCGTGGGGGCACACGATAAAGAATTGTTTTCGCTTCGCGGAGGTCTTTATCGAGGAAACGATATTGTTATTTGATGTGTTACGACACCGCTTTTAATCAGTTTCAAAACCAGCTTTTTGGGCATAATACTCGCTATAGTAGGGGAGCCCAGGATGCTAAATCGGGATTTACTCGAGCGTCAAAGAGACATATTGGATTGCGAAGCTTACATGATAAGAAAAAAAAAATGTCATATAATATCCATACTTTCAACGGTGGGGGGATCGTCTATAAATTTTTAAAAATGTAAAAAAAAACAGTTGCATGGACATACTCGAGCGCGTCAGATATTAACAGCATTCATGTCTTACGTATTTTTGAAAACATACGTATGTTAATCTGACTGTTTCCATGATGGGTGGTCGTACGTAAGGGTGAAAAACGGAAAAAAAAAAAATTTATCGAGCGCGTCAGATTTTCAAAGGGGGTGTTAAATGAACCTAAAAAAAGGCTCTTATGTAATAATCTGACGATTTAGATGTGACCCAAACTCGCGGCCATTATTTGAATGTGCAAAAAAAATCGCCATTTTGAAATACTCGAGCGCGTCAGATTAAGATATATATGGTTCATTTATGTACCCTAAACGTCTTGTCTCATAATCTGACGATTATCTGGAGGGATTGGCCTAATCTGACAATGGAAAGATTTTTATTTTTATTTTTTCAAATCTTTTAACTTAAATTGAAGAACTAAAAAATTAGCATGCAAATAAACCAGTATATAATCTTTGAAATACATAGATAGAGAAAGAGTGAGAGAGGAATAGAAACTCGGAGAGGGGAATACCGGCATCACGTAGCTGCACGCTTTAAACTTTATCGATTATTTTTCCTTCTTTCGGCTTATGGAAATCGTCAGATTATATATTTTTCGTGAACGTTGAATTATTTCCTTCAAAATAAAAATAAAAATTAGCCACGCTCGAGAAAGTCAAGATGACGTTTTTTTTTACAAGTTTGTAACCCACCTACTTCTTATCGTCAATCGAAAATTGTCAGATTAGTGGAATATACACTTTTTAGCATATAACTAACTTACCCTATCTTAATCTGACGTGCTCGAGAATTTCAGATGATAAATTTTTTTTTACTAATCTGATCCTTTATCCTTGACGCACGGCCACATATACAGGGCTTATACTTGGTGGAGGTATTTAATGGGGTACAAGGTACCTCCCTGTATAGTAATCTGCCGCGCTTGAGTAAATCCCAAAATCCCCTCTTGGGCTCCCCTACTACTATAATGCCATTCACAGTGCGCTTTCGGTCTAACCATGATCACGCTATACAAAATTCCTTCGTGATTGATT
The DNA here is from genome assembly GCA_951394215.1 of Glyphodes perspectalis. Lineage (NCBI taxonomy): Eukaryota > Metazoa > Arthropoda > Insecta > Lepidoptera > Crambidae > Glyphodes > Glyphodes perspectalis. The sequence continues at coordinate 13,793,658 of OX596208.1, read as the reverse complement.
GAAACTCGACTGTTATAGATTTATGATTCTATTTATTTTCCGCCCGCTCGACAATTTCAATTTTCCAGGCCAACAAGTAAATTACCACTTACTTAACCAATGAAAAGTGTCAACAGCAGTGATGTTCATCATTAAATATAGCTTTATAAGCTATAAGATAACTAGCTTGCACGCTGCTATAAGAATACGGTGAAGCTGGTCTTAAAAAAACAAAAGGGCTGATCAAGGGATACTTCTTATATATATAATCGCATTGAGGCGTAAAAACAACATATAATGACCTAAAAGAATGAAAACATAAAATGAAATGGCCGTCTACAACTACTACATACACATCGCTGCATCGTTCAACTTATATCCAATTAGACGGATGATGAAGTTCCGTAAGTAAAGACTTGAATTGCAATTAAAGTTTTGCTGAGACGGGATAGAAAATTATTACTAGTATACTACCGTAGATTTCTATCTATTTTATTAGTCGTCTCAACTTTACTACATACTTGCGTAAGGCTTATAGATTTAAGTAAAATGTTTCAGATTTTACGGAGACATTTTCCTTGAATCTATAATCTTACGCAAGTTCAGTGAACGAAAACGTTTAATATGTCAGACTTTAGTTTAATAGTTTCCTTTTTGTGCAAATTTTGTCCGTCAACTATCTACACATTAAATTTTCAGTAAAAACCAACCAATTATAATTCCTTCTTTATTTTTATTACTCCTATTAAATAATACAAAGATAGCTGTAGCTGTAGTTGTCTTTACAAATATTTATTACACTTTTGTACTTTGTAAGTTTTGCTATTTCTTTTTTCATGAGGCTAGCAACACTGCGCTCAGGATCGCCTGTATATAGGTATCTAGATAGAACAACCACCTACCCCTTAACTGGAAGGTCACCTGGACAGCTAAAGAACTCTGTTGTTTGCGACCTGTCCAAGCGTCAATATGTGTTTGACGGATGCTAATGAGCAAGCAGTACTGCGTAGCAGTGTAGGTACTTCAATTCAGATTATGGTAATCTTAAAATACCACAATATCTATCGTAATAAGGGCCCCATCCTTATTGTGATAGATTAAATTGTAATTAAATTGTATCCTTTGTTTAAAGTCATCATAAATGTCTAATTTTGAATGTTTAAGCAAATTATTCGTTTTGCATGTTTTACATTGTTCCACTTTTTCCATAATTAAATCGTTTTGCACTTCTTGATAGTACTAGTACGATAATTGCTTATAAGCAATATAATCATTTATTTATCATCATTAAAAGGTAAATAATATTTTTAGATGAGATTTGTAATATTTATTAAGTTTAACTTTCACTCCCTATGAACACAATACTATAATCGTAGCATGTTTAAGCGAATATTTGTTTTATCCATAGGTAATTCCATCGTGGTCTTCACAGTTAGCTTTGTATAATACATGTTATGTTATATTCATCTACATTATCAAAACCAGTTTTGTTGCAATTTATCAGGACTGTTACGTAAATATTAAATCTTATTAATATTTTTACGAGAAGATGTAAATTATAATAGACACGAAAATATTATCATCATATCAAAAGCTATTCCACTTTCTTTAAATAAACGAGCTATATATAATTAGCATAAAATAAAGAACAAACAGTTGCTAATAAATGTAAAACATAGTTCTCCACAAACTTGTTTGTAATGAAGATAAACAAGTTACACGTACATTTCACGACAGGAGTTATTTGCCTGTACGTTTAATATTTATCGCACGCGAATATTTTTTATTTCTTCATCTTCTCCAACTGGATCATAGAGTTCAGAATACAGACAATTTATCTTGGTATTGATATCCGACAAATTATTAGTGTCACGGTCAAGGTTCATGTTCTGTTTGTCATCTGCCATAAATAGATTCCGTATTTTGACGCATTGTTTGAAAACTCCATCGACATCTATTTTTTACCAGCATCATTGTCATCTATTGTATACGTTTGTTTTTGTTGGTATTTTTTTTATATTACTTTACTGTAAGTATTTAATTTTGTCTATAAACTCGATAATACTGTACAGAAATGTGAAATTATCAATGTAATGCGTTTGTTAATAATGCAACATTATCTACTTACCGGTTTAACTGCAACATGTTTCACCGAGACCTTGGCTATAACTCAAGTTCACGGTTCCTTGACATTGCGATTCGTATATGAAGTAACGTATATTATAATCATATATTTTATATATGTATATCTATTCATTTTCCAATTTTTCATTAATTAAATTTTTTCTACCACACCATCACAACACACTCATTAAAGCTGATTTCTCTTCATTGATAATATGAAAGTGTTTGTAAAACACAGATTCAGTCACATGTGACACAATGAGCCCATTCAGGTGTATTCATGACGTTTCATCCTGTAAAGCATTGATTTCATAACACGTAGCCCCCGGCAGCCGGCCGGCTGTCGAAAGTTCCCGAAACAATATCGAAGTACCTCTAGAAATTCTCCCGTTTTGCCTTTGTGGGACACATGTTTTCCTTACAACTAATACTCTTATCTTCTTACACATGATATTATACAGGTTGATAGTTACTTTGCTAACAGTGCTAATAGTTTGTATTCATATTGAATCTTTAACGACATGACGGCTGAATTGATTACATCTTGTCTTATGCGCAACTGTAATTACTATGTTAATATTATAAAAATATGTACACAATACAGCAATTAGATATTCAGTATACTGTATATCTATATATAATTGCTCTGATTTGTTTATTATTTAAATTACAATCACTGCACAAATTAACATTAAACAACGTGATGTGTATTGAAATAAAAAGCCCGCTACAGTTTCATGTACCAGGTGGAGGAACTGTACCTAACGAATTTGAATAATGTATGAGATAATAAGATGGACTCACCTGGCTTTCCTTTCCAATTCACCAGTCTTTTCATTTCTCTTCAAAATAAAGGGCAGCCGGTTCGATACGACAATCATGCTCCCTTTGCTATTGCAAGCGCGACTGGCGCCGTTCCGCGTTCCACTCATGTCGCAGTTTCGTATTTTGACGTTCCTTTTCACGACCAATCACCGAGGCGCTCGAGCGCATGCGCCTAAAATACGGAGGGATTTTCGAAAATCGTTTGCGGCGAAACTTTTCACTGAGCGCGTCTGTTTGTCATCGCAAGCGTAAGCCCGCTTTGTATCCCGGCTACTGCACCTAATGAAAACACAGCATCGTCGGAGATCGAAGGCGTACTGTTTCTTTTGTGTGCAGCCGGTTGCCTTTATAGACTATCGAAGACGCGTCACAGAAGGGCGAAGTGTTCGCAGCGGCGTCGCAGCGCGTCGTCCGCGCGAGGCGAGGGTTATCTGTGCTGACTGCTGACCGGTGACCCAACCCAACCAGAGTTACCTCTTTACAGCCATTGGACTCGCAAAATTTTAAACCCGATAAAAATTGACACGAGCGAGATTCGATCGCTTGAGTTCATTATCTCCGTAAACATGTTTTTTGTCCCGCGGTTAAGTTTTCAGACAACTCGTCTCCAGTAGCAAGAATACGCAGTAATGTCTTTTTTATGTTCTTATTTATTTTTTAGGCTTTACGCAAACATTAAAATTCTTAGGTAACCGTTTGTTATCTATACAGGAAAACAAACTTTCCTATTTAGTATAATAATCTAACGTTTTCAAACGTAATCAAATACTTAGATTTGACATTTGAAGAGTAGACTTTGTAATTAGGTCAGGGTGATTTTCTCAATAAAATCGATAAGAATCCAAGGAATTATTAGTTACTCATCCAAAAAATGTCTCATATATTTGTCTCGTTACTATTATGGATCTAAATAAGTATATCTGGAAAGTAATTCATTGAGTGTTTGATGTTTAAATTTGTAGGAACAAGTCAGTACCTACGTAGTTACACTCTATTACGCATATTTATGAGCAAGAACCAATGCAGTTATTTCTTCTTTATTGATATACCTAGGTAGGTACCTACTCTGCGTATTTTTTCACATTCAAAATGAAATGGTAAATCAATAAAGCTACTTTAAAATGGTCCATGAATTTAATCGTCAAGTAAGTGTTACATACAGGCTTGTCCGCGTTTTCATTTTTACCCACGACGGAACGGAGCAGGTATATGCGTTTAGGGTGAGGGATGTTTGTTTGTGTGTGTGTGTTTAAAAGAAAACGACTGTCGCTTCGAAACTGCACACTTAGTATATCAAAATAAAAATACTTGCTGAAGTTAATTTGTTACCTAATCATGTACTTAGTAGGTTTTAGTTTGACCGACTTGTTCGTGCAAGTAAATATTTATTTTTTGCTACGGAGTAATCTGACCTCTGATAAACACTAGGGCCCGTCGAATGCTCCAGTCACTTGGTTCCAGAAGTCCCTATCTAATAATAACTTCAATACAAAACACCACTGTTCCACTATCATTGCTATTACCCCGAGCAAAATAGACTTCTAAGAACTGTCAAGTAATATTTCAAATCTGAAATAATCGATATTACCAACAGTAATGTTAGGAGGAAAAAGATGCAATGTATGTATCAACTCTCAAGTTATAATATTATCCTAGTTCAGGATACACTTATCGAATGATGAGCAGGAAAGGACATCAATTTACGATTATGGCATTGACATTTTGATATACTTAACCATGAGTCGACGTTAATATTGCACGTTAATTTATCTAAGGCTATTGCGGAAGCAACTGCACTACTACTGCATGTAGTTACATGTCTATCGTCTACGACATCTATGCATAAAATATTTAGGAAAGGATTATGTAAGTAGTTGACTTACATGACCTTTTAGAATGAAACCAAAATCGCGCTAGAGATAATTTGAGTGCTAAGTTGAATAAGTTATTTACTCCGAATTCCAATTTATTTATTATTCATTATATTAATAAATAAATTGGAAAACGGCTCTATATATTCGGAAACCATTGTAGCATAAAAATATGTTTGAACATTGCCCGCTGGTCGGCAACTGAGAATCGAGTTTGTCTCTAAGGCGACAGGTGAAGGGGTGATAAATGGGGTTACAAATAATAAGTCAAAGTCAAAATACTCTTTATTTATATAGGTTTGAAACAAACACTTATAAATCGTCAATTTAACAGGAAAATCAAATAATAATATGAATCTACCACCGGTTCGGAATGTTGCTTCTACCGAGAAGAAACCGGCAAGAAACTCGGTAGTTACTCTTTTCAACAACATATTTTACAGGGGTGTATAGATCATATTTGCATTTGAACCATGTCTTGAAGTCGGCTTGTCAGACACCAAAATATAAAATAACGATGTTTACAAAATTTAAGCATAAATTAACCAAACCAGAGCAGACCAGTCCCCCAAGGTGGCACCTGTTCCCAAGCATGACGTATGTGTCAGCCATCGCTTCACTCAACCATATTTTAGGGAATGTAACGACCCGTCACATAACGCCACCACCCCAGCGACGTTATAGTGAGCATGACTACTCAAGCTTATTAAACATCTATATAATAGACTGGAATATGGACTTGATACTAAGAGTGAAGAACTTGTGATGATAACAAATGAATGATTGATCTCCACAATGTACATTGTTCCTTTTCCCTAAGATACGAGGAGAAACAATGTTAATGTTATGACTACATTACTAATTAGGTTAATCTCTCTCAAGCCAATCAGATCAATATCAATAAAATTTATATTTATACCCTACGGTCTAGTCAAGTTGATATCTTATTATTACAAGCTTTTATTTAACTTGCAACGTATGTTACTATGTTTGTTCGGGAATCTTGCAAGTTAAAATTTTGCATACATGTGTAAATGGCGTGACAATTCAATTTTATGATGATATAGAGCTGATCTGATGATGGAGCTGGAAGCTGGAGCTGTAAATCCAAGATGATGGACTAATTATTTTTAATGTTTCCTACAATATGAGTAACAAAAAAAAAGCCGAGTATTGGTCGAATACTTAACTAAAAAAATAAAAAAAAATTAAAAGTAAAAAAAAAACTTAATAAGGTTTTTTGGGCTAAAAAGAAAAAAATAATATTTTACTTTAAACCTTCTATTTTATATTTACATAAAACGTCAATATACAATTTATATTCATATTTACTTGTGTATAAATAAACAATTAAATTAAATAACTTGAAGTGATTGATTATAACTCAGTATTAAAATGTTCAAACTTAGTAAATACGTGTACTGCAATATCATAGAAATTGTTTAATGACGTTATAAGTAAATAATAGGTTCAAATGAAAAAATGTTTTTTTCTTTTTAGCGCATATAAATAAAAGCTTGTTTTTAAAAGGTTTTTTTATTTTCATTTATAATTTTAATCTACAATTTAAGCAAAATACGAAAATATTTTGATACGCAAAATAATGATAATGTATTTCAGACAGTAAAAATATCCACTTGCAGTTAAATTTCATAAATATGTCGATTGATTTATGTGGATTTCCGTAGGTATAATGTACTAAGAAAAACAATTGTGTACTTGTGGCCCTTCTGGGTTTTTGAAGTCACCTAAAAACGCCAATTGTTCACTTTTACTGATTGACAAACTAAAATAAAACATTAGGTGTAGAAAAAATTAACAACACTGGCGTACATTTTTTTCAATGGATTTTCACTTGGTACCTAAAGGTTATTCAGAGAAAAGTAATAAACGTAATCGTGACGCGCCGGGAATAGATCTCGTATGTTCGTGCGCGGGAGTGGGGCACGCGTGGCGCGTGCGTGGCGGGCACGCGGCGACCACGTGCGCGTTCAGCGCCGCGCGATGAATGGCGCGGTGCATACGAGCCTCGGACTGCGCGTGCTACTTATCGGTATTTAGACGCGATTCGACAAATGAGACGGCCTTGGTGCGGGCTTGGTTAGAAGTTCGTCCGACTGTTTAGTCGGATAACTTATCTACTGCCTTTTTTACAAGTCTATGGCAATTCAAAGGGAAGAGTTAGGTATCTACTATTTGTTTATCTTTTATATGTTTGAATATACGTATGTTCCATAAGTAAATGTTCCTGCTTTGGTATTCTACTTGAGTAAAAGTCATTGCTATGTGTTTTAATTTTTATCTCTCACGTTAACGACAAAATGTACATGTGTTAAGAAGGTAGGTACTGGCAAGAAAGATTGCAATCCAGTAATTCAGCTGGGCACTGCACAATTTCAGCTGTGCTGGATGCAGCGACTTGTGTTGGGGCAATGCCGTTGGATTTCAATCCCTACCCGCTGGATTACAGTCCCTAGTAGGTATAATTTATTTATACATTCCCGAACATAAACAGGAGAGAAAAAATAGAAACAATAGAGTAGACTAGACTAGACTTTTAGACAACAAAACGGTTCATTCCTTTTCTGTCTAATGAATGTGACCATGGTGTCTTTTGTGATTATTCCCTTACATGATCATTTCCGTACGTACATATAAATTTATTTTATGCGAGTTGCGTGCAGTTAAGAACGGCTTTGTATTTGTTGAATACTTGTTTTCAATGCACTGTTTCTTGTTCTATAAGTCACGTTATGTCAGATGTATTGCAAGGTCAAGAATTCATCTTCTACAGAAATGTTAGGTATATAAATCGGCACCTTCTTCGCTGGAATTTATTCTATTAAGATATTTAATTTGATCCAGAAAACAAAATAATGGAATTCTATGAATTGCTTTACGTAAATCACAGATAAATTATCGCTGAATATACAAAAATTTACATAGGAATATAAATCTTTCCTTTTATGTATAGTTGGCAAAAGTGGATTACATTGGCGGCCTAAAAAATTGTTGACCAATATTAGGTTTTGCGACCTGAAGTACTTATTGTAACCTGAGGTCTGTTTTTGCTTTATTTTAGAAAAAACAGACACGAATTAACTGTTTTTCTGAGTGAACTAACCAAACTCTGCACTATTAGGGAAGATGATGACACCACCATTTAACATTAGGTACTAAGTATAATTTACTTTAAAAAATCATTTAAGTGATTTTTTTAAGTAAATTATATCTTGGAGTTGTCTGTGCATGGTGGCATAATTCGTATTAAAAGATCTAAATAGGTCGAACTATAGAAATAAAGCACGTAATAAGAAAATGCAAAGATTGCGAAGTAATCTCAAGTATCTCTATGGCGTGTTTACATCAGTAAACCACGTGTCTCTGTTTACCCATTGTGAATGGTTTGTGTACCGGTGTGACTGCCGACGCAGCCTTGGGGTGCACTACTGGGCGCCAGTATAATGCAAAGCATTTGCGACTTAATAACTGGGGTGATCAAGTTTGACGATCGCTTAACGCATAAAATATGGTAATTGCTTAACGTGTTGACGTCATATTCTGATTCACGAATCTAGGAACGTTTATGGTACTCGGCTAGGTAGATTTATGTGATTGTTTGAAGGGATTTAACAGCAAGTACAGGGTAATTTTGAAAAACGTTTATTTACACACATCAAATTAAATTTCAAAGGGGTTGGCTGTAATCTCCAATGGAGGGAAATTAGGTTCTCAAATCATATTCAGCCAAAAATATAATTATTGTCCCTCACTAACCATCTAGGCAGTCCGTCAAACATGTTTGATGATGGTAATAAATTTAAGTTAACTGTAGTTTTTATTCTTATCTACGTTAGTACACAGGCTGAGCATGACAATGGCACTATTAGTTGTTTACAACTAATCTAGTTAACACATACGCGGAATATTTTCTTCCACGCGGAAACGTACAATGCATAACATATTCAGTGTGCGACTTAACACGAAAATTTCCATTACAGATCTGTTTCTCTAATCGAATTCAATTTAATTAAATTCGCAACTTTCTATTACCATTACCTACTTTTGTACCATCCTTCAAACATTCGGCATAAGCAGTAATTATTCAACAAAACCTATAAAATATTGGGAACGTATTACCTTTGTGTTGCACACATCTTTAAGCTACAGTGACCCACAGAACAGAAAAAACTAGTAGGAGGGGCATGTCACAAAATATATACCACCTGCGTGGTGGAATACAGCTATATGTATAAATGTATAAAAATACACGTATATACTCAAAGAGTAAACCATGACCAATAGCTTAGACACCAAAATTTCAATTGACATACTTTTAATAAGCTCCCAAAATGTAAAAAATATATATAAAGGTGTAATGTCACGGTTAAGCAAGCATGCTCGATTGACTATATTATATTAATGCTATAAATAAATACTTCTTCTACATTGCCTGGCCACCATTCGGTAACTGAACGTCCCCATCTGCCGTCATCGCGACGTGCTAGGTGTCCTGCCCACCGCCACTTCAGTCTTGTAACTCGCTCTCTAATATCAGTGCCAGTCCAGTACCTTTTGAACCGGTTGATATTGAATTTGTTTTGACGATTTATAAGTGCTTTGTTGAAGCCTATATAAATAAAGATCATTTCATTTCGTGCGGCGTCGTATCTGGGTATTAGAGATACGGTCTTGGAGTTTAATACCTAACATGGACCGCTCCATTGCTCTTTGTGCGACACGAAGTCTATTTAGAAGTTTTTTGGTGAGTGACCATGTATCAGCATTTTCACATATTGTGGAAGCTTTTTGTCTTTAAAAACATCATCTAGTTTGCCGAATGCCGCCCAACCCAGCTGTATTCTCCTAGATATCTCAGCCTCCATTGGGTCTTTTTTGAAAGATAAAACATGTCCAAGATAAGTGTAGTGGTCTACTTCCTCCAAGTTTTCACCCCCCACTGCTAGCCTACTTGTGCTGCTGGGTTATGTTTAACATCACCTTAGTCTTGGAAACAATCATTCTCAGGCCTATTAAGAGAGAAGCGTTATGGAGTTCCCGAAGCATACATCTGAGCTGGTCTCAAGTTTCAGCAAAAAATCTAAATCATCCGCGTAACGAAGGTGTGACGGGTAGACGCCATTGATGTTAATGCCTTTTTGTCCCATAGGAGAGTTTTTATGACGTCTTTATGGGCCGCTGTAAATAATTTGGGAGAGATAGTATCCCCTTGCCGCCACTCCTCTGCCAATTGGAATATAATTGGTGGTTTCGTGAAGACGTACCTGTATGGTTGCGGACTGGTATAGTTCTATAAGTTAACTTATTTATCGGCTGTATTATATGACATATTATTAAAGCAATCTATATACATATATATATATATATATATATATAAAGCTGAAGAGTTGGTTTGTTTGTTTGAACGCTCTAATCTCAGAAACTACTGGTCTGAATGGAAAAAATATTTTTGTGTTGTAGGTATAGTTAATTTATCGAGGAAGGCTATATAGGCACAGTTAAATATAAATTAAAATGTACAAATCATTGAAATCGATGAATGATGTGGTATCTTAAAATAGTTTGTAAACACTCTTGAAATTACATTCGTTTTGTATGATTGCTGTCGAAATGCATGAGCCATTTAAGTAAGTTTCCGCTACGTAAGAAAACAATCTAATTTGATTTGATATCTTAGAATTTTTAATTATATGTAAATTAAATAATGAAAACATTCCGCGTCACCCATTATCAAAACTGGTCACAAAACGTATTCATTCATATTTTTATCGGAGAGGTTATGCAACCAATTAAACAATATGTAGATACATAATGTCCGATCGCCTATGTGTTTGTTTCGCACGTAGTAAAAACATGAGATAGGTGCCGGCAAGTTTTCTTTTAACTGAACTTATATTAATGTTGAAAGGGTATCGTTGTTTGTTTTATATGTTCTTCTTGGAAATTTCTGTCTGTTTTATCTTGGATACAGGAATAATTAAGTCTATCTTTATCTCTTAATTTCTCAATAACTGTAGTTTTTCCAAGACATTGCTATTATGTGTATCTATCTATCCATTGGGTAATTCAGCAACCCACGAGGAAACTTAAAGTTAGAATCTCTATCATCATCTTCTTGACTTGTTTCTAGGTTTTTTATTTGACTACGCCGCAGCAAAAGGGTCCTCTAATATATTTTCGTATGTTTCGCCGTAGCGCCTAAACATCTTCTCTGATCTGATGAATGAGGTACATATCAATTAATATACCTTTTTGATCAAAACGGAGATTGTTTTATGGTATTATGAGCAGGGTAACAAAGCTATCTTATTTTTATACAACTTAAAAAATTAAGACCTAAATTTTCGTTGTCGCCTACGAAAAGTTTGCATTCTCAAAATGTATTCCATCTTTTTTATTTTTATTTTTTAATGTACATTATAAAACATTTTGATAATTTTGAAACTGAATATCTAATATGGTTCGCAACATATCAGACAGTCTCCCATTAAACTTCCATCATAACTTCATTAAAAAAATACTACGTTTTACGTTCAAATACTAATATCTACAGGCCTGTTGGTCGAGTGGTCAGAGACCTTGACCATGATCCCGGGTTCGATCTCGCTAGGGGCAAATCTTTCGCGTGACGAACATGGACATTTGTACTAGACTTAGAATAATTACACATATTCTAAGGTACTAGAGTCATGGATGTCTATAAACGTCGGTATTTAAGTATAACTATCCATACACTTATTATCCATAGCACAAGCATAACCTTAGTTTGGAACTAGAGAATTGGTTGAAGATTGACACTCTGGAGAATTTATTATTATTATTATCTACAGATAATTTCCTAAGTTAGGATATCTCGGGGTCATTGCCCTTGCGCTTGCGCAGTTTGTCCGCGCAGTCCGCCGGAGGGCGCGCCGGCACCTCATTCACCCTCTTATCTATCTGTGTTAATTTCATTTACGTAAGCGACCAGTTATTTAGTGTTCTATTTCGACTGATTAATATTGCACACAGAAGTAATGCAGATACTGTTGTTTCTAAGGAAACTGTCGCCTTTTGACCGGAGCAAATACGAATGGAGACAATTTCTATTAAATTTTTTAACCGACGAAAAAAGCGGAGGAGGTTATTATAGTCATGTACCTCATACATATTTGATAATACCGACATAATTATATTATTAGGTATAATCTCCCGTTTGCTATTCGTTCGTCCGTCTGCCAATCAGCGGGTTGTATGTCATAAATTGTAATGTAATGTATCTAATAAGAGGAAATATTTACAAATGTGTGTTCATTACATCTAAACAGAAAAAAACGAATTAAGGAAAATTATATTTTGTATATGTACTTAATGAAAGTGTTTTAGTGTTTTTTGTTCGATTTTAATAATATCAATAGCTAGACGCTCAGAATGATCAGTGTGTATAAAGGAGCGCGCAAATTTCGGACTTTTTTTTGCTGCGGACAAAAGTAAATAAAGAAATAATAAATAAATTTTCCAGACTGACACACCAATTACCTAGTTCCAAACTAAGCGTAAGCTTGTCCTATGGATACTAGGCAAACGGATAGAAATACTTAAATACGTTTATAAACATCCATGACTTGAGTACAAATGCCCATGTTCATCACACGAACATTTGCCCCTAGCGGGATTCGAACCCGCGACCCTTGGTTTCATGGCCAGGGTCTCTGACCACTCGACCAACGGGCCTGTCAAAAGTAATAAAAACAGAAAAAATCCGCCTTGAATTTAAGGCACACGCTATGCAAATGTTGCATAGCGAATGTTTTTTTGTCTGCATACGAAGATCACTTTCCAATGTATCAGTCACTTGTGTGCGGTTTAATGCAGTTATTAGCGAATTATAATTCGCTTATAATTATTAAAGGACTGAAAACCGAAGACGAGAAGTCCGCCGTCTGCCCACTTTGTTACATAAAATGTACAAGTCCAAATTGGTTGGTTTTAAACTAAACCAGTGGTTTCCATTCTAGTTCAACACAGCTGTGCTAACTTGTTTCTGCATGTTAGCATCACGAAGTCGTATTCATCAAACACAAGCTACGCGATAATTATATTGTATCATAAATAAATATTAATGATGTTTACATAAACAATGTGCAATAGTAAAATCACGTGTTTCGGCTCTAATCAAAACGCGACTAGAATCATAGGACTTAACCCGAACCTCATTAGTGAAATCTAAGAACGGCTTAGATCATTTATAGACTACTAGCTGAATCCCCAACTTCGTCTGTGTGATTGTTTTACCGCGCCACCCAGGAACCAAATGTTTTTATTTATAAAGTAATTCATTTAATTGACTAGATCATTTTTTTTACTTTTTACCAAATTTTATTTAAATTTCTTTAGCCGTTTCGCATTTCTTTTTTTTTTGTAATAAATAGGGTAGGTATTAGTCTTCTACATGTAAAAGCATACTAGCTTCTGCCCGCTGCTTCGCTCGCGTGGTACATCGATGAAACATAGCCTATATGTTATTCGGGTGTATGAGCTATATTATTCTAAAGTTTAATTAAAATCCATTCAGTAGTTTTTTGTGAAAGACCAACATCCATCCATATATAAGTTTGTGTGTACAAACTTTCGCATTTATAATATTAGTAGGATTTTATTAAAAATTGGATCTTATGTTATGGCATAAGTATGATTTGGATTTATAACTTATAGTGCTTTTCGGTTTGTAGACGGAACTTCAATAATGGTATCGACTATAAAATTCATGGGTATTATTATAGTTAAATTTTTCCATTTTTATTATAAATTTAATCAGTATATGTCGTCCATACTGAGATAAAAAATCATGATACTACTTAAGTACCTACTAAATCTCACCATTCATATTTAAATCAAATAAGCAATTATTTCTATCAATGCATAGCACTTAAACGTTAGATAACTATTTAATTAGTAAGTGTTGTATCTATGTAGCTCATAAGTTCCATGCCCCGATCACTGGATGCGCTGCATGCATGAGCTTAGAATACTTATCAATTAGCTAATTATAAGCGTGATAGCGATTGACGTGCGATATCACGGAACAATCGCATGATACCTACCCCGCAGTAGTAAACACCTAGCCGAGTCAGGGGTGAGGGACTGATGCAATTGTTATTACCTACTGATTAGATACTTAGAATTGGAATATCAATCGATGATGACGGAATGGAGCTTTTTTTATAAATGGACGTAGGAACACTTGCCAATTTACTATAAGTATCTAAGTATATATTTTTCGTTTTATCTAGTTGTTACTGTCAAAAGGAAAGGAAGCCGGTTTCATTCGTCATCAGTGGGATCCATTATTTTTTTTTCTTTCGAACCCTGAACTATTTACTGATCCGAAATGAAAAAATATTTTTGTGTCGTATAGTCCATTTATCGAGGAAGGCTATAAGGCTATAACATTAACCATACACGCGGATGAAACCGCGGGCACAGCTAGTTATTTGATAAAATTACTCTTTACACTCTTGTAAGAATAAAGTTAAATCATAGTATCTATTGCCAATATAAGCTTTCTAATACATTAATTGTTTCATAATGAATGCTTTCCGATAATTGTGATGTTATCAAAAAGGAGAGCTCTCAAAAATACCTTTAAAAGAAGTAAAGCTTTTAAGTTTTATCATCATCTTGTTTTGTTTTATTGTTTTATCTTGCTTAGACTGGGTCCGTTTAGACCATGATCCAGGATTTAGCGAGTCTGGATTACATTTAAGCGACAGCCGATCTGACCTTCGTAAAGATAGGGTAACCAGACAAATATTGGATTATGTCTACAAATCCAAAATTATTTGAATTTGCAGGTTTCATCACGATGTTTTCCCTCGCATACGAGCTAGTGGTATAAATACGTACAAAAATTTAAAAATCCATAGGTACGTGCTCAGGTTTGAAGCAGCACCCCTCGGTTATGAGGCGCATGTCCTTACCATTGCTCACAAAGCAAACCTTTTAAGTTTTATAATTTTCCTAACTGTCAGCAAGCTCCATTTTGCTGTTTACGATTTTATTATTATCAGTGCATTGACTTTACATTAGGTACATATATCTGTTATGGGTACTTCCAAACTGCAAATGCTGATGCAAGAGTTTTGAAAAGGGTTTACCCAGAATCTTTTAGTCATCTTGGCCAACGATTAATTGTAAGACGATTATTTTTGTGGTTCAGCTCACGAGCCAGTGTTATATCCTCAATTAAAAGTCAATAAGAATCGGCTTCTAAGATTTTTGGTATATCATATACCAATATTTACTTTCACATTAATTAAGCATTAATAAAATCATTACAATGATTATTATGGTTGAGTAGGTGATTTACCGACACCCAAAAATGTGACACAGAAGTTAAAACTGTGACACTTTTAATTGCTCTGAATCACTCAGTGGATGATGGCGCATGGAGTAAAATAACTATTTACGATACGAATGTTCATGCTCGTTGATTCTAAAGCTCGTCATCCCAAATCTCATTTACATATTTACCTCTCTTTCCACCCAAACTATTATACACTAGCTGATTTATGTAAGTGTCTGTCATTCTACACAAACAACTTGCTAGCACAAACTTGGGCAATCCCTCTTTTGGGCGTCAAAACAAAACGTAGCGTACACGCAACCGGGCACATGTAGACCATCGCGAAGAGGTTCGAACCTGTTCGATGTAGATAGGTGCGGAGCGCTATCGCGAGCACGCTGCGTGCGCACGCGCAGGGTTGCCGGATTAGGCCACGGTCTCTTAATCTGGACCCACTTAAAGTCCGTGACCAAATAGGGGTCAGCATCAGTACATCATGAGTCTTAGCTCTAAAAATAACACTTTTATTTTTATTATGATCACAATGTTTATAATATATTTAAGAACGTGCCCCTCCGAAACGGTTACATAGAATTTATTTATGCAATTAATAATGTAACATTTAATTTCTGGGGCTTGGCTTGTTATTTAATCATTTAACCGAGCGTTTAGGTATAAGTTAATAAGCGCAACAAAATTTCTAGCAACCCTAACGTTAGCCCGGATTGTAAACTATAGACAATCATTTCAGGATAAACAAAGAGAAGTCAGCCAGTCAAGGCGAGACAGCGGAAACGATGCGATAAAATCTGTAGGCAATTTTAATTGTGACTGTGATTCAGTATAATAGCAGTCGCTCTTTGCGAAGATGAAATATTTTATTATTCTTGTTGTCATTGTCTCTTCAGATGTATTATTATCTAATTCTTAATCCACTAACAGAAGTGGTTGGCATTGGTCATCTAACAATTGCCAAAAGCGTCCCTCAGATATTTAGGCAGTTAATTAGATATTTAACATGTTTGTATATTTAGGTACTAAAAAGTACTAATCGTATTCACGATGATGTTTCAAAGTCAAAGTCAAAATAACTTTATTTATGTAGGCTTAAAAAAATCACTTATAAATCGAAATTGTGTATTGTTATTTAAAAAATATATGAATATTGGATCCTGTTCGAAATACGACGGGACGACGGTTTTCACAGGTAGTTTGGGCTTCTAATTTTCATGGGTAAACCACTCAAAAGGATTCAAATACGAGCGTGTTCATCATATGATGCATTTTCCCGTGACCAAATTCGAACCCGTAAGGTTTATTTTCAGAGCTAGGGTCTCAAAACACTAGAGTCTAGTTTAAAAATTGTTGTGAACTAAACGCTGCTGGCGAATTTTCCTCTAGGTCTAGTGCAGGGTTGGATTATTACCTATCGGTACCCTTGCAAGGTTTCCAGGAAGGTCTACGCCCCCTACAGTGGCGTGCCTCCCCAGGTTTGGCTTCCCAAAGTCTTAGTCTAATGCAGGACTTCTCGACCGGATGGACCAAGAGGTTAGTATTTCACTTTTACTTAGGTACATAACACCACGCCCATAATCCCCGAAGGGGTAGGCAGAGTCAAAGAAATATACTTAAATTGAATCTAAGGCATCCTTAGCTTCTTTAAACTAACTGCATTTATACAGGTATATGTTTGATATAATTTGATATAATAATTAGAATACGCTTAGGTTGGAACGTTTATTATTATACAAGCGTTATAGATAACAATTGTTATTCGCTGTGGCGTCACGTGGCGACGACGTATGTTAACCCCCGCGCTAATATCAGTGATATTGCTATAAAGAGCTTTTGTAATAATTTATTAATAATTTTTTTAAGACTATCGTGTTTGTCATAGAAAAAGCACGTACTAGGTAACGGATTGACACATGTACTTAAAAAGGTTTATAACCTTAGAAAAAATAATATCAAACATCACATCTGTTCATAGTCGGAAGGACTTGACTTATCTTACTAAAAAAATATATACAATATCCTTAGACAGCCATGATTCGAGTACTAATGTCCGTACTTATCACACTAACATTTTCCCTTATCGGGGTTTGAACCCGCTTGTTTTGGTTGAATAGCCAGGGTCTCCGACTACGGTTAATCAGAGAGAGCTTTAGACAGGCCAGCTATCCATATATTCTTATATATGTGCTAATGCGAAAGTAACTCTTGTTTGTTTGTCTGTTACGTCTAACCGCCTAAACCTTTTGGTGTGAAGTATAACCGATTGCGACAAAATTATTTTGGCACGCATAAAGTTTGAAGCTTTTAGGTAATAAATGGTTTCTGAGATCGATAACCTATTTAAATTTTTGATATTGATTAAATGAATTATTGATATTAAATTTAGATATTGATATTTATAATTTTTTCATCCAATCGAAGGCCGCTGATGTTGGACTGTGAACGATTCGCGGCTGCTAATTTATTGATAATTATTATTCTTACCTATATAAATACATAGCATCACGCCCCTATTCCGGGAAGGAGTGGGCAGAGTCTAAGGGGTAGTAAACCGCTTTAACCACATTCAGCCGAAAATAAAAATGATAAAATATAAATGGGTTGGTTTAGATGGAAAATTGTGAAAAAATAGTGACAAGTAGCTAGCTCGTCGCCTACACATCACATACCCAGAATCCGATATACCATTAGTCTTCTTTTACGACATGCTAGACAAGGAACATAGATGGCGCATTCTTTTTAAGTCCCAGACCAACATGGGAATTATTATTATTTTCATTACTTAATCAAAAAGCACATTTTCTCATAGGTGTCATAGTCAACAATTAAGCTTAATGATCACTTTATCACTTATCTCAATTTGTGTCATTGAATTTATATGTTTGAAAAAATAAATTGTAGGCATACTTGTAAATGACGTAGGCAGGAAAAGTACGCCCCAATTTTCCTTATTATTGTTTTCGCTGAAATAAATACACATTTTTTTATTGACACAGTTATACATATGCGGCGTAAATTATATAATTTATTATACTCATTACGGACAGATAGTGACTAGACGGATTGACGTGAGGCGACGTCAACATCCGTATCGGTGACCTGCGCGCCCGCTGATCATCAGATCAGTCGTCAACAGCGTGCTCTGAAACTTGCTCAATGAAGCTATCTAAGCTAATGAAGTAAGGTGACTGAGTAGCGCTTAGCAATGTAAAGCTATTCCTAGCGGCCGCCCTGGCTGATTAGAATGGTCATACATTACGAGGCAGTGCCTTTTCTTAAAATATAATTATTTCTTTGTCTTCTTACTTTATACAATAGTGAAGTAGGCAGAGAGTACCTGTGGTTGTATGACACTGTTATTACACACCTTACACTGTCACCACTGTAATGGAACACGGTGGTAGACGACCTGCTAAAACGCCTAAATGATAACTGGCACTTCACAGTTGGATATGCTGATGACATAACCATCCTAATCTCAGGCAATTCGATTAACAATATCTGCACGCGCATACAGCAAGCACTTGACATAGTCGAGCAATGGTGCAACCAACACCAGCTGACAGTCAATCCGAACAAAACAGAAATGGTGCTCTTTACAAACAAGAGAAACACCACAATGAGAACGCCACCAAAACTATTCGGCACAGAACTATCAACGTCCCCAGAAGTCAAGTACCTAAGTGTAATACTTGACAGTAAAATTAACTGGGGCAGACATATGGAATCAAAGCTGACTAAAGCTTCAACAACGTTCTGGCAATGCAGACGACTAATAGGAAGGAAATGGGGCTTAAAGCCAGCCATCACCCTATGGCTATACACAGCTGTTATCCGACCGATGATAACGTACGGATCCATCGTTTAGTGGCCCAGAACATTACAAACAACAGCAAAAGACAAACTGCAAAGCACGCAACGACTCGCCTGCCTAGCCACGACAGGTGGAATGAGGACCACCCCTACGGCAGCACTAGAAGTAATTCTAGACCTGAGACCCCTACACCTAGTCATACAACAAGAGGCGATAGCCGCTGCAATAAGACTAGAAAAAAACCGGTGTCTGGAGACCAGACCCAAGGTGCAAACACATTAGCCTCAGAGGAGAAATAAGCAAAGAACTCCCCATGACTGAAGAAACATGCGACTCAATTCCTAACACACACATTTTGGACAAAAAATATTCGGTGCAATTTCAAGAAGAAAGCACCGACAAATCAAACACACGAGAAGTCAGAGTATATACTGATGGATCGAAAACAATAACCTCAACAGGCGCGGGAGTCTTCTCCCATGACCTGAACATAAACATATCGACACCACTAGGGAAATATAGCAACATTTTCCAAGCAGAGTGTGTGGGGATAGCCAGAGCCCCAGCAATAAAATCAAGGAAAGTAACAAAGCAAACAACGCATAATATCAGACAGTGCGTCCGTATTACAAACCTTAAACAACAACTGCACAAATAGTGGTTTAATCTTAGAGTGCCACCAAGAACTCAACGATATATCGGCACAAAACCAGGTAACACTACAGTGGATTCGCGGACACAGCGGTTCACTGGGGAACGATGCGGCAGACCAACTAGCTAGACGAGGATCAAATATGAAAGTGCTCGGACCGGAGCCGATCATACCGATACCACTCAGCGAACTTATGTCTTGGTTACGCGAAAGAACTAGACGACTACATTTAGGCCTATGGGCGGACTTTAAAAATGTCGCCAAACTAAGGAGGCCATAAAAACGCCAGATAGCAAGCTATCAAAGAAACTACTGAGCTTAAGTCGGACAAATCTACGCCACGCCGCCAGCATAATAACAGGACACTGTAATCTAAACAGACATCTACACAAAACAGGAGCCACTGACAGCCCCCTATGCAGAGGCTGTATGATGGCGGAAGAAATACCAACTCACGTTCTCATACACTGCAGCAGCGTGAGTGACACAAGGGCACGGCTCATAGGCAACCCTCCTTCGATGAAGGCTGCACTCAAACGTCCCAAAAATCTAATTACCTTCTGGACAGAGCTAAAGTGGTTTGAATGATCGCTGTAGTGGTACAGTGACCATTTACGCACAATGGCCCACTTATGAGGCTAAGTGCGGAAAACAAATGCCCAACTAACTACACACCTTACACGCTTCTTTGACATTCATAATCCTTATAAACATGTATATCTACTCTATGCTCTAAGTACATCAGGTTAGGGATTGGAGAGACGTCAGGCTTAACGCTATTCAAAGCGTAGGTAAATTAACTGTTCCGAATTTCCGTTCATTCGCTGCTCTGTAAGTTTCGACTAGTCACAACATGACATGAGAATTCAAATAAACCATTTAATTCATATAAAATAATGTGTGTTTCTTATTATTGTTGGTCACTAATGGCATGAAAATATTAATTTTGGTTAGAGGTTCTAAAACCTTGCTCCACTTTAAAAAATAAGGACCTTGTCGCTTTTTACCCCTACTCTCTTCCCTGTACTGCCCAGCTGGCCTACTGACAAGACCTTATCTAAAGCTTAATCTGGCTACGACCCTGATAGCGTTGGGCAGTGCGATAGTTTATTGATTTGTAGTCAATTTGTAGTCAATCAATAAACTATTGCATTCGCGCCAAGGTGCGGTGGAAAAGACGTCACGAGTTTTCGTTTACTTACAGTTAATGTCATATCAAACGACAATAGTTGATTTTATTATTAAGTTTTGGCACAGTTATCTGTGAGTTTTGGTTAAAATGGGACTGAATTTCTTACCGTTATTAAACTTTCGTCCTGCGCACCGACACCTGATCGAACGATAAAATTTAATTTTTGTCGTATAAATCGGCAAAGCCAATTATAAATGCCTATAACATAAACATGTATTACATATATCTATCTCTACGAATTATAACTATGTTCTACGTATTTATTTATTGAAAGGAATATGCTACATTCCTTAGTCGGTAAAATGTAATAATTTTTTCGAAAAAGTTTCTTGAACAAATCCCGTAGGTACTTACAATTATGCATAATAAGTTCTAAGTGGTATTTTATAAGTTAAGGTACTGCCATTATTTATGGTTACTACATACATGCATACATACATAACATCACACCCGTAATCCCCGAAGGGGTAGGCAAAGTCAAAGCGGCAGCGTGCCCCTTCAACCACATTCAGCCAAAAATAAAGCCGGGCTGGGTTAGATTGAAAATTCTGAAAAAGCAGTGACATGCGGCTAACCTGTCGCCTACACAATCACACTATATAATACGGTTACTATTATTAGCTTATAGTACATAATTATATAAACTGGATATATTCTGTCTCCTCGCAAGTTCTGTCATCTAAATATTGTGTTTATTTAAAATGTTTATTAAAAATTATGATTGTAAAAATTATGATATGGGGGGGGGGGGGGGGGGAGAGGGGCGCCAAGAGTTGTGGAGATCGAACCCTCAACTCTTAGCTAGTCAAATTATTGCGCCCCTTTAAATAATATAAATAAAAATAAAATACTGTTTTGCCCTTCTTGTTTTCTTCTTTGTTAATAGCCAGACACGTTTCTATTTCAATGTCATGGAATGCAAAATATTTTTCGTGTACCTACGTCTCGCTCGCTACGTACCGGGTTAGACTGGGTACTCCTGCTACGCGTTTTGCTACGAATACGCTACGATCCTCTCACAGTGTAGCATTCATAGTTTTTATCCTAGTCGATAGGTCATCGGTCGCTACAAATTTTGACTTGAGAAGTTTGTACTTCTTCGGTTATGTTGAGTGATGGCTCACAAATATGTCATATTGTAAACACGTTTAATATAATAATATGTAACAAAACGGATAAAATGCTACGGTTCCACGCTGGGAGGCTTTGGCCTAGGAGGTTTATGAACATTGAGAGTATCTTAACATTGTTATGGGATATTGATATTGTTGAGTAAATCAATATACCACGGCCAAAACGGCTACACCGTTCAAGCCTAATCACATAATCTTTTGTAAAAACCTACCTGTAATCAGGTAAAAATGAACAAAGTTATTAGGTAATCCATGAATTTATTTTCTCCACGTTGCGTAAATTTATTTGTATAATTATTTGAGGTTATTTATGTACATTCAATTTCTTTGATCGCATGTATCTGATTAGTTTTTAACGCCTGATGATATATAGTAGTAGCAATGGCATCTTTCCATAAGTATATTTATCAACTTAAGGCGCTTTGACTACAAGTAAATAAGCAATTAATGTTGAGAATTGTTTTTACCTTTCAGGCCTCTAATAACATTGTAATAACGTTAGTTTAGTGACTACGATCTCTCAAAACCGTAACGGTTATAAAGTAAAAAAAGAGGAAAGTAGATGTTTCAAGTACTCGTAGATACACTAAAATATTATGGAAATTAAAATTTGCAAAAATGTGTATTTTCTATCCAGTGCAGTGGTCCTTAACCTATTTGTCATGTCACAAAATATCTGACTAGTCATGGAACACCTAATTGATTTATTGTTTTGGAGGTAATATATAGTTGGATGGAAATAAAAGGGTCCTCCTCCGCACTCGTGCACCTTATTATTTATAAACTAGCTGTGTCACCCGCGTTTATGGTTAATATTATAAAGACTATTTCCGTCATACATGATTTCTATGTAACTTTAACCATTAAGGCTGCACACGCGACGGAAGCTTAAAAAATGGAGTAACTTCTTCCGTTTTCCCAACATTTCCCTTCACTACTTTGCTCCTATTGATTGTAGCGTGATGAAAAGTGTACTATAACCTGCCCAGGAGTATGAAGAATAATTGTACCAAGTTTCGTTAAAATCCGTCGAGTAGTTTTTGTTTCTATAAGGAACATACAGACAGACAGACAGACAGACAGACAAAAATTTACTGATTGCGTTTTTGGCATCAGTATCGATCACTAATCACCCCCTGATAGTTATTTTGAAAATATATTTCATGTACAGAATTGACCTCTCTACAGATTTATTATAAGTATAGATATCACACTACATCACATACATTGGTCTGACTCCGAGGTAAGTCCTAGCTTAAGCACCTGTGTTACGGATATCAGAATCAACAGTGGTATTACAAATATATACTTAAATATTGGACATTAACACCCAGACACAGAACAAACACAAGTATTCATCACACAAATGTTTGTCCTGGGTGGAGATCGATCCCACAACTGTTGGCACAGGGTCACTACCGAATGCGCCATCGAGCTTGTCAAATTTACTGATGCTTTATTTATAGTTTGCTCCGCGGACCGCGTGGGATGCTTTAAGGGACCACCAGTGGTCCGCGGTCCTCCGGTTAAGAACCACTGATCTAATGAAATCCGATTAAGTTTTTGGTTCAATGGTTTTAGGAGGTTATTACTTCTTGGAATTCGCCTATCCCTTCGGATAGCGGGATTGACGATATGGCGGAGGTATCCCTTGTAAGGGCAACACGTATGTATCATTCCACCAATGGCACGAAATAAGACAGGGATACGTATAAATAGTTGTCTCTAGGCATTAATGAAAATCATGTAAGTTTATAAAATTGGAAATTCATTTATTTACCTATTAACAGTCAAATTAATATTAACCTCTAATAAACAACATTATTGTTAACATTTGCATGTAAAATACAAAATATACACAATAATTATAAGTATAAAAGTATGTACAATCTCTTGAGTACAATATTATATCTATTTTTCAAAACCCATATATCGTATACTCTATGAAATGTCATATGTGTCATATATGAAATATAAGATTTTATAGCAGAATGAACTACGGATGAATTTCTACACGCACCTTTATTTTACCCCAATTGTGGCATGATTAATTAATTAACTTATTATTAAGACTTAATAACATTCTGTATTATTAAAATAAATAAGTATTGTTTGATACAAGCGTAACAAACATATAAATGATATTATCGAAATGTCGTATATCTTAATCTTAGAACAAGTAAATCCCATAATCGTATATTATGACGACAATTTTTATTTCATTACTATAAGTTACGCTTGTGCTCATGAGCAACTATTCAACTCTAAACCTAAGAGCACACTAGTGTGTACGGATCCTACTTAACATGTAGGTACTAACATATGTATGAAACATAACATGCAGGCTCACAACAGTAAGTACGAGCTCATATCAGTTGAGATACATCCACAAACATCTTGGACATACATTGTCTCTACCCTGTCTTTTTTTACTTTCAGTAGATATATTTATGTTGATGGCTTAGTTGAGGTTAAGTTTATGAAGTCTTTTTTCCTCTGAATAAAGATCATATCAGTATAACTTGGCATCTAGTTATTTTTATTAATGTTTAGGCATGTATGGAAGACTAGCATCTCGATGACCCTGCGATACTGTCGTAATATTTTAACTACCTATTTGCACTTTTTGTCGTGTTTTTTTCACGAGTTTTATTTTGATGCTATCTGTAATGTCAATTTTATACTGTTGAACTGGGGTTACATTGTACCACTTAATAAACCACTATAATTTACATAGAAGACAATGACGGACAAAGATGTGGATGTGAATCAACCATAAACTTTTTCCAATATCACCCATACACATTTTTAACTTAAAACATATCTTTGTATTATAAACCACCTATATTAGTTTTACCACTAATTTTGTTTTTACTCTGTCAAATCATGGCAAGTCAGGCAATAGAATAGCCTTTATTTGTGACCTTAAAACTAATAAGGGCCGATACAGAAAGACCATCGCATAAGTGCACTTTGATCGGACCTTTTGAAGGGAATGCAGTTTCCACAAGCCCTTTCAATAGAACCCTTAGTTCTAGAACACCGTTTGGAGGAGTATCACAGTTAGGTTACAATTTGGACCCTAGTTCCTAAAGGTTATAAAGTTATGCATTGCACAAAAATTATTTCAATGCAGCATAATGTCAAAGATAAGTTGAATCGAATTTAAACGAGCAAATCGGAGTGGGTATACATGTTGTAAATATATAATAAATCATGCAAAAGGATGATTTACCTATTCAAAATAAATAACTAAATAACACTTTATACATAACCATTGGGTTAAGTATGATTATGTATGGTTTCGTCTCGGTAATTTAACAAAGATAAATATGGAGTCAATTAAAATTTTTAACTATTTAACAAGATGCCATAAATAACCACATATTTGCTCTTATTAGGACAAATTCAACAATATCCAACCAAAAAGAACGCTAAATGATATGTAAAACTAAAATGAGCAAAGATTGTCTCTACCAAGGAAATGTCACATTCCCAGACAGAATCCCTTTCTCAGGTATAAATGAGGTTGAGGGAGCATCTTGCCTCTCGAACTCTGCCTACTCTTTAGAGTAGCAGGCGTGATTGGATGAATGTAAATATGACTGATTTCGTTTATCCTACATTCTGGACACGGGATCCTCTTTACCGGACGGCGTTGAGCTTCCACTTGAGGAGGAGGAACGCCATGATCCTGAGAACGACGACGATGATCGAGAGCGCCATCACGTCAAACCAGAACATGTCTGGAGACATGGCCACATCGGATAGGAACTGCCTTGCGTACCTGGAGAACAAAATTATGTGAAAACATCGAACCTTTAACCGAAATTCGACGATTTTATAAACCGAAAAGTGAGAACTAACAATTTAATCATGCAAATAAATATAAAAAAAAGCGAAATTGGAAGAGTGAATTTCTATTAGCTTTTTATTTCGTCAGAAAGTTTCTTGGAAAGTAAAAGCATGTTTTGATTTATTAATTGTGAAGCAGCATTAAATGTTCCTTTAAGAGTCATACTAAGGATTTATACGGATTTATTTATTATTTACATGATCAACATTATGCTCTTGCCCTTTTCTCAGGTCACCGTTCCAGCTCAGTATGTTTTTGTCATTCATACCTCCCGTTCGTATTTATTTGTCTCATTCTCTTTCACACAAACTATCCGCCTATATATACGCCAACGATTAATAGATGTCAAATACATTGATACTCACTTGTAATGACAGTAAATCGCATTGCAGTCCAACTTGGCCCTCTCCCGACCATAAATGGCCCCCACGAAGCCTTCCAAGCCGTACCGCAGATACGACACGTACGAGCCCCAGGACAGGTACGGCGGCAGGTCTTTAAGTGTTACACCGAACCCGGCGAACATCATCATCGGCACTGAAAGCGTTGGGCCTAAGAATGTGCCGTTCTGAAAAAAATTGTCCAAAATTTACGTCAACTGCTAGTGACACATTGCATCTACTTCTGCTATATCCACGGACAATTTCCTAGTGCGACAAAGTAAATTATCCGTTTCATTAAAGTCTAAGAAAAAGCCAATAAGAAAATTGTAGCCTTTTATTGATCAGGATGTTTTCCAGAAGGTCTTCCTGTATTTTATTTTTTATTTCACAATTTTCCGTCTTATCCAGCCAAGTTATGTTTCTGGCTGAATGTAGTTAAAGGGGCCTGCTACCTCTTTGTCTCTGCCTACCTCTTCGGGTATTATGGGCGTGATGTTATGTATGTAAGTAAGTATGTAAAAAATAAGCATACATTTGCTATACAAGAGCTTCACATCGCTTATACACATCTTATTTCATGATTAGTCATGATCGACTCTTCGCCTATTTGGTATGCCCTGATCGAGGTCTGCAGTCACTTACCACAACGTTGAAAGCGGCGCCGATCATGAGGCCAAAGCTCTGCGCGACGAGCACTGTGTACAGCGAGATACAGAAGAACATCAGGAAGCGCACGTAGTCCAGCGGCTGCGCCGACATCGTGTACACGATCACGCTGAATATTGCGCACGCGACGATCTGACAGAAAAATTTGTTTATCAACATTATCAGCCTCTATATACGTCTATTGCATAATAGGGGAGCCGACGATGCTAAATGTGGATTTACCCGAGCGTCGCGGAAACCTATTAGAATTGGAAATTAGACAATAGAAAGAAAAAAATGTGTTATAATGTTTTCACTTTTAGCGGTTGGGAAAGCGTCTACAGATTTTTAAAACTGTATAAAAAATAGTGACATGGCGAACCTCAAGCGTGTCAGGGTGCTTAGCCAAATGCGCGCCAGCGCGATTCCATAACGAACTTCGCTACCACTCGTATCGCGCCACAAACTTGTTTACTAACAACTCATAGTGTGGAACTCGGAGTTAGTTCCCGATTTGTTTACCCGAATAAGTCTGTGGCGCGTTACGAGCGTTAGCGAAATTCGCTAGCGCGCATTTGGTATTGATATTTTTCACGCTCCAGCCTGTGTCTGATATGAAATATGTATTAATCTAACGATTTGCGTGATGAGGGTGGCCATGTAAAAAAGGATGAAAATCAAACAAAAAAAAAAATACTCGAGCACGTCTGTATTTCAGAGGGGGGTATTCAGTGAATCCTATTGATGCTCCAGTTTCTTAATCTGACGATTTGCAAGTGACGGATTTTTTTGCAATTTTATTATCCTCTTCCACCCTTTTTAGGTTACGCACAAATCGTCAGATTAGCAAAATTTTCACTTATTAGTTCATAATTAACCCCCCTAATTTTTCACTAATCTGACGGGTTTCCCTGAGCGTATGCCTCAATATTAAGGGCTAATAGTACTCATTGTAAAATTGGGTTTTTTGCAAATAAATAAATAAAAGTATCCTCCCTTGTATCAATCTGATGCGCTCGAGTAAATCCCAAAATCCCCTCTTGGGCTCCCCTACCGTACTACAAGCCTCATTTAATGTAACATATTGAGGTCGATCCTTAATTTGTCACTTTTTTTTGTTAAGAGTTTGTTCCAGTGATAGTGGTTTGATAATAATGAAATTTTATCTATTTAGACTGGTGCACCTCACTTTTGCTTTTAATTCAATCCGTTCTTAAGGTTCGTAATCATTAAACCCGCATAATTAACAACTTTTTACTTAAACATCCGTATTTAACTCAATGTGAAAGGAGTGTAGTATCCGATTCCATTTTAGACTTTAATTAATCGCAATTCTGTAGAGTAATTAATTACTTACATTAATTACAACTGATATGATGAAAAACGGATACGTATATTACTTTAAATCACTTTACTGATCAGCGTTTTATTCTGTAATTATGGATGTGGATAACGCTTTTTTTTATATTTATTGCCTTTTATACCTTCCTGTTGGTTTTTCTTCCTTATTTTTAACAACCGTCAGTTAACATTTAAATGGTTACATCCACACGCGCTATAGGGATAACGTCTAATTTAAGTTAGGCGTTTTCCGCAAACCGCAACTATTTTATCGTAATAATTTTGGATAATCTTATTAACGATTAGCAGCGCCCCGCAGTTTTACCCGCGTATATCCCGCTCCCGTAGGAATACGGGAATAAAATATAGGCTACGTTACTCGCTGATAAAGTAGCTTTCCATTGGTAAAATATTTTTTCAAATCGGTCCAGTAGTTTCGGAGCCTATTCGATGCAAGCAATCAATCAAATATTTCCTCTTTATAATATTGTATAGATTTAAACGCACTAAATCTGTTTTCTTTTTTACCAATTAGTACTGATTCAGCGATATCCTGAGGCTATTCCATGTTGGAAGGGATTGCATGAATAGCATGTTTTCACAATGGAATAATGTTTTGGATTCTTGTTAAACCCTGCAATCTACTCTACCTACCTATAGATTTTATTTCACTATTGAATTATGAAGGTGGGATTATGCCAAGAGTTATGTGGCTCGCTACGAAAAATATTACACGGAACATTCAAATATTATCAGTGAATCCTATTGATGCTCCAGTTTCTTAATCTGACGATTTTCAAGTGACGGATTTTTTTGCAATTTTATTATCCTCTTCCACCCTTTTTAGGTTACGCACAAATTGTCAGATTAGCAAAATTTTCACTTATTAGTTCATAATTAACCCCCCTAATTTTTTACTAATCTGACGGGTTACATTCAAATATTATACAAATTTGTAAACATATAATTTTATATGTTTACAAACTTGTATAATATTTGAATGTATAGGTACTTAGTAACTGGTAAAGTTAATTTTTTATTTACATTTTCATGTTACGACCCCGTAATAATTCTAATATTAAGTTGGAAATTAATGAGACTGATTCTTAAGCACGTTTGAATTGCTAATTACCGATAGGTACTGATATTATAATGCTCGTATTAAATGCAAGTTATGCCCGGTCTTATCTTCGTAGTCGTTACGTGCGTGTCACAAAACATTTGGATTATTTTACTGGTGACAACAAACTAGATTATTACTGTTTAATTATTTTAGTTTGTAATGATTTGTGACATATATTACTGTAAAAGCTCGAACTACGGTAAATCCTTAGATTTTTACCAGTAAAACCTAAGATTTACCATATCTTATTGGTAAAAGTCCGAACAGTTGTGCAATTCGCTTCTTTTACCACCAATTACTAACTTACTTAGTAAATCTTAGGATTCTTCACTTGGTAACCTAACTAGAGTTAGATTTTATTATACGTTAGGTTAGGTTATGGTTTTAAACCTTTTTTTAATTAGGTTAAAAATTGGTTAGTCCCATGTTGGTCTGGGACTTGGCCCATGTTAATCTGGGACAAAAAAAAAAGAATGTGCTAACTGTGGTTCTTGCCTAGCATGTCGTAAAAGGCGACTAACGGTATATCCGGTTATGGGTGTGTGATTGTGTAGGCGACAGGTTAGCCGCTTGTCACTGCTATTTTACAATTTTACATCCAACCTGGGTAGGTTGGCTTTATTTTTGGCTGAATGTGGTTGAAGGGCCATGCTGCCCCTTTGACTCTGTCTACCCCTTCGGGGATTATGGGCGTGATGTTATATATATATATATATATATATATATATTAAAATCCTTACCTAATCTAACCTATAATTCCTTACATTTACCAACTCATGTCACCTACGGGCTTTTACATACATACATAACATCACGCCCATAAACAGGCTATTAATATATATTTTTACAGTAACATATTTATAAATATGTTACTGTAAAAATATATATTTACAGCATAAATATATATATATTTATATCACGGTCGGAAACCGATATTAGATCTAAAGCAATAAATTTCACGATTTCTATCATGTATTCATACTTACAGAAATAGGCAAGTCGACTATCGTTATGGATATGTAGTACGACCCCAGTGAGTACCATCTATTGAAGTGTTCTTTGGATAAAATTGACATCTCCGATGGGACTGAAAAGACAAGTAAATACAAGGTTATTATTTACCAACGTGTTGTTCTGATTCTTTGTAAAGATTTGACATTATTAACACAATGTCGATCAAGGCCATTTAAAAGATAGTTTTCAAAAGATACAGAAAAAAATGTTAGTATAGAAGAAAAAAAATAAATTAAGCAGCAACAATTGAGGATTTCCACATTTGCTATAGATAATTTCTAAGAAAACCAATACTTACAAGTGAGAATAGTCAACATCATAGGCGACATCATATGGTGCATCAGGATAGCGAATAATAGATTGTAGTTCTCCTTCACCCTGGACCCCTCATTCCCCGCGTCAATGAACAGGATTCCCAACATAATTCCCACCACTATGTTCACTATTATACGCAAGTGCGTCATAGTCTGGAATAAAAATATGATTTTACTTACTAGGACTATTAAACGGACTGTTAAAGATTTTATTAAATTATGATTTCTTCCTAAACCGATTGCCAACGATTATTAAATTTTGATTGAAGATTTCCTGATATACCTAAACTCAAGTTATCAAACTAAAGAGAGAACATGATTTTGCTGAATCCGATTAGTCAATTAAAATTTGCAACTATACTTATACAAGATAATTTTAATACTTCAAGAGTTCAAGGCATTTTATTAAATTATATATAATAGCATGATATCATAAATGGTCTACTAAAAAATCTGGCAAGAACCCTAAAAGCTACCAAAAACTCACCGAATCACGTTTGGCTTTCAAGAATCCTCTCTTAATAAGTACTGAGGTCTGGTTGGACTGCGAGGTTTCCTCCACCTGAGACCCTGTGTCCATTTCTCGCAGCACACTGAGCGGGCACATCTTTCTGAGGCCCTCCATAGTCGGAATCGTCTCTGGATCTTCGAAATAGTCCAGCGATCTCCCATTCTCTGCTTTCGACGTCAACAACTGGATTTTGTCTTCGCCGTATTCACCACACGCCAATTCAATAACTGTAATGGATAATGGTTCTTATTAAACCTCTAACTTAATACAAGTATAACTTTTGTAGTTAATATTCTTTGTGGATCATATTTTCATATATGATTTTAAACTTTCGCATTCCTTATCACTAGAAATAATAATACATGTTGCGTTCAGTTCCCGTAGTTTCATTTCTTGTTATATTATACATAGTTGCAGTGCACTGAACTGTCAATTTCCATTTCCCAAAAAAATTACTGAAGTTCATGGTAAGGCATAGGCATTGTCCTATAAATCTAATCTAAGATCCATACTTCGTATGCAATAGCCATTAGATTTACATGGTTCGAGCAACTATATGAAATAGAATGGTTTTATCAACAATTACCATAATCAGCTGGGTTATGATAAATCGGGCAGGGAACGCCAGCTCCCTCCAGATACGGCACTAGGTTCCTGGTGGTGCCCTGGTAGAGGCACTGCCCGGCCGCCAGGATGTACACATGGTCGAAGAGCGCGAACAGCGACGCTGAGGGCTGGTGGACCGTGCAGACGATGGTCCGGCCCTGATGCGCCAGGCTCCGGCACAGCTGGACGACTTGGGAGCAGGACGAACTGTCCAAACCTCTGGAATCAAGGGAGATGTGACCTCAGCTGTGCAAGTTTTCTATGTTTTCTGTCTATCACTAAATAATATTTCCAGTAAAATTTGTGTCACAACTACCTGACGAGAGCTATGTACCAGCCTTCAACTATAGTATTATTTGAAGTTCCCAACAACAATACTTATTTGGTAAAGATAATTTAAGTTACGATTGGAATCTTGAAGGGCTGTTGCTTCATGTATAATACGTGTTTGCGCCTGTATTGGCGAAGGTCATGGCCTAGTCGATAACGCGCGTTCCGTTCCACTTATTCTGCCTGTACTGACGCGCTATGTACATCTTCATTTTAATTTTATTGTCTTGACCTTGAGTATTGTTTACTTATGGAGATTATGATCCTTTATCATTGAGAGAATAAGAAGATGATTAGCTGACCGCTGCCTCGGCCTTTTCTAAAATTATGAAAATATAATATAATTTACGATATTGAGAGAAAACTATTTTCTTTAATAACTAATTAAACTTCACGGCACTTCCCTAGCGGGGTAGGCAGAGAGAACCGAACGCCATATGGCACGATTCTTACACATCAATCTTCTTTAATATACTGTTATAAACTACGCCCGACTTCTTTTTATTTATTGTATAAGCAAATATGTACATGTCAGAGGTATACGATTCATCTATTTGACAAGTAGTTTTAATATGTAACAATATCTATAATATTTTATAAATTAACTAGATGCGCCCGCGGTCTCATCAGTATTTATGGTTAATGTTATATAGCCTATAAGCCTTCTTCGATAAATAGGCTATCTAACACTGAAATAATTTTTCAAATCGCAAATTAGCGCGTTCATGCAAACAAACAACAAAATTATTCAGCTATATACCTAATATTATAGGTTATTAGTACGAAATTATTACGGTGGTTGAAATGTGAAGTAGTAAATGAAGGACAATGAATAGTGTGAATCTATATAAAGCACATTATTATAATTTCCTGGAATTTCATTGTTTAATTTAAATACAAGTTCTTTTACCTCTCGATCCTATTATACCTGTCGATCAATTAAGAGTCAGGATATTATGAATTGTCTTTCATAACATTCCGCAACCTTTAAAGAAGTCAACAAGACTGTGCACGAAATGTTTAAGTGATAGATGTTGACGATTACTTAAGTAGTAAAGTTAATCAAGAAACGTGACTTGTAAGTCACTGATTGAAATATCACGTGATATTAATTATGATGGTTTAAAATGTAATGCCGATATCACAGATTCGAAACCATTAATTGGTCCAGTTATGACAGTCATTATCAATATTAGCGATCTACACAGCTGTGTACTGTGTAACATGTGACGAAAAAAAACAATTCTTCTATCAGCTAATAGGAGAATTGATTTAAGTTAGAACTTCCCAAACTTGTTTAATATTAGTTATTAGATAATTAAAAAATCTATGTTTGACTCAAAAATAATGTTCCAACTATTTTTCTTGTCTTGCAGTTTGTGATTATGTAGGCGAAGAGATAGCCATCCCGAACTTCATAGGTAGTGATTTCAGGACTAACGGTATCTATGTAAATTATACATGCATAATGTAAGTATGTATAATTTTGAGTAAATAAAAAAACTCATGAACTTTGGAGGGAAAGATTCCCGATTAGGAAATTAGTTGTCGATTTTACAAAATTTAGTTTTAAAAGTTTGGGACCGAAAGCGAGTACTTACGTGGTGGGTTCGTCAAGGAACATGACTAGCGGGTTGTTGATCAGCTCCAGGGCGATGGAGAGCCTCTTCTTCTGCCCCCCAGACAGCTGCGCGCCCCGGGTGTTTATGTGTTCATAGAGACCTAGATTTGTCAGAATATTTTCTATCTGGAAATAAAAAAGTAAAATAATAGTTAGATTCTTGTTAAACTTGCCAGAGTCAATTAATACATACACATACATATCATCACGCCTTTATTCCCCGAAGGGGTAGGCAGAGTCAAAGGGGCAGGTAGACCCCTTAACCATTAAGCCAAAAAAATTACCAAACTGGGCTGAGTAAGATGGAAAATTGAGAAAAAGTAGTGAAAAGTCCTACACATACCCAAAACCCGATAAATCATTAGTCGCCTTGTTCGACATGCTAGACATGGAAAACAGTTGGCACATTCTTTTTAAGTCCCAAACCGACATTGGACTTATGATTTTATCAGCGATCGAAGATTTGAGAGCAAAGTTGCCAAGTCTCAAAAATGGGCTTTAATATCATAATATGTACTAATGTTATTAATTCATAGTACGAATACCTATTACAGTTACATTGACTTCCAATTCTAAGTAATCCTTAAACTTGTATTATGAATACTAGTATTCATACAAGGTTAAGGATTATCCCAGCTATGGGTTATCTAGATAACGCATAGCTCTAATATGAAAAGCCATTTACATCGGACGATCTTCTAGCAGGATTAAAAACCACAACCTTTAGTTACCTTAGCAGAATTTTGTACTACGAGGTCAAGTGAAATTTTAATAATATGTAAGTTTTAAAACTTAAGTATCGCTCCTTTAAAAAAAAAAAAATTCTCTATTTCTCTTTACATTTTCCTGTCATATTTATGACTAGCTGTGCCAGCGGTGTCACCCGCGTTTATGGTTAATATTATAAAGACTATTTCCGTCATATATGATTTCTATGTAACTTTAACCATTAAGGCTGCACACGCGACGGAAGCTTAAAAAATTTAGTAACTTCTCCCGTTTTCCCAACATTTCCCTTCACTACTCTGCTCCTATTGATTGTAGCGTGATGAAAAGTATACTATAACCTGCCCAGGAGTATGAAAAATAATTGTACCAAGTTTCGTTAAAATCCGTCGAGTAGTTTTTGTTTCTATAAGGAACATACAGACAGACAGACAAAAATTTTACTGATTGCATTTTTGGCATCAGTATCGATCACTAATCACCCCCTGATAGTTATTTTGAAAATATATTTCATGTACAGAATTGACCTCTCTACAGATTTATTATATGTATAGATATGTTTATGTTTATGTCGGAATTTAACATTTCAATGTGTGGTACATTGAAATAAAATACAATTCAGATGAAGTAAAATAAATAATAACTGAACGCTTGTATTTCAGATCGAATTTATTGATTTGCAGAAAAATGGCAATGTTTCCTGTTTAGCAACGCGTTGCATCAACGCCAACAGTTGCTTAAGGTTCGCGTGACGGTTCTAGAACACCTGTACAGCTGTTTATTTCCTATAATGTCTCTGTAATTATTTCTATAGTGTCGTGTCACAATGATACAAAGACAAAAAGATCATTTGTCACATACCGTTCAAGGGGCTAATGTTGATTAAGGAGAGTAAAATATGGGTAATAATATCCTACTCGTATGATTGTGAATATTTATAGGTTTTGTTAAAAATAATGAATTCAGGAATATTGATGGTCCGTGCTGTAACGGAGCTGGATAATGTACATAGAACAAAAAATATATATATATATGTATAAAATAGTTACTATAGGTACATTTTTATTATTTTAAACCAAATGCTAGAGCAAATATTTTCTATATTAATTTCTCGATTAAAAAGCTCCATTAATAAAGATATGAATAATATCCTCGTAATTTCCAATGCTTACTGATGCAATTAATTATATCTATTTTAAAATTTAAGCGGACAAAGCTATTATATGTTGGGAAAAACCACTGTTTATAAAGAAATTCTGTAAATAGCTGCGGAATGCAGATAATAACAAAACATCAACAGTTCTTTACAAAAATAAAATAAAAATTCCAACACTCTTCTAAATCTGTAAGCTATGAACTTGACCGTCCACGATATAATAACAACTCTATACTACACTCGAACTAGTCATGGCATCATCCAGCATTCGCCCTTTAATTGCCGCATATATTGAGCAATACGAAGGTATGTTCTAATGATCACTAACTAACTAAACACTAACTACTAACTAAAATCTGGTCGTGGTAGGTGAGCCTTCCGCGATTCCTACATCATTCCACTTTCGCATTGTATATCTGTTTAGTCAATCTTTCATCATCCATTCTTTCCACCTGTCCAAACCACCGAAGCATCCCTCTTCTTACTTTGACTTCGACGCATCAACTTCATTCCGAACGCAGACCTGATAGACCGCGCCATGCGATTTTCTTGCTCTTCCAAAATACACGTGAACGCCGGTGCGTTTACGTGTATTTTGAAAGAGAAAAGGAGAAAGGAGAAAGAGAAAGAGGTGTCAGTCGAATCAAGCGTGCCAAGTCAATTTAAAATGAAGGTCAACTTACAATCTCCCATTTCTCATAGAAGTCCATGGTGGTGGGTAGTTTGAGGTCCGAAGCAATCTTCATGTTTTCGCCTACGGTGAGCAGGCCTTGAAGCCGGTCGTCCTGCTGGATGTAGCACGACATCTTCTTGAAGTTCTCTACAAGATTAGATATATAATCAGCTCGAAGATTTTATAATTTTAAATGCAATGAGGGCTCTTTTAGATTCGTTGCAGCCTATTTACAATTATTAGAGATATCGGACAGCTGCATAGCTGCAGGGCACAGCATTTTGGGTGACAGAAGTGGTTTAGCGTTTATAGTCCCTGACCTAAGAAAGCGAAGGTTGTGGGTTCTGAGCAAAATATGAGACATTGAACATGCATGTTTTACCATCTTGTTATATTTGTTTAGATGCAAGAATGGAATCCTATTGCACAGGAGTGTCTTGAGTCAATTCATAAATCTAAACTTCAATTTTAAAAGTGAAGTCACAACGTGAGGAGGGATCATACATGTGACTGTGAGTACGACAAGGCGCAAGATCTGAATAATATGAGATTCGTTTAACATACTTTATGGATGGATGGAACTCCTTATTTATGTTTATTCCGTAGGGATATCGAATAATATCAATTTCTTTTTAACTTTAATAATTTGGGAACCACAGGTTTCTCCCTGGATTATGTCTTAAAGTAAGTATCCGAGGGCAACAACGAGTAAATCATTATCAAAATTCTGATGTGCGTCATCTATGTGTATATACGAAGTCTACTTCACACGTCATTCTTAATAGCCCTTTGATCCCAAGATCATCGACTTCTTGCCAGCCTTTACACAATTCTGCCCAAGTAATCAGAAATCAGAAGGGCGATTGGATTCATTCATTATATACCACTGGGGTTAAGTAAATACCTATAGTGTAGGTAAAAGATAAACTATTAGTTCAGAATCCGGGTTCACACTTCCTTGCAGTTATTTGCATTAGTTGCACTTGCCACTGATAATAAACAGCAAGCGTCGGCTCTGCAAACTAATCTAGCCAATAATTATTATTGATGCAATAGGAAAATTATGAAGCTAGCTTCGGCTCGAATGGACTGGGTGGAATGTTATAATTAGATAAACAATGCAACGGCTCAAAGGTCAGCAGGCTCAAAACTAAACGCAAATATTATGTCACTAAGCCTTTATTAGGTAAGTAAGCTTAACATCATGACGCATTTAATTATAAATATTTTTATATTATTGTCAGCTATCATAACTTACTCATTCAAATAACTACGTACCTATATATAACCATGATTCA
This sequence comes from Glyphodes perspectalis, assembly GCA_951394215.1. Lineage (NCBI taxonomy): Eukaryota > Metazoa > Arthropoda > Insecta > Lepidoptera > Crambidae > Glyphodes > Glyphodes perspectalis. The sequence continues at coordinate 13,756,111 of OX596208.1, read as the reverse complement.
AATTATTTGGTTTCCTTGTCTTGATGTAGTACTTAGTCATAGGAAAAAAGGCATAATACTTGAAAGAAGATGACCCCTACCTACAAGAAAGATAATAAAATGTGCATCATCGTCAAATTTATTTATAGTTAGATACTAAGTTCGGCGTTCAGTTCTCTCTGCCTACCCCGCTAGGGAAGTGACGTGAAGTTTAGTTAGTTAGTTACTAAGTTCCAGCATATCTTTTCTTAAAATTACAAACTTTTGCACAGTGCTCGACAGCACGTAGACCCTTGTGACGTTATTAATTGATCCATCTACTAATATTGCCATTAGCTTTGTCGATATTATGAAAGTGCTTCTGTAATACGCATCATGCTTGTTTCCCGCTGACATAAACACCGCTGACATAAATGTCAGGAACTGGTATTCTCATTAGTGACTGTAACCATACCTACGTGCTAGATCACATGTCGATCAGTAGATTAAATTTTAATCTATAATACTTATGCGGTAATTAAACAACCAATAGTTTAAAGGAAGTACCTATATTTATTGCTTGCACTTACTTATAGTATAGTTATGTTATTAGTCAGTAAGTAGGTACATCTTTGAAGGTCATATTAGTTTGAATATCTGTTTAGCTTTTGAACTAAATCATATTTGTGTATATACATATATCGCCATTCATTTTCAAATTGAATTTTAGAAAGATTTTCATTAATCCTTCTTTGATTGTGAATGTATATGTAATGTTGTACGTACAACTTTACATTTTAAAATACCTTAGCACAGTTTGAAACATCCTCAACGAAAGTTTGTCAATTAAAAAATTTATTGCAAAGTAAATTCTTTGTAAAGGACGACCAAAAACTCACTCATGATCCTGCCTCTCCCGTTGATGAAGACTGCGCCTCCCACGCCAGTGATCCTGTACCCCGAGAGGACGTCAAGCAATGTAGACTTGCCAGCGCCTGAGGGGCCCATGATGGCGATGAGCTGGCGCGGGCGCAGCCGCCCGTGCACTCCATGCAGAATCTGTTTGCATCCTGAAATTCAAGTTTATACTGTTTGAAAAATGTCTGCAGTGTGGTAGTGCAGTGGCTCTTAAAGTGTGATGCGCGTAACCTGTGTTCTGTAAAAATGTCGTTAAGGTTTCGTTAATCAATAAACATGTCATTAGCCTTTAACATTCAGATGTTTGGTGATGTTCTGATGAATTTGGTGCGGGATTCTATATAATAAATTTGGTTTAACCTCTGCCTACACCTTCAGAGGGGCTAGCGAAATACAGGGAAGAAAAATTGGTCTGAAGATGGATTTACCACTTTAAATATGGGTTATAAGGATTCATGAACATTTTGTGCCGGTGATCTATATAGATCTTCTAATATGTGCCTGAGCCCCTCGAGGAGTAATCGCTGACGTCCGAGAGGTTATCGCGTGCGCGCGGAAGCGGCCATGTGGGTCATGCACAGACGCCGGCCTGGGGATACTAGCGCTGAGACCGTTTTGATACAACAGGGGTTTTCTAGAACAAAATTTATAAACATACTATCTAAGGGTCGGCTAGCAAAGGCACGTGTGCTATAGTGGCACTATTACACGTAACATAAAATATTGTGCAAATACGTGCATAATATCTTAGGGATCAGAAATCTATCAACAAGTATTGACAAAAATATTTCACGTCATCCGATCCCCACTTGAAGTATCAATTGTATTTACATTTTAGTAGCTTTGGCACTTCTGATTAAAAAGGTTTGCTACCGCTGCCCTAAGGTTTAAGTACAGTATAAAGAGCAGCAGCAACCTTTTTAAAAGTTAGATATATCAATTTATCTAGAAATTCAATTCTAGAAGATTAGATTACTTAAGCTCGTCATTTACACAATCACAAATCCAATACGTCATTCGACACCTTTTACGACATGGTGGGGAAGGGACACCTTTGGTAGATTCTTTTTAAATTCCCAGACCGACACGGGACAGATTCTTATCAACTTTTGTCACAATGCAATTAGGTATTTTTGGTCAAAATTAACCAATATTTTGATATAAATGGCCAAGTGATTAGTACAGTTTTTTATAGTATTTGCCTGCGATCAATTTCCTTAATTCAGATTGGTGTCTGTTAAACTTTTGGAAATTTTGCAGGTGATCTATGTAACTTCTCTTTTTTGCCACACAGTGCACTTGAAACCCGAAGTACTTAAGCAGTTTCCTTTCAAATACCCATGTATAGATAACTGCCAAGTTAGGACTCATTCGCAATGTGTGGCAATTTGTTTTACAGTCGGTAGTCTAGAGCAGAACTTGACACTTATTATTTTTGCCTCAAAAGTTTCATTGAATCTACTTATTAATTACGTGTTTATCATCAGCCTTTACTCGTCTACTGGTAGATAGGCCTCTAATAATAAACGCCACTGGGCCCTTGCTCATCCAGTCTATCCTGCCATCTTTCGTATGTCTTTTCTCCACCTAGCCACGGGGCTTTTCGGGCCACCTAGCATGTATAGCAATCTCATCGTCAAGCGTCATCTGCTGCATCCAGCAAAACTAAAATTGTGCTAAAGTCAGCTGGATTGCTTGATCCACCCTTCCAATCTCAAGTAGGGATTGAAAATCCAGCTCCATTGAACTAGCACGTGTCGTTGGATCAAATACAGATAACATTGTGATGGGCATAGCTGAATTGCTGGACCCAGCGTTGCGATCCCTACACCAGGCGTCTTACACTACGGTTGTCAAAACGCGGTCTCTAATTGTGTTATTTGTGACGTGTTATTATTGGCTATTTAAGTACCAACCGATTCACTGATACGACTATTGGAACAAACAGAGGTTGTATATTATATCGTATCACTATTGATATTTGTGTCTATTATATCCTGTTACTAATCAAAATTGCTTATTAACAGAATCATTTCGCAACGCTCGGACGCTGATATGTAATCGTAAGCAGTAATATGACTAGTTAGTGAGTTTATTGTCTAAGTAGGTCATTACATTTGATTACAAGCTGCATTTTAGGTAGATGCCTATGCTTTTGATAGTTTAATACTATTAATAAGTAATGTTTTTCCTCTTCGGCCGCATTAGTGAAAGCGTTTTTATGCCGCAACAATTTTCACTGGAACAAGGAACTTTACTATTTCTATAGATGAATGGTATCCCCTAATAATCTTTGTCTCTGACAAAAGTAACACAGAATTCCTTGCCTTGAGTTTTAAGACGTGGAACAATCATTTCCAAGAAATATCTTACTACCTTCAGTTTGTTAAGTTAATTTCACATTCAAAAATTATTTAGGATTTTTAACGTAATGGGCGGCCCGGTCCGGCTTCGTTCGAAAGATTAATAAAGCCTTTTACCCTTCCAGAAAATCCACTTACTTGGTGAAAACCATCTCAAAGTTAGATTCGGTACCAGTTAACAGTTAACCTTATCAGTACTGTTAAAGCGTTGATATCTCAATGGCTGCACATTTCCCGTACAAGGAGTGTTGGTCCAAATCAGGGCATGACGCCTTAGGACTTTCAAAAATGTACGTACTATTTTATACTACTGATATGAATATTTGGACGAACATTTTGAACATACATACACACATAACGTCACGCCCATAATATCCGAAGGGGTAGGCAGATTCAAAGGGGTAGCGAGCCCCTTTAACCACATTCAGCCAAAAACAAAACTGGGCTGGGTTAGATAGAAAATTGTAAAAAAGTAGTGACAAGTGGCTAGCTCGTCGCCTACACAATCACATACCCAAAACACCATATACCTACCATTAGTCGCCCTTTACGACATGCTAGGCAAGAAACACAGTTGGCACATTTTTTTTTAGTTTCAGTCAGACCAACATGGGACAATGGGCTGGGTTAGATGCAAAATTGTGAAAATGTAGTGACAAGTGGCTAGCTCGTCGCCTACACAATCACACACCCAAAACCCCATAGTTGCCTTTTACGACATGCTAGTCAAGAAACACAGTTGGCACATTCTTTTTTAAGTCCCAGACCAACATCGGATTTTGAGCATGTGGAAAATAATGAATGTATAATAATCATGGCCCAATTTATTGGTTTCCCTACCTAAGTGTTATAAAGATCAGATGGCAGTCGGTTCAATATAATAACTAGACGCCCTAGATCAAAGTTCATGGTTGGGCCTTGCTAGGAACGACACGCAACGCTAGGAAAAACCCTTAATACAGTCTTAATTTTTTTCTTATGTCATCGAAAAAGACAGATTATAATACATAATTCAAATATAAACATCGTTAAATGAAATGTACCTTTCATTTAACAATAAACAATGCGGTTATCACCACAAATGCGTCGCACATTGAGGCAGCAATAAGAACACGTTGATCAATCTACGTCATTCGTTGTTTTGTCCGGCTGATAACAATGTTGCAGTAGCTTGTCTATTTTAAACAGTTCAAAGTTTCCTTTTTTGCGCTCCGAGATAGAGCGTGGCCTTAACATTGTATTATAAATCCTCCAAACTGACACACCAATTCCCTAGTTCCAAACTGAGCTTATAAGCTTGTGCTATGGATACTAGGCGAACAGATACACATACTTAAATGTCAACGTTTATAAACATCCATGACTCGAGGAGTACAAAATGTCTATGTTCATCACACGAAACATTTGCCCCTAGGGGGATTCAAACCCGCGACCCTTGGTTTTGTGGCCAGGATCTCTGACCACTCGACCAACAGGCCTGTTAAATTGAAGGTATTAATTATGATATGACTTACTGAATTATAAATATAAATTAGCGGACTAAGCATATCAGGGCTTCGAGGCGACAGGCAGAATGAAGTCTCTAGTAGACACATGAGGAGTGAGAATCTGTTCTGTTGTACCTGAATCTTTAAGCTCCGATCCCTTAATAGACCCTAAAATAAACTCTAAAGCGTAAACTCGCGGGCAGATAGTCATATCTATGTAGGTACCTACATATAAAGACTATTTCGGAGACCTAATTGTGATGTTTCATCACAAACTTTAATAACAGCTCTTATTTTGTCCGGCCTTGACAATGCGCAGATTTATGAATATTTGACAAGCCTAAAATGTGGCCAGTATTTTGTGTGTATTTGTGTTATTAAACTGTTATATGTGTACTTACATTCTAAATGGGTTTCACAACGCATCTAAAGTTATTTTTAGAATTTGTAATTTTTTATCTATAAACGTAAACAATATTTATGCTGATGATATTGACTCTGAGTCATGGAACAATTACACATAAGCTTAGTACTCTCATAGGTGAAAGTTCGATTTCTGATTTAACTGCGTTTCATTTTTACTATTATTAAATCTTAAGTTGATTAAGTCGATCGATCAAGGTCAGAAGATGTTAGATATTAATAAGATATTTTTAACTGATGTCATATCAATTTTATTTATTATTAAAGAATTATGTGTTTGCAGCTAAGAATTCTAGCCTCATATAATATAAGGCGTTTTTGTTTTATCTCAGGAACTAAGTATAAGTACTTAGTACTGCTGCTAATCTCAACGTTATAAATGCGAAATAATGTTTGTTTGTTGCGCTTTTACGTCTTAATCATTGAACTGATCATCATGATATTTGTATACACATCGTTAGAGCTATACAAAAAGAACATATGACAACTTAAATTTAAAACCAATTATAACTGATAGAATAATATTAGACTATCGACCAATGTAATATCAGTTAACAACAAAATCTACATAAATGCGAGAAAAGACGCGTACAAATGCTAGCAACAAATACTAGTGAAGAGGTTTGTGACGGAACGGAAGTTTGTGAAGGTTTAGCGACTAGTTGGACGTGTCACTTAGTTGCAGCTTGTAGGATCTGACCTTAGGAGATAAATAGCAACCGGTTCACCTGCGAGTAATTACTGCCATCTACTAGACCAGTCGCCTTGGCTATGAGTTTTCTAAACATCTATTAGCATAGTACAGTCCGCCAAAAGTAGTTAACAATTTGCAATTTATTCCTGGAGGCAACAAAATTAAATAAATATATTAAATTCTCCAGACTGACCACTTCAATTCCATACCTCCAAACTAAAATTATGCTTGTCCTATGTAGGTATACTTGGAAAACGGATAGATATATTTACATAAATACGTTTATGAACATCTATGACCCGAGAACAAAAAGGTATTCATATTCAGCATTTGCCTCTAGCGGAATTAGAACCCACGACCCTTGGTTTCGTAGCCAGGGTCTCTCTAAGCGCTCAACCAGGTCTGTCCAAATGTACGCTTTCTGCTATATAAATGTTATACTGATATAGTTTACAAAAAAATTGTAAATACGCGAAAAATAAAGTAACAAATGTAAAATATATTACATACGTCACATACGAGTATATGAATATATTTATACTATTTATTTTATACTATATAAGTATGTATATTTATTTTCCTTGACTATCTCTTTGTTTGGTAACTGCCCATTGTTACTTTATCTTGCTTAGAATAGTCAATATTTGAGTAGTTTTATTAGTTTAGTGACCTTACTCTCAATTAATTTATGAACTGGAAAACTGGTATCTTCCATGTAGCGTCTTCAAACTAGACATGCGTAACACTGCATTGCGTCTCGAAATTGCGTTAATCTACTGCACCAGATGCTAATTAATTTCTTGCTTCATCGTAATCACAAAAGATATTTTACATAGGTACTACTACTTTTCTACACCAACATTATGAAGATGAAAGATGTGATTGTTTGTTTGCATCGAATAGGCTCCGAAACTATTGGACCGATTTGAAAATTTCACCAAAGGAAAGCTACTTTATCAGCGAGTAATATAGGCTATATTTCTTCAATATATTGAACTCAAGCGTTCATGACATCTATGAATCATCAAAAGATCAAGAACTCTTATTTGTATGTACACGCATGAGTAGCCCCTATGGCGTACTACAGGATCGGTGTCAGGATAGCATCATGACTAGGGTTGACAATCGTATTTTATTACAAAGTATTGTACATTATTTAGGGTAATTGTACTCTATACTTCATACGGAAAAAAAAGTACGCGAAAATACTTTATTTCGCACGATTTGATTGCTCTGGGATACATTTTACGTATACCTAATATACAAAAAAAAAGATGTTGGTTTTGATTGTTAGAATATTTGTGAAAAATTTAACGACAGCTGGGGTTGATTAGCAGTGACAGTAAACTGTTAAAAGTTGCTAAAAGTAATGCCAAAATTATTTTTAAGTAAAACGACGATGTAAAATAAGTCGTGCTTTATTTAGACAGAATGTACTTTTATTCCCTACCTTAAATAACCAATATAAAGTATATTGCACCAAAAAAAGGGTGGCAACCCTAATCATGACCCAATTGCGGAGCTATCAGCGATGATGACGTCACAGGTCACTGGCCCGTTCGCGATCTTCGGTGTTATTGACCAAAACGCAAAAACACGTGCGCGTGCGCTCTTTGTCTCCACATGACTACAAATACAAATGTTTTCTTCGCTTCTTAAAGCAAGCGATTTTTAACTTTATTCTTGGCTTATTTCAATTCAAAACGGCGTAGATCGCGATACGTCCATTGTTTGTGAATTCGTGAAACAGATAATAAATTACGGCGAATGCATTGTAGTTGAACCAATTATGATGTTGACTGATAATATTGCATTGTTACTATGATGTTATCGAATGTACGATATCGATGAGATGAAATGGGACTCTGTGTCTTAACTTTAGTTAGTTAGTTAGTACTAACTAACTAAACTTCACGCCACTTCCCTAGCTTCCCTACTCTGTGTCTTACTGTTAAGCAAATGATAGCGAAGGGACTACGTATGTTATTGTGTCTTTGGGATCCCCCTTGGTATAAAGAGAAATATATTTATAGTCCAATAATACACGAATATGGTTCAAATAATATAATGTATTGCCTGCGAATTGCACGCGTAGAATTGTAAAATATGTGGATGCCTTTTTTTTTATATTATATGTATCTTAAGTTATTCCCAGCACCAGCTATCTGCCCGTCTAAGTTCAAGTGGGGTGAGTCGTTAAGAGCATTAGTCGAAACAAAAAGATGGATTAAAGCTTATTTTTTTGTTTGTTTTAAGTACCGTACCTACATATTTTTTACCTTGATCTTACTGATGCTTGTCTTATCCTCGTCTGGGTAGATAAACCAAAATTACAAATGAATTAGCCTAATTATGTATATATTTTTCAAAACATTGTGCCTTTACAAACATCATAGTATGACATGCTTTTAGTAGGTAGACGAAAGCCTATAATATAATATCCTCATAACCGATTTCGGTCACGCGGCTAATCTCAACAAATAATAAATAAAATAAAATAATAATAATAAATATCACACTACATCGCATACATTGATATCAGAAACAAAAGTGGTAATACAAATATATACTTAAATATTGGATATTAACACCCAGACACAGAACAAACACAAGTATTAATCACTGGAATGTTTGTCCTAGGTGGGGATCGAACCCACAACTCTTGGCGCATGGGGTATCACTACCGAATGCGTCAAAATTAGATGCAGATTGCGGTTTTGTTAGTACATATATCCTTGTAATGTGGCTTTGAAAAAGATTCAAAGGCGATTATAACTTTAATCTTGACTGAGATAGCTGGTTAACCTTCTATGTGCTTCGTAGCTATAGTTGTATCTATATTATTTAGTTTACGCTACTAACAATTTTAATATTATGCGCACGCATAAAATATTTATATTACCCGATTGCGATTTTATGCACGCCTTAAGTTTGATGACATAGCTAAACGTATGATGTACATGATCCCGTTTTTATTTTTTTGAGGATTATTATTTGGGACCATTTTCTCCTTGGCTCTATTGCATCTACATGAACTTGTGGGTATACCTAGACTGTAGTTGATAATGTTTCGTGCCGTCTGCAGTAATTCAAGTATTAAATAGCACTTCGGTTTACGGACGAGTACCACCATCAGCGGCGTGGTTCTAGCGAGATCTGCAAGAACCGAAACAATTTTTGACTTTCCATTGGCTCATTTTTACCCCAAAAATAACGAACAATAAACTTCTAAGAACACCAATAACAGGGAATAAAGCGGAACAATGGGCAAATGCTAGTATTGCGTTATTGCGCTGTACGCGAATTGGCACAAGTAGCGACGAATACACAAACAACATAAATAAAGACCTACGTAAAATGATGCTTGCACCAACCTATTCATATATCATTGATAAATAATTCCTCTTAAGATTACAGCATAATCCTCAGTTAAGGTAAAACGGATTAATGTGGACATATTTATGTCATTTCAGCCACTGTTAATGTAAATGATAATCTAGGTACAATGGGCATTAGAAAGACGATAATTACGATAAAAAAAATGGGAGCAAATCGTAGTGTCGCAAGTGCCCTTGGCTCGGCGGCCGTCGACAGAACGGGTCGGCAAAGAAATCGAGGCCACATCTTATATTGGAAATACCGTTTTATATCTATTATTAGGTAGTTAAGAATCTTCGTAGTTTGTCAGTTTTAACGTGGCGATGTCAGGAAATATCGGTTAGATTTGAAAAAGTCACTAAATGACAATCATATTTTATTAAGTTGTAAGATCAAAATTATTTAGATTTAGGAGCGATTATTTTAAAGAAAGAAACATTCATATTATTATAGTTTTATTTTTATTTGGATAGATAGGTGTTGGTCTGAGACGTAACATTTTATGTTAATCATTTAGAAATTAAAGCAAGCTCAGTAAAGGTCTCCCTCCTACTTTTAACCGCCATTCCCCTGCCTCTGCACTGAGCCATCTCCTTCCATTAATAATTTTAGAGCAAAAAAATATCGAACAACAAACTTTGTTCCGCAATAGGCCACTTTGACTCTTTCATTCCAAAGACCCAGTCAGAAACTTTCATGTACATATACGGTATCCATTACGAAAGTTCAAAATGTACTCGTACTTGTTTATGGCTTGCGTAAAAATATATTTTTTTTAATTGTTGAACACAAACCAAGAATTTCATTTTATCGGGCACAAGTCGTTTTTTCAGTTAAAAAAAATACATTGTATGAGAAACAATGTTATAAAAAGGTGTGAGAAATTAGATTAGGTGTTTCTTCAAATGCGGAAAAGAATAAGTCATATCTCATGATGAGTCTGTTTAACAGTCGGTGGTTGGTAGAACGGTGGAACAGTCTTTAGGAATTTGAAATTAAACACAAACCATTCTAAGATATCATTCATCTTAATTAGCACCGATGCATCGTATTTATAACATGTACAAAAAAAAATAGGTAGCCATTTTAAAATCATTAAGCCCTTAATTGAGAGAGGTTTGCCGTAATCTATGGTAGTTGATGTCAAATGTTGGTCTGGGACTTAATAATGTACCAACTGTGTTTTTGCCTCGCATGTTGTACATATATAACATTACGCCCATAATCCCTGAAGGGGTAGGCTGAGTCAAAGAGGCAGCATGCCCCTTCAACCACATTCAGCCAAAAATAAAGCTGGGCTGGGTTAGATGGAAAATTGTGAAAAAGCAGTGACAAGCGGCTAAACTGTCGCCTACACAATCACACACCCAAAACCCAATAAACCATTAGTCGCCATTTACGACATGCTAGGCAAGAACCACAGTTGGCACATTATTTTTTTTTGTCCCAGATCAACATGGGCCAAGTCTCAGACCAACATGAGACAAATGGATTCGCATGTTGTAAAAGGTGGCTAATGGTGTAATGGTGTACACCTAATAAATAAGGTATGTGGTTGTGTTGGCGGCGAGCTAGCAGCTGATTACATATATTTCACAATTTCCTATCTAACTCAACTGGATTTAATTTTTGGCTAAAAGTGCTTCAAGAACCTTACTCTTTTGATTCTGCCTATTTGAGTATTTATAGTTTTATAGTGAGTTAAAATATGTCAAATATTGATGGTAAACCTATTACGTAACCCGTGTAACCCGTGTTTCATTGGCAATCTCATCCACACCTCGTGTTGTTTATGAGTGTTGTTCTTAGTCTTAGTTCTTAGTCTATATACGTTCATTAATTACTTCTCAAGTTACTATTGTGTTGGGTATCGGGTTAATAGATGTTTGCTGCGTGTGATATTGTTTTGTCCTTCTCTATTGTTGGATTATGACTTTGCTTTGTATGTACACGTTCGCTTCCACACAATATAAGACAAAGCATACAATTTTTTACTATGAGATATGGTAACTCTGGTATGGTAAGTACGGTACTAACGGCCTGTAATAAAGGCATTTATTGTTATAAAAAATTACATAATTTGACACTAAAAGTTTAGTATGATATTTTTTTAACATAGGAGAATGCATTGCGCCGTCTTAGCAAAACCTGAATCAACAGTGTTAGCTATAGCAATATTTGGTAGCTTCTATAATATGTAGATATTGCACTGTCATCCCTCAGACAATTAGGATTAGGCATTTGCTTAAATAATTTTGAGACAGACGACCCAACTTTAAACATTATGTAGTATAAAATAATGAATAAATAAAATAAATCAATATAAGGAAATACAGACATACACCAGATCAGAGATCATTCACAAAAGATAGACACTCAATGTGGAGATGCTATTATGTTGCTTATTTACGTAAAATAAATAGCTAGATATTACTAATGAATCCTTGATGGTATATATCTTGAAGGTTATTGTATTAATCAGAATGACAATCTATGTACATACGTTATCTATTTATACATTTAATGAAATTCCATATGTATTTTGAGTAACCGATATCAACAAACGGATAAGATTACGAAACAAATGAATCAGATACTTTGCATCGATTATGTTTTGAAATGAGTAGCCATTGAATTGTCATCGTTGACGCAGGGACATAACGGTGGATTTCCTTTTTCCTCATGTCGCTGTTCTTTAATGGTTGCTAGGTATGGGGGGAGTGATTCAGGCGCGTTTAAAGTCCACTAGAGTGTCGCAAGCGCATAACAATGGGACTGCGTGTACGCAGGACTCGGTTTAATTATTAACATCAATCCTTTTATAGGCTGCGATAATGAGTGGCGCTTGTAGTTTTAACATAAACCGGTGCCTGCATTGAAAATTTTCATTAATTCTTTAAACGGAGATTTTGGGTTTTCAATAAATGTTAGTTTGCATAAATTTGGGACATGCCTTTAAGCGGGCTTAAACTAATCTTACTAATATTAAAAATCTCAAAATAAAATATATTCAGTTCATGTGTTTTACTTAAGAACTTCTTTCTTTTCTTCCACGCCTGAAATCCCCGAAAGGGTAGGCCGTAGGTAGAGACCAAAGAGCGATAAACACCTTAAACCACATACAGCCAAAAAAAAAATTGAGCCGGATCTTATAAAGAATTGTAAAATTAAAAACGACCTCAGCCCAACTCAATTAACGTATGTTTCTCACACGCGTATATCTAAAGCAAGCAATTAGGATTCAAAGTGCAACCCGGACGGGCGTTAGTCAGAGTTTAAAGTTCAATCTGTTTATCGCATAAAGGAAGTACATGCGAACTGGTACATCTGCCATAGGCGCCTATTATTTTAATTGTGTGTGTTTAGGTAGTCTTAATCAAATATATTTATCCTTGAATTAGCGAACAGCTGTGCGCGGTTAGTAAATCGACAAATAGTTCTGCCAATTTAAATCAAATATTTATTAATTACCCAATTGGATTTTTTTTTGTCACAACATTATGGGAAAGTCACACGGTAGTTTATTGATTTCCTATTTATATGGTGCGCTATAGTCAGATTATTGAAGCGGGGATTTACAACTAAACTTACTAATATTTTAAATGTCGATATTTTATTAGCTTGTCAGTTACCGAAATCTCAAGTTGCTTGACTAATTATAATGTGATGCCAAATTACCACAACCATATCATTCTATCCCTGGTTTATTTACTTCCCCATGAGCCTCATTCGCTCAACATTACTTATTCTAATAAAATGGTTCAAGTTTTTCGGGTTAGCTAGTATTTAGAATAATATCTTCTTGAACCCGTGTTGTGTGTCCCGTGTTGGTCTGGGACTATAAAAGAATTTGCCAACTGTGTTTCTTGCCTAGCATGTCGTAAAAGGCGACTAATGGTATATCGGGTTTTGGGTATGTGATTGTGTAGGCGACAAGGTAGCCACTTGTCACTACTTTTTCACAATTTTCCATCTAACCCAGCTCAGTTTCGTTTTTGGCTGAATGTGGTTAAAGTGGACTGCTGTCCCTTTGACTCTGCCTACCCCTTCGGGGATTATGGGCGTGGTGTTATGTTTGTGTTTATCTTTTCGAACCACAGCCTTGTAAGATAATATTATTTCGCAGTTCGCTTAATAGTTTAAATTGGGCTTCCTCTTGCGTCCGCCGCACATTATGTCTAAGCTAAATATGTCTTCCGTGTTCCGGATACGTACTTATAGAAGAATCATCATCAGTGCATCTTTTTAATAAAGTCTTTGTGTTTCATCTCTATATGGTATTGTCTCCTAAATAATATGTGTTGGGTAGTAATATATTAAAAATAATATGGTGTATTGGGATTACCCAATATACGCACCCACCGACACATTAGTGTTGGTGGGTGCGTATAGGTGACGAGAAAACCACCAAATATTTGGTGGTATGAGGTTGCAGAAGTTTGCTGCTTCGTGGACTCTTCCTTCCCAGTTGGGGATTGCGAGCGTGATGGTATGTATATACGGGCATAAAGAATTTATATCTATCAATGTATGTCACTGTTTTTCCCTTGGATGATTTATTCTAGATATACAACTGGAATTAGAAGGTATTCTCAACTCGCTCCAAATCGGCCGTAGGCTTGTGGTCCGAGTTGATGAATTACTCGATTTTATAATACAAACGAGCGAAGTCATATCGGGCTGCTAGTTTTTATGAAATTGATTTTTTTTTCAGTGGTTCCCCTTGTAAGTGTACGATAATGACACGTGCGTACATATAAACATAAACATTATTATAATGAATGGTACTTAAGACGAGTGAATCATCGTCACCCCGTTTCGCAGAGGTGCGCCGTGTGGCGAGAACGCCTCAATCGGGAACAGAACCTTGACCCGCGGTCGCAGACCGCACATGCCATTCGCAGGTGCGGACGAAGCCACTCGTGTGTTTATCATGCTACAGAAAACAATTAAATTATGTAGAATAATATACAAAAAAGTTCAATTGACGTACAAAATAAAAAATAATTTGATTTTGCTATATCAGATTGCCAAACATTTGTTAAATATAAGACACGATCATGACTCATGCATGACTGTCTTGACATATGATCTACAAAGACAGATTTAGCGTCATAATTTGTAAAATCTTAAAATTTTATCTTGTCCCAATATTTTGTCATAAGGTATGAAATGAAAAGGCAGCTAAGAGTTTATCTTTACGTAAAACGAATGTTCAGAAAGTCTTGAAACATGTACTTCCACACTAGACATTACTTAAACTGGAGAAACATTTTTGAATGGCTGCTAAATCTATACTAATATTATAAAGCTGAAGAGTTTATTCGTTTGTTTGCTTGAACGTGGAATAATCTCAGGAACTACTGATGCGATTTGAAAAATTCTTCCAGTGTTAGATAGACCATTTATCGAGGAAGACTATAGTCTTCCTATAGGCTATATAACATTAACCATAAACGCGGGTGAAACCGCCTGTACAGCTAGTTTATAAAGAAAACTTCACCCGTTGGAATTATTACAGACAGACATTGTAATTATAGGATTTTTAACAAAGTGTGCTCATGTATGTATTCACGGACAAACTAATTCTCGAACTAAAACTAAACCGGCTTGTAATAATTGCCGTATAAATCTTGTTTACCGATACATTGGCGTCAACACGAGCGCGGTTATCACAATCGGTCCTAAGTTCAATATCGGCGCTAATTAACAAACATTATGCACTCTCTGTCACAGATTCGTATCGGCGTTAGTTTCTAACATAATTACTTACAATACAACTTAAATACATTGGGCTATTTTACTCAAAATTGTTTTTATAGTCCGTGAGTCCCATGTTGGTCTGGGACTTGGCCCATGTTGATCTGGGACAAAAAAAAAAAGAATGTGCCAACTGTGGTTCTTGTCTAGCATGTCGCAAAAGGCGACTAATGGTTTTTATTTAAATTTAGTCAATTTTTGTTTTAGTGTACAGTGAAATAAATAAATGAATTATTATTAAAATAATTAAAAATTATTACTAAAATTTATATGCAAAATAAATATATAATAACATTTATGAACCTGTATAACATTACTAGCAAGCCCCGCGTTTTCACCCGCATAGTTCCCGTTGTCGTGGGAAAACGGCGATAAAACATGGCTTATGTTGCTCGCTGATACTTAAATATTTTTAAAGATCGGTTCAGTATTTTAGACGTATCAAACAAACTCACATTCGCATATAATACTAAGTTAGATTGGTAATATATACCTACTCGTATTTTGGTACCTACGTGCAACAAAAGTTAACTGACTTGTCGCATGGATAAATCGGTTTGAACTTGACAACATCTTGAACCAGCTGCTACAAGAATTTAGACTACTCGCAATGCAAAAAAATACATATATAAAACACTAATGACCCGTGTTTTATTGATGGAAATATGCTGGATACTATATTGGCATGACAATGGAAGTTTCTCATTTTGTGGTGCGGCTACTACCCGATTGCGTGTTTAGAATCGAATAATACTCTCCTAATTGATAACACATTCGACATTCACTGCTCGAAGGACCACGTGGTCACCGAAGCCGGATTCTCGATACGCTATCTAGTAATGCGCGATAGATTACAGATATCCAAGATAGCATTGTTCTGGTGCAAGCGAGACGATGAATCTGAGAGTCGGGTCAGTCAACCCAATTGTTTATGTCATTTGTCGCCTGGAGGTCGGATGTGGGCTATTGGGTGCTGAGCCCGTCTGCTATTCCCGTGACGTTGGGTTCACTTCAAAATTGGAGAATTAAATGGTCAGGGTTATACAGACAAACGTTACTTATTCAACAGCGCTAAATAAGTGAATATAAATATTGAGCGTTTTGAATTTAAAGATATTATGAAAAGTAAAGAGGCCACCAAAGCCTTAGTCAACTTGGTGAGCCGCAGAGTAAAAAAACTTAAAAACATAAATAAGACTTATATAGATCTTTTTAAAATTTACTGTACCTGCATCCATTTATTAGAAAAAAAAAGGTCTTATAATAACAGTTAACAAAAACATTTGTATACTTTGGAAATCTGACTATTACAATCTTAAATGACTATTTAATTTGTTATTCTGTGTTGAATTATTGTTTTAGCAAGAGATATAACCACGTCCAATAATAAGATAGATATGTTTTCAGTAGTCGTTTGCACGTGCAAATCCGATAACGATTCTTGCAAAAAAGGTATTCGTATTAAGCGTGATCTTGACTTATTTATCGCGACATTTATCGATTCTGCAATTTCGTTAAAAAGCGATATGGAAATTTTTGCTTCATTTATTTACTGCACAATCAGGCATAATATTATATGTTATCGGGTCATTATTTCGACAAGTGTTACTGTTCAAATGACGTGAAAGAAAACAATAACGCATTATGTCGAAAATGCGTAGATAAGTAGTTTAAGTTGAAATTAGACATGAATCGACCTGGGTTAGATAGTTAGGAAAAACAGAACAAAACGACAGCATTTGTTGTTATCTTTCCTGTTAGCCTTTTACAAAGAGATTTAGGGTATCCCTCTTTGCAATTAATTCCATGCTCTTGCTTGAAACCTAAACTTCTGGAAAAACTACAACAGGGTCATTTGACAAACATCTACAGGATGCATTCTTTTGAACTAGCATTGGACAAATGTATACCTATTTAGAAAGGCTCATACATCTAAAGAAACATTTAATTGTTGTTGTGTTGCATTTAATACATATTGACTTTGATAGCAACTTTCACATAAATAATGGTTTAAATTGTTAACACGTCAGTGAGTTTAAATAAGATACCACAGAATGTGACTAACAACTGAATGACAAGTTTACCTAATTACGAAATGCCATGAGCCGTTATCAAGCGAATTTATAATAATCATTAGGTCACTAGGTGGATTTGTAATCTAATTAATTGATAATGGTCGATAATTAACTGTATTTCTCCCGATATCTACTTATATCCATATTCACAATGAAAGGTGCACTAGCTCTGTGATAATGATATTATATTACAAATTTTAGTTAAATAAATTATATTTTTCTAATGAATACATACATAACATCACGCCCATAATCCCCGAAGGGGTAAGCAGAATCAAAGGGGCAGCCAGGCCCTTTAACAACATTCAGCCAAAAATAAAACTGGACTGGGTTAGATGGAAAATTGTGAAAAAGTAATTTTGTAATGATAATATAAATTAAAAAAATATATATTCAGAGCCAAATTACGTTTCAAAATGGATGGTTTATTACTTTACGGTATTTTATCTCCATAATAAATATAAATATTCCTTTTAAGATAAATAAGTGAGTAGCGGTTTCATTTCTTTTAATTGTTCCAAATTTGTTATAAGAACATGATAGATTTTATTAATGATAGGTTAATTGTCATTAATAACATTCATGACATGCTTAGCAGACAATAACTTTATGATCTTGATGAATGGAAAATCACAGTCTAATGTTGATGGTTTTTACATAATGAATGAATGCTACTTTACTTTGTTTTGGCGCAAATATCTATTTGTAAATTAACGCGGTCTAAAAAAATTATACAGAAGAAATACAGAAAGTAAATAAATTAGACATATTTAGTAATTTTGTAACGGTAGGTATTAATTTGTTCTAAAAGCTGTCATACGAATATGCTTTCTTTAGTTTTCTTAAGTTTTGTATTAAGCAAAGCAAGTCCTGTCTTTTTTAAGATTTTACCAAGAAACTCTATTATATATTTACAAAAATTCCATACCTTCGGTATTATTACCAGATGTTTGAATAACAACAATGCTAGTTGCACAATTACACCATGACTTTTTCTTTAATTCAAAGTTAGATTGAGTCCAGTGTTCAGACAATAATTGTGTCTTGGACCACTTAAATTACACGTTGGTTTATAAAAAAAGTGTTGCAAATAACCACTATATCTCGTTTATCTCCCAAATAGTATAAGATCCCGTTATAGAACGACCTTCACCGAGATGCTTATTTAATGAAACGTATTTTATATTTAATTTAATATGTCAATAAATATAATCCATATGGGTTGCCTAGCAAATTTCAGTCCAGAGTATGTTTAATTAATAATTAAAAAAATATATTTTTTTAAACATTTCACCGGTATGATTATTAGATAAATTCTATACCAATCGAAAGTATGAAGCCCATAGAATACACAAACGTTAGGTTGCCTATTCTTTTCCGGTCACAACTATCGGGTTGCCAGGTATAAACAGGTAAATCTGTACTAGCATTTTGCAACGTTCTGTTTATTGGATGAAATTTAAATGAAATTAAAGATTATTTTATTCTGAACACGGTGGTGTAGGGTTGCCTGCGAAAAATAAGTCCAGAATTGCGGTTGTCGAATTTTAAAAAGTTAAATATTGCTCCGAGTGAATGTGTGCGTCTGAGAGGTCCCAACCAACCATCCCATGCGATAGAAGAGGACACAGCATAGCGGCTGTTTAAAGTCCGGCCATTTAAAGAAAGAGAGTGCGCATGCTATTTGGGCTTGGAAAAGAAAAGGATAGCGATAGACTATGCATCATTTTGGAGTAGTTTATTATTAAAATACTTTTATCTGTAGTGGTACTTTGTCATTATTAGGTACAGTAAGATTGACCAGCTTCTTCCCACATCTCTTTTGGCTGTGGTCACAAAAAAGACAAATAATTCTGCTTGATGTCGATGCTGTTGATGTTGACTGCTCCTAAAAGAATTAAATCATTCTTTGAGTAAAAATCATATTTACATATCATTTTTTTAAAGAAGCTTAAAAAAAAACAAAAAATATTTTATTACCGTGTCAGAGTCCCCAGAAGTTTCAGTCTTCAACATTACTACAGTATGGACTACATTCGTGCCAAGTTTGGTCGAAATCCATTCAGTACTTTTTGACTTATGCGTGCACATACAGACAGACAGACAGACAAAAAAAATACTTATTGCATTTTTGGCATCAGTATCGACCACCAATCATACTCCAATATTAATTTTGAAAATATGTTCAATGTACAGAATTGACTTCTCTACAGTTTTATTATATGTATAGATTACCATTTTTAAGTAAATTACAAAAAAAATATGTGTGTCGTAAATTAACAAAACCATAAGTGAATTTTACTAACAATTATTTAAACATGAAAAAAATATAGAAGATGTATTAGCTAAGATAATTTTAAAGATTCAATTATTATGTACTTACTGTATATTCAACACTAAAATTAAGAAATTCTTCGTTATATTTTTTATTCAAAACGGTCACTTTCTTGTAGCACGTGGTATGATAACCTACAAATTGAAGAGACGCACTGGGTAGCTCAACAAAATTGTATTTAAAGTGTTTTTTTTTACGAAAAGCTAACTTTAATACACAGTTTTTGAAAGTTTCATCATTAAAGTCAATTATTTCATCATCCGATCCACACAAAAAACACTTTTTTGCCATTTTTTCCAACAATAAATAGTAGCACGTTTTTACAATTGTATTTTAGCGATACTCTACTCCAAAATGATGCATAGTCTATCGCTATCCTTTTCTTTTCCAAGCCCAAATAGCATGCGCACTCTCTTTCTTTAAATGGCCGGACTTTAAACAGCCGCTATGCTGTGTCCTCTTCTATCGCATGGGATGGTTGGTTGGGACCTCTCAGTCGCACACATTCACTCGGAGCAATATTTAACTTTTTAAAATTCGACAACCGCAATTCTGGACTTATTTTTCGCAGGCAACCCTACACCACCGTGTTCAGAATAAAATAATCTTTAATTTCATTTAAATTTCATCCAATAAACAGAACGTTGCAAAATGCTAGTACAGATTTACCTGTTTATACCTGGCAACCCGATAGTTGTGACCGGAAAAGAATAGGCAACCTAACGTTTGTGTATTCTATGGGCTTCATACTTTCGATTGGTATAGAATTTATCTAATAATCATACCGGTGAAATTTTTAAAAAAATATTTTTTTTTAATTATTAATTAAACATACTCTGGACTGAAATTTGCTAGGCAACCCATATGGATTATATTTATTGACATATTAAATTAAATATAAAATACGTTTCATTAAATAAGCATCTCGGTGAAGGTCGTTCTATAACGGGATCTTAGACTAAAACAAGATCTTGCAACAGCAGACCAGAACTAAGAGAACACTATTATTACTGAGTGATTTCGTTGATGCTACATATTTTTTTATGTTGAGTTCATATTGGGGTTTTTGACCGATGTAAAAGTAAAAGTATTCAAAGAGGTAACAACCATAAAAAAGAGGTAGGTAAGTAGGTAGGTGTATTAAGCAGAAAATCAAATTTTTCATGCGTTATTAGTGGTTTAGAAGTTCAGTGCCTATATGCATATATAGCGACATTTTCACGTCTACATCACTTAAGAGTTACCGTTTAGAAATAATGGAAAACTCCAAACCTAAACCCTAACAAAATATAATGTTATTCAAGAGATAAATGTAGTTCAAGAGATCTAAGCGAACAGACAGGAGCGGCGACTTTGTTCTATACTATGTCAAGAAACTGTGATTCCCACGATATTTACTGTAACAGACCGATTACCACACAAACGCAGCCACTGGAAAAAGCTAGCGCCCTAAGTTCCGTAGTAGTAGAGTAGGTACTCTAAGTAGTAACTAGTAATAAAAGATCCCAGATTGGGAATCAATTTATTTCATAACACCTCGCTCCAGATCTAACTGAATTGATCACAATATAATTCAGTTATTTCTATCTCAACTTACACCTCCTATTCAAATGATGATTATTATTTAAGTTAGTTATACATATCCTATTTAGTTAATTATACTTGCAATACATACTGAAGACGTCAGAACATTTAAAAAGAAAATTTGTTAACGACTCTATTAGCGTCTATTGTTTCCAACAATAGTAAGTATACAACGTAGGTAAAATCATATATCATATAAGATCTAACTTTGTATAAATGAGGATAACAGTGTGATGTATTTAAACCAGCTCTATTAAGTTATGTACGTCAGTAACGAAGGATTATTATTAAGGAATTATGACCCGAATCATTATGGTATTAGCACTTTTTATCTGTTATTTGTCGAGTATGAACACGGTTGAGTAAAGATGTAAGTGTCCGATGATTCTAGTGACTTTTACACTTTAATTGGCGAGGTCACTTTGACCAATGCTTACAATTATCATAGAGAATCATTTTTGGCCAGTATAAAAGAAGACAACAGAGGTAAGAAATAATAATAACTATATGATGATTTTCGTCTTTCGGTGACGCTGATGACCCTCGTTTATGGAGAGACAACGTGTATAGCTACTCTAAATCGCTCTGTTAGTAAAATATTAATAAATTAATATTTTTTCCAGACTGATACACTATTCCCTAGTTCCAAACTAAAATTATTATAAGCTTGTGCTATGGATACTAGGTGAACGGATAGACATACTTAAATATGTTTATAAACATCCATGACTCGAGTACAAATGTCCATGTTCATCACACAAAACATTTGCCCTTAGCGGGATGCGAACCCGCGACCTTTAGTTTCGTGGCCAGGGTCTCAGACCACTCCACTAACGGGCCTGTCAAAATAAGAATAATGTAACACTATCTTAGTTTTTGGAAATTCGAATGAACATTCACCATGAGTAAGAGTAACCATTATTCAATTTATCTGGTTTCCCAATCAGGGTCTAAATCGTCTCCAACTAAGAACAAGACATAAAATATAAAAATGCAAGTTTCAAAGAAGTCCGTGATTACTCGATTACTGACAAATTAAATATGTAATTCAAACATAGCAGAGGCGTAATAAGTTGAGTTACTTACAACATGAAGTCGTTAAGATGTTATTTGTATTGTCATTATACATCCTGCGCGGGGATGAGCGTGTTCGAGAAGACAAAACATACCGGCCTACAGCAAAACATATGTACCTACGTAAACTGACATGTTAAATGTATGTCAGGTTTGACAAACACAATATGAAAGAGCAAAATAATGATCAATAACATATTCAAGTGAATACACTGGTATTTACATATTATTAGACACCCAACTACAAACATAATAGGTATAAACAAAAACTTACTTATTTAAACTACTTGAACTACAGACGTATTTTATTGTATTGTATCTATGTATTTTTATGTGTAATCATTGTATTGTTTATACAACATGAACTTTTATCTAACAATATTATGTAAATTAACATACAACTAAATACAATATAAACCACAAGCTTTTACTACTAATGTAACGTACAGTTGATCGAACGTTGATTATAGTTAACACTTGGAAATAGATCGAAGTAAGTTCACTACATAAAGAGTCAAAGACCGTTTAGATTCGTTTCCAAGCACACAGTTTGTCCTAACTGCCCTTCACGAAAGCTTAGGTAAGGACAGAAAAAATATTACCAACACTTTTCAGGCACCTTAAAGTGACGTCTTTGACTTCTCGATAAAACAAAAAACAAACAAAAGCCTTACCTTTATTGAATCCCAATTTGACGGTGCATGTGATGTTGGAGAAGTGTATGTCGACGGGTTCCCTGGCCGGCGCGTGGGTCGCCTCCGCGGGCGTCTGGGATCCCGAGGGGCCCGCAGACTCCGTGAGAGGCAACTCCTCCTTCTTGACGATCTCCGCGCCCGCGAGCATCATGGTGACGTAGGTGCGCGTGCGCGCCGGTTCGCGTCGCACAGTCGAGTGCCCGCGCAGGCGCAGCCAGTCGCTCTATCAGCGGTCCTTTGTCCGGGCCGCTAAGTAATTGCACGTTTGTATGATATGCAAGACAATTTGTAAATGAGTGTTGGACGACATTTTCATCGCGAACACAATGCGCTTTATTCTGAGCTAGGGTTGGCTCAAATTCTGTATGAATGAATATAATAGGTCTAACACTTATTAGCTTAGGGATTCTATTATTTTATATCTTCTAAAGATTGGTAAGCATTTGTTTATTTATAAAATAAATTATACATATATTACAATCCTATCAAGTGTTAATTTTGCATAACAAAGGGTTTATTTGTATATTATTATATAAATGCAGTATCATAATAATAAACACCCTTGCTTGACTGGCCCGATGGTCGAGTGGTTAGAGACCCTGGCCACGAAACCGAGGGTCGCGGGTTCGAATCCCGCTAGAGGCAAATGTTTCGTGTGATGAACATGGGCATTTGTTCTCGAGTCATGGATGTTTATAAAGAACGTATTTAAGTATGTCTATCCGTTCACCTAGTATCCATAGCACAAGCATAAGCTTAGTTTGGGACTAGGGAATTGGTGTGTCAGTCTTGAGAATTTATTATTATTTATTATTATTATTTACATATAATATATACGGTTATTTTCCAGTAGATAAGTAAGGTGATCGATAGGACTGTTTGGTTTATTATTCACCCAAAACTGTGTGGTTTCTTATCTTTTATTTCATATATGGACTGATTAAGGGTATGAATATTAATATACTCTCATTTATGTATTTAACCGACTTCAAAACGAAGAAGTTCTTGAGAAATATATTATTTAGAAACGATTTTGCAAATGCTTATATCAAAATACAACCGTTGTCCATTTTTGGGCAGTATATTTTTGTTACAAAATAAAAATGACCATCAAGAAGTCGATGAACTGCCAACATGACTAGTAATTATTAAATTAACCCGCTGGATAAATTCTTTAAGCAGTTGGATATATATTTCAGAAAAATTACAAATAATTATAGATTAATAAACTCTCATCAATTTCTTTATGCATTTCCAAACCATGTAGGTATACATGCTGCTATCTTTATGTTTAAAGTTGTGAAGTATTCACCCTACTACCCTATCCTTGTGTTTCCATCTAAATCAGCCCGGTTTTATTTTTTGGCTGAATGTGGTTAAGGGAGCTAGCTGCCCCTATGCAGCGTCAAAGGGGCAGCTAGCCCCGAGGATTTACTCAGTTTTTTGTACCCAGCGGGAGCAACCCTAGACATACAAGAGAATTTGTAAATGACCGTTGGACCAACTCTACATATTGATTCGCAACACAATGGACTTTATTTCGCGGTATTACGGAAATAACAAATGTCTGTCTGTTTGTTACACACACCCAGTGCACCCCGATGACTTTCGTTTTTACAACAAGCAAAAGCGATTATAATTGTAAGATAATAGCATAATAAAAACTATTATATATTATTACGTTTCTGCGGAAACTGCTATTTAATGTCTTTTTATCATGAAATGAAACTCATTTGCATTTTTCAGTCTTATTTTTAGGGCTCCGTTCCTTAAAGAGACAGAAGACCCTCATACGTAGAATAAATTCGTTGTCCGCTTGCCTATAAATAAATAAATAAATTGTCCAGACTGACACACCAATTCCCTAGTTCCTAACTAAGTTTATGCTTCTACTATGGATACTAGGCGAACGGATAGACATACTTAAATGCCTATATTCCAAGATCGTTTTTAGGAGCTAGTAAAGGTATCAGTACTTATATTTTCTTAACTTAATTCATACTCGGAAAAAGCGTTAAAAACGACCCAATTACCATGATGAACGAAGAATTATGTTTTTTACATGTACAGAACACAGGGTGCGCAAGTTCGTCTCTTTACTTGGAATGGTTTTATGTTTATAATGAAGGTAAAAGAAACTAAATATTCGTAATGTGAGAACTATGCTTTGATTTGAGAGTTGAAAAAGTGCTCGTAACACCTAGTGACTTAACACTGCTTTCGCTATCCAATGACTCGGTTGAGTTAGCTCAAAAACGGCACGGTAGCCTGCGCCTGAGTGACCGAGTTGATACTTTGTTGCACCACTAGCTGTGTCCGCGGTTTGACCCGCGTATATGGTTAATGTTATATAACCTATAGCCTTCCTCGATAAATTTTCTATCTAACACTGAAATATTTTTTCAAATCAGACCAGTAGTTCCTAAGATTAGCACGTTCAAACAAACAAACTCTTCGGCTTTATATATTAGTAAGTAAAGTAATTAATATTAATAAGTATAAGATAATATACATATTATACTTATTTTAAATGATCGCTAACGTCACTAACTTATTTTTATTATATTTGTTTTACAACGTAAAGGAGAATTTCTTCCTTCCTTCCTTAGCCTTTTTCAACCGCGTGGGTCTTGGGCTTACTCTATCCCATTTTTCTAGCAATTCGTTTGATGTCGTCGTACCAGCGCATTTGCGGTCTTCCTTGGAAACGCTTGTCGCCCCATGGTCTCCATTCTACCACTCCATACACTCCACACTCAATATTTTCTAGCAACATGGCCAGCCCACTCCCATTTAAGCTTTGCTATATGTGCGATGACATCTTTCATCTTGCTTTGACTTCTGAGCCATTCATTGGTTTTATGGTCTCTCAGCGACACCACGACAGTTCTTATGGGAACTTTAACATGAAGAATGTTCCATCAAGAAAAGAAACCGTTTTCATATTAATGTTGTATCAATATAAATAAAATGTTATTTGTACAAATTATTATTGTTTTCACATTGCCGTTGATAAGCGCTAATTGATGTAGTCATTGTGACGAGATAAGTTAGTTAATAAATGTATTACTCGTTGTTTGGTTGGGTTCGCAACCGTTTCATTAGTATGTATTCAAATTTTGTTTTTAATTTTATTTAAGCCTAAACTAAATAAAACTAAACTGAGCTTCACGCCACTTACCTAAAGGGGTAGGCTAAGAAATCATTTATCGAAATACATCTCTATATTCTGTATTTACTTGAACTCACTAACTGTACTGTTTTATTTTGCTTTTTCTAAACCACTAAAGGCAACTAAAGCCACTAAAGCCTATTCGTAACATTTAACTTCAAGTTATACGTGATTTTTGTGTTCCCGTAGGATAAAATTCCTCTAAGGCTCAATCCCAAATGTACGTAAGCGAAGTGGTGAACAGAAGATAATTAGTTCATTAAATAAATCAATCAAAGAAAAGGTAACAGTTAGTTAGTGTAATATACAAAAACAAATACCTACCTATATTTATATTAGACAAAGAACTAAGCTATATACATGGACCTACGTAGGTAATAAATATATTCATGTGTGAGTTTAAGTACTTACCGTTTGGGCAGAATACTAAACAAGTTCCTTATCAGTTTTAATGTACGCCATGGGTAAATCAATAAGTAAATATAAAAATATTAGCTCAGATGAAAGACATTCTTATTAGAACTAACTTGTAACTCTTTTTGTGAATTAAAAGTTTTATATTGATTTACCTATTTACGTTTGTTTGCTTTACCGCTTGTGACGTCACAAAGCCAAAAGACTTCTTCTTCTTCAAATATGATACAAACATGTAGATGAACATGACTATAAGTAATGTCTAATAATCTAAATTACGACTTGTTTTTTTTATATAAATAAATGATTTTAAACTTTCGCGTTGCATTATCACTAGAAATAATACTGACGGGACTAAACGCGAAATGCATTATGTAGTTGCATTTCGCGTTTAGTCCCGTCAGTATTATTTCTTGACGTTTCGGCCGTGTTGCAATGACTGTGGTTGTTTTTTTATAATATTTAGTGGATTATGATCACAGAAATATAATATCAAATATTCCAGTATCTACTTAACAGTACCAACACACTAATTGATTTGATCGGCTTTTGAGGTGATCATTTCAGTGGGTTGCATCGAAATACCCTCCAAATGACGTACACAGCGTAGAAGCATCTGAGTCCATTCACCTACTCTCTTCGTTTGCAGATAGTATGGGAATTATCTTTGTTTGTATATTTTAAAGAACGTAACCTAATGTTTGTGATGAATTGCGTATTAATATTGAAACAAAACATATTCTTAAAATTTTTTACTCATAAGTTGTATACAATTTCGTTCTATGAACAATCCAGTTTTTCGCAAAATTTGTATGTCAGTCAACACCTAAACCAGGGCCGGATCTACTACAGGGGCTTTTTGGGCTGCAGCCCAGACGGCCCCGCTGAAGACAATACTCATATTTAAGGATCCCTAGTAGTACCTAGAAGTAAACCATTTTAGGCCCCTAAGTAGAATTAGCTCAAGGCCCCGTACATTAAAGATCCGCCTCTGACCTAAACTATATAATATTTGTCACGGACTCCTAGAGAAGTGGTAATATTTATATTTTAAAGCAAAACAGAGGAGATCCCGGGCGTCTATTGCGGTCGACATTCAAATACCTTTCGCCATCGATTTGGCAAAATAGTAGCTCCTACAATTAACGAAGATCCAACAGGCGTGTTCGCAGATATCCAATTTTCACTGATGCCAGCTTGGGACAATCTTTCAAAACGTCCCATGGAAATATGGGGATAATTCTCATCTTCCTTTGTGAGGAAAATTTTCTTCTAAACCTGACCTGATTTTTTGTGTATTTCAGACTTATCTGAGAATATTTAAGGAGACGGCGAGATATCATCTAGCAACACCATCGTGTTTAAAGAAGACTTCCGTCGCTCGTGTCTCGACGTCAACAGTGTTGATAGCTTATACGCAGGGTATGATTTCCTTACAATGTTGACGCTTCAGCTATCGTTCTATGTGTTATTATGATCTTCATAATACAAACAGGAACCATTTTTATATTACTAATCTTGAGCTATACGAGTACAAAACAAGATACCTACCTGTATTAAGACTATTGAACAAAATTGCCTCTTTTGTTTCCATGTGCTTCTTTATGATTAATATTCTTGCCATAGTACACTATGCATAACATGATCAAAGCAGACTCCGACTAAGCGCATGATAATGCTAGGATGATGATAATGATGATCCACTATGCATAAAAATTTGCTTCTAATAATTTCATTGAAGGATGTCACACACGCTCTTATTAAAAACTAGCTGTGCCAGCGGTGTCACCCGCGTTTATGGTTAATATTATAAAGACTATTTCCGTCATACTTGATTTCTATGTAACTTTAACCATTAAGGCTGCACACGCGAAGGAAGCTTAAAAATGGAGTAACTTCTCCCGTTTTTCCAACATTTCCCTTCACTACTCTGCTCCTATTGATTGTAGCGTGATGAAAAGTATACTATAACCTGCCCAGGAGTATGAAGAATAATTGTACCAAGTTTCGTTAAAATCCGTCGAGTAGTTTTTGTTTCTATAAGGAACATACATACATACATACAGACAGACAGACAGACAGACAGACAGACAAAAAATTTACTGATTGCATTTTTGACATCAGTATCGATCACTAATCACCCCCTGATAGTTATTTTGAAAATATATTTCATGTACAGAATTGACCTCTCTACAGATTTATTATAAGTATAGATGTGAGCATTTATCATTAGAAACTAACACCAGTTGTATCAGATTTCAGCGACCACATGTCACGATGTCGTCGCTTATAAGGAAATAACGGCTAATGTGCCGTCAAACAGATTCGCTACTATACTTATCTATAAGATACATGTACCTATTTTAATTATTTTTTTGAGTTTACAAATTCATCACTAGCAGAATTTGTCCATCTGACCTAGCCCGGTACTATTTTTGACTGAATGTGGTTAAGGGGGCTTGCTGCCCCTTTGACTCTGCCTACCCCTTCGGGGATTATGGGCGTAATGTTATGTATGTATGTATGCATGGTAAAAAAAGTATTGAGCCGTAGGTACCCCAATGGGGAACGACATTAAGGTTCATTGGCCCATGCCAAGAGTGTTGGTTCAGACAGACACCAACACCTACAGATTTTTAGTACGGATGTATGATGATGAATACTAAACATTTATTCAAACATAATTGCTAGTTATCTGTTATCTTTATTGGAAGAAAACGATGCTAGCTCGGTGAATAAGAGCGACGCTTTATATTTGGAGGGTGCTGATTCAAATCTGAACGTACCATGACTGAATTACTAAAGATGCACCCTACAAACAGTTAAAGAGCACCTTATTGAAAAGCTCACATATCGTAAAATGTAGATCTATCTAAAATTCTATCTGTGTTATGTTCTGGTTAAAACTAACGCCTAGTTATATTTTAGTGCAATATGTCGTGTTGCGATTATTTACTAATATTAAAAGTAGAATATTCGTTATCAACTTATCGTTATATTTTAGAGTCAATTAATTTAATATTCCTATTACCTAAGATGTTTGTAATAGGTACCATCTCCGCAGTGGAGGACTTAGCCTGTTTTAGGCCTGGGGCGGCAAACAGCTAAACAAGGCCCCTAGTAGGGATACGAGCTGTGTTGTTTGCCCGAAATGGGGGGGGGGGGTGTTTGTTCCTCTATTTGATTTAGGATAATGAGTACTTGGAGATAATATGAGGACCCCCAGAACTGACGCGCGGGGCGGACCGCCCCCTCCGCCCCCCCGTTAAGCCAGCTACTGCATCTCCGAATGGACTTAATAAATAAATTAGTACGTACCAGTTATTTTTCCCTATTTGTACTGGTCGTAGGCTCCGGTGATCAGGAGAAAAAGTTGTCTCTCTCTCAGGATGATGAAAACAGCTGCAATGCAGACATTTTCGTTAAGAGTCCTGACAGTGCGCAGAGCGTTACTCCATGTTCTACATACAAAGAGACAAGGAGATTTTGTACTAGTGAAAATGTTGAAAATGATGAAAATGTCTCATTTGCGTGTCCAATAAATTTTCTTGCCACTTTTTGGCAAATGCGTTCCTGGCGCTTCCAGACATAATAAGCAAGAAATAAACTCTTAAGGGATTCTTGTACCTTCCTTGCAACCAACATTGTCTCCCTATTTAGGACTTCCCATTCTCCAGCATCACCCTTGGGATTCGGACCCACCAGGCAGAACTTGTGTTTAAAAACTTATACGGCATAATATATGTACCGCCTGTTTAGTCGGAGTAAGAATTTGCGTAGAAAATATATGTAGGAACTTTTTAATGATATTTTTTTTGTTTGTTTGTTTTCTACTTAATAACCCAAAAAGGGACATACAAGATAAGAATCAAACTTTCCACGAGGCAATTACCACCTGGATTAAAAATTATATTATCAATGGTCATTTGTAAAACATCAACAACCTCGCAGGATTGATTACTGACATTATAAAGGACAACTTTTGTTCTACGACTTTTCCTAAATCGACACAAAAGATGGCTCTCCATACTAAATGACCAAAGAGCTGATGTAGTTTGTATGAAAATTCGATTTTTTTTTTGCCAATTTAAGAAAAATCGTAGAACAAATGTTTTTGTTTAGAATGCCAGTAATCTACTCCTGCGAGGTTGTTGATGTTTTACAAATGACCCTGCATAGGATATCAAAAAACTAGTAGTCCTCTGGAATTACAAATACCACAACATCTCGAGGGTCGTGGATATGGCTAGTTAGACCTATAAATCTGTAATCTGTCTTTCTTCAAATATAATACATACATGGGTACCACGGAGTATTTCTGTGGTCTGTGATGCGTACCTAGGTATAACTAAGAAGTTTTGGGCACCTCCATAGTCGCAGCTAGTCGGCAATTCTAAATATTAAAACCTATCTGGGTTTGTTTTTAATTATCGTCACGTGTTTAAATTATTATACGCGGAGTGTGTCATGCGTATTATATGGCAATAACTTAATTAATGTACCAGTAAACATAAGACGCATTAATTAAAGTTGAAAATAGATTTAACACGTTATCTTTGCAACAGGCGACCGATCGATGTCGATTCGTCGAATGTAGCGCAATTATGTTAATTAGGTAATTAAATAGTTTAGATCGCAGCTCATCTTCTAATCATCTGCCAATCATTATGTCCCGAGCCGAGCGAAATACCTTTGGAACATGATGAAGGAAAATATTGTTAGGAAACCTGCTCATTCAACGCGAGGTTCAAGGCTGTCTGTAGGGATCTTCGCGAGAACCTTAACCTGAGACTTAAAAAAAAAGGAGGAGGTTCTCAATTCGACCGTATATATATATATATATATATATTTTTTTATGTGTGTTCGCGCATAACATCGTCGTTTATAAACCGATTTCGATGATTCTTTTTGGGTTGGAAAGGAGATTTCCCAAGGGTGGTCCCATGATAAGGAAGCCAGGATTTGATGATGGAATCCCTGAGAAATCGATAGAAACCATCGAAAATCGTCGGGGCGACTAGTGCGTTTGTAATTTATTTCATTAAGAATTTTAAAGCACTACAATTTAATGAAGGTTTGGAGTCGATCTGATGATGAAACCAAAAGACAGTCGAGGGAACTCCGCACGATTTACAGCAGTTATCTTTTGAAGTCAAGTTAATTTTTGAAGTCGGCTTTTTTTGTTAAAAATTTTTTTTTGGAATATCAAAAAAATCATCATCTTCCTAACATTATGTCTCTTGCTAAATTGGGGCTCGTTAAGGCTATAGTCCTGTTTCGATCAAGTCTGGTTATTTAAAAGCGAGCCCATCCGACTTTTGTTAACCTTAAATTGGATATTGGTTACACATCTATACTTACCTATTGGATCGTGTAGGGTTCAACACGATGTTTCCCTTCCATATATGCAAAAAGATTTAAACAAAATCTAGAAGTACATTTGAACCTAAGAAAATGTATTCATTAATTTACACAATTAAGAAGCACCACAATTACATAACTCACAAACATTCTATATACGACCCATCGTCGAACATTCTTTCTATATTAACTATACAATTAGTCTCAATATGTATCTCAATATGTATTTTAGAACATAATGAGACTAATTGTATTGTTAGTGTACCTGTCAATTGTTCTAATAAATAAATACAAATATATCTTGTCACGGCCGCTATCGCCGAAGGGATAGGCAAAACCAAACACACATATAATCTTTAATAACTTTCACAACCCAAAAATAAAAATAGATGAAATAATTGTGGAAAGGCTGTAGCCAAGTGGCTAACTCGGCGCCTATACACCTTTTTTTGTTAAACATAACCAATACTTAATTTACCATTAACAGACTTTTAAGTAATACTTACCTACTAGGCAAGTAAAACAGCTGGTACAGTATTTAATTCCAGATCAATAAAGAATTTAAGGAACTACTTATACCACCTCTGTTTTTTGAACCTAAGTTTAAAAAGCTTTAACATGTATAGCAGCGCACAATAGCTAGTAGGTATAATAATTTTCGCTAGATAAAGTTTTAACTTTTCGGCCGATTTAAATATTAAGTGGACAACAAGACAAATAATGGCCGTTGTGTGTACAGAACCAGTCCGATGCTAGCCTCAACATGTTTTTTAACAGGCATATATTATCATCGCTTGTTTAATAAACCAACAAGAAACTTTCCTACTGAATAACTAATTTTGTAAACACGTCTACGAAGTCGGTTTTTAATTATTGTAACGATTTGTGGCGCTGGTTGTAGTAAGTTTCTTCAAATGTACACTGTGTCAGTGGTTTTCTTTTTCAAAATTTAGCATTTATGGCATATTTGTATACATGCCGTCGGAAATATCTGCGAACCTCGCTGCAATGCGCTTCCACTCGCGCTTCTCCGCACTTCGCCCCGTTTTCGCTTATACAGGTACCGTTGCGCCAACGCGGCAACGTAAGCTCCGACGCTTAAGTTTGAGTCGCGTCATTAAGCCAGGTTCGCACATATTTCCGACGGGTTGTACGCTCATAAACGCTAGAGTATAGAGCGTTTGTCATAAACATTAGCGCAATATAAGTCCGCGGTTTTGATATCGTGTGTAGGATTTTTAACTACTAGACCAAATGGCCTGTCGAATCGGTTAGTTATCAATACAATAATTTGGTACTGCCCAACTAATATAGATGTAAAGTAAAGAGCTATATTTAGGTTCTGTTGAAACTATTTGGCTGGGCGCCAAATAGTAAGTATAGTATGTGTGGTGTGTAACCCGGACCTCGGACAACAATCTTAGGGCTGCCTTTATCCAACCTCATCGCTGTCGAATGTTACGATGCCTATTCACCCACTGCTACGTGGTATCTTTACAATGTAATGATGATCTTCAAAAACTCCGAGGTTGTGGATCAACTTCTCACAGGTTTGGAAGTAATTTACATTGGAGTTTATGTTATCCAAGAGCAATTTCTTGGGAAGTCATTTTTCTATGTGCGCCATTGAACTATTATTACTAGCGTATGGAACCGACGCAGCGAACAAGTTTTTTGCGCCGTGGGTTGTTGCCGATCGGCAACAACTCGTTTAGTCACTCGCCTACGTTCACGCGTAAGCGCCATGAAGTTCACGGCGTTTACGACGTTTTAGTCGCGAGAAAAATGTACTCTATGAGCGATCTAGCGCTGCGTGTTTTAATAGCTTAATTAGACGACAATTGTTAGTTTAAGCGCTGCAAATGCTGAAACACGCTCAGTCCATGCTTCGTGATAATATTTTTCTCTATACGTAGTAATAATAGCTCAATGATGTGCGCAGAAGAAAAACGACGTTCAATTCTTTTTTCATACTGGTGACAGCCGCGTCTTTTTCTGCTTCACTTACGTGTAAGTGGCCAGTACGGGCCCGCAAGGAGTTCCCGGCGACCCGGACTAGTAACAGATCACGACCCTAGATGAAACCTATAATAACTTTAACCTATAGATACTTACTAATATTATAAAGCTAAAGAGCTTATTTGTTTGCTTGAACGCGCTAAGCTCAGGAACTATTGGTAGTTACAGTTACAGTAGTTAGATAGCCCATTTATCAAGGAAGGCTTAAAGGCTATATAACATAATATTAACCATAAACATCTAGTTACCTATATTACGTGTTAATTATACAATATTTCTTTCACTTTTTGACTGCCTCGTTGGTCTAGTGGTAGTATGCGCCGCCTAAGGACCAAGAGGTCCCAGGTACAAATCCCAAGTCGGGCCAAAATTTGTGGCTGGTTATTTCAATATTGAAATTACTCAGTAACAGTCCGGAGTCAGGAAGTTGGGGACTTAATCACCCCCGTACCTCGGAAAGCACGTTAAGCCGTTGATCCTGCGCCTGACCTCTCTCCGGTCATGTCGAATTGCCGTCTCACCGGACTATGAGAGTGAAGGAATAGAGAGCGCACCTTTGTTTGCGCATACACTTGTGCACTTATAATATCTCCTGCGCAGTTAGCTATTTCTCGTTGAGATTGGCCGCCGTGACCGATATCGGTTAGGAGGACGTTATTATTATTATTTCTTTCACTTCAATCAAATAAATTTTATTTTAAGTTTAATCTGGTTTTGGCTCTGCATACCCCTCCGGGGATTGCGGGCATGATGGTATTTATATAGTTGATTCTTATTCTAATACCTTAGCATGCCTTCCAAGTTTAGGGAAAATATTAAGTAGGTTCGTATTTACACAAACGAGTAGACCTATATTCCACGAATTACTAATACAAACTTAGTGCTTCTACAATTTTAACATGTCAGTGACAAAGTGCCGATCATAAGCGTGTTTACGCGGCAATAAGTACTTTTAAAATACTTTGACAGGCTCGATGGCGCATTCGGTAGTGATCCTGCCCCATGCGCCGAGAGTTGTGGGTTCGATCCCCACCCAGGACAAACATTCGTATGATGAATACTTGTGTTTGTTCTGTGTCTGGGTGTTAATATCCAATATTTAAGTATATATTTGTAATACCACTGTTGATTCTGATATCCGTAACACAAGTGCTTAAGCTACTTACCTCGGAGTCAGATCAATGTATGTGATGTCGTCGGATATTTATATTTATATTTATATTTATATTTATAATAAGTAAGTCTTATGTGCCTCACTAATAGATAAATTCACACATTACGTCGATTTAAAGAAGAATACACTTTACCACTCATACATAGAGTTGTAATTGTGAAAACGTGACAGTGTTTGCTCCGGAATGTATTCACAGAGGGATGTATTGTTTATTGACATTCATACTTATTCAGTTACATAATGCAGTGTGATGCAATGAGATGTAAATTGGCAGTGCATGTGGGATATTTGTCACACTTTCGCATGAAAACTATGGTGAAATTGACTTAGGAAATATCATAATTTTTCTTTTAAATAAAATTCCACAGTTTTTGCCACAAAATAAAAAATGCAAGATATAATAGAAGGTACTCAATGCATTTGCGTTTACAGATGTTTTTATGATATGCAGATTTTCTTAATAAAATAAGGTAAGCATATCAATAGGTCATATACATTATGTGTAAGGATTGTGCCGTATGGCGTTCGGTTCTCTCCGCCTACTCCGCTAGGCTGCGTACTGCGTAAAGGTAGTTAGTTATTCATAATCAATTATAAAAAAATTATCACAGCGGATCTTCGTTATAATATAGTTTGAAAAAAAATGTTTCACTGAGCCTAAAACACAATAGATGATTTAGACCTGAATAGATTTTTTAGGAACACGGTTAATGCATTATTTTTATGTCCCATGTTGGTCTGGGACTTAAAAAAAAAATCAGTCGAATTGAGAACCTTTAACCTTAAACCGACTTCATAAAAAGGAGGAGGCTCCTTTTTTTGAAGTCGGTTAAAAAAAATGCATTTTCACTGTGTTCCTTGCCTGTCATGTCGTAAAAGGCGATTAATATATATCGGGTTTTGGGTAAGTGATTGTGTAGGCGACGATCTAGCCACTTGTCACTACTTTTTCATAAATATCCAGTATGCATTTTTTTAAAGAAATTTTGTTTCTATACAATCTCTGTTGCCACGGTCATGCATTATATTTGAATGTCAATTGACTAAACAGGTAATATTAATTCAAATCAATTAAAAACGACTTTTACATACGCTTGAAATTTAAGCAACGGTTTTAACATTAATTAATGTTTTTTTTATATGACCCTACAATAACTACTTTAAGCTAAAGTTGTCTTCATTCGTATCCATTTTTATTAACTTAATTAATCAAAGAAAGTGGAATTTAAAAGCAAATATATATTCGTTCTTTCCAAAAATAAATTAATATAAAATTTAATTCCTTTTAAAATTTTCCTAAGTGATTTAGGTAGATTATATCGATATATATACTAATGGTCTTTAACCGGACTCTTTAAATGTTATGGTTGGCTAGCCATTTCATCAAATTTCTTCTTCTTAATCGTTGCCCCATTGCTGAGGATCGTGACTCCGTTTTATTTTGAAAACTGTCTCCTTCCATTGATCCCGGTCCGACGCTTGGTGCAACGCATCGCAGACCGATATATCGAGCTGTTCAGATATTTGGTCCGACTATCGTTTTGGACTTCTACCTCTGGGTCTTTTGCATTCCATTTTTTCTTCAGTCACTATTAGTCGTTCCAGGTTGTCGGCGTTTCTTCGAGGGATGTGGCCGAAATATCGGACTATGCGCTGCACACAGACCGAAGACAGGTGTCATTAAATTTAAAGAGTCTAAAAAGTCGATATTAGTAAATATTGTATACCTATGTAAATAGTTACCTATATACTTAGAGTCGATATTAGTGTCGAAACCATATTGCTATTCAGTATGAATATTGAGTATAAATGTTAGCGGATGGAGAGAATCAGGAAGGCCAAATAAGGCCAAATAAGAGATGGATGGATTATGTGAAAGATGATATGAGTGAAATGGAGTGAATAGCTAGATGACGGCTGACCTGGACGTATGGGAGAGGAAGACATGTTGCGCCTACCTCAGATGACCTGGGAATAGGACAAGAGGAGGATGATATTACTATTCAGTAATAATTTTATTGACGTCCGTTTACGAGCCACTATCAATACCTAACGGTGAAAATAACCCAATAAAAACATCACTAGTATTTCGCACTATATCGGTTACCCAGTTACATATTACGGTATTTCTTCACCTTCAAATGCGAATTCTGTTATTTAATACCGGTTTTACTAATGAATGATGTACTTATTTATAAAATCAATGTAAGTACTTACATATTTTCGGGTTTCCAACACACTGAATTCGTGCAATATTTGCTCAACATAACAAGTTACACATAACGTAATACCTACTACATATTATAGAACAGAAGACACATACGTTATTTAATCGACATATTAGAGTGTATTGATGTCTCTCTTATCTCTTTGTTCTAATGACTGAGCTAACGACAAAGGCTGAATCAAAATAAAGTAAAATCGATACGTAATTAGCAGGAATAACGGGCAATTTAAAAAAACAGTCATCCTCGTCACCTCTTTTGCGGCGCGGTAATCGAATTGATGTTTCATATTCGCGGTCAACCGTTCCAGCGGAGCACACGCGTACACGCGCCATTCCTGCTGCGTGGGACGGAACGCGCGAAATAAACAACGGCAATTAAACATTCCTTGTGATTACTATTTTTTGAAAAAATAAAATAAAAAGACTGCGCAAACCGTCTGATAAAATCCGAGCCTTTACATAGTTATATCAATAAAAAAACAACCAGCGTTCTAATTTCAAAAATGCAATAGTGCGTTTTTGTTAACTTATGTCTGTTATTTTTTAGTGCAAAGAAAAAGTGTTAGTTAAGTGAAATAGCCAGTGCGATCGCGATGTTGAAAGGCCTGCGACAAAAGGTGGATGGCAAGGAACACCAGGAGTGTAGAACGCTCCAGGTCAACATGCCCGCTCCTAATTCCGTCGACATTGAGTTTTCGGATGTTACCCTCAAAGTTTCTGAAGGACTTAGATCTAAAAGTAAGTGTTTATGATTTTTTATATAAAATAAATTACTTAAAACCTAAATAAAATAATTATTTGGATCACTTCAATAATCATAGAATAGGTTTTATTCATAAAGTACATATAATAACAAAGAAAAAGGTCGAGTATTCTTTATAAAATAAAAACAAAAGTGTTTTTTTGTTTTAAAAATAGTTTTACGTCATGCTTAAACTTAAGGATTTGCATTAAGCAAAAAATAATAATCTGAATTCCTCGTAATTGTAGCAAAATTGATTTTCTTTAACAAAATCTCACGACATTATATTCAAATAAAATAATAATAACTGGTCCTTACAACTAAGCTATTACTGTTACAGCTAAATATAAAAGCATCGTAAAAATCATTTTTATCGCTTGATTTTCCGTGGTATATTCACACGATACGTGTAGTATAACGGCATAACGTTATCTCAATATATATATTTTATAATAATAACAATATTTTAAAGGTGTTGTGTGAAGTATAGTTACCACGTTTGGGTGAATTCGCCTTGATTCCTGTGAACTTCGCATCGTAATAGTAAATTATCTATAGGTCAAGCTTTCTCTAGTGATAAGTGTCTGAAAATAATGCTTATAAATGATTATATAATAATGCTTGTAAATGCTTAATGTATGTGTTGTTAGTGAGACCTGATAAATAAACAAATAAATAGACACAACCATAGTTACCACCACAACCGTCGATTACCCAGCCTAGCCTGGGTGATCTAAGGTAATGCTTGAGTTGAACCCCATGGCTAATGACAGGCCAGAGCCAAAGAGCTCCAGCCTTTTTTACCTTTGTACATCCGGCCCCTACTTTCATAATATTGCCAAGTTCTAGTCAATATTCTACTTTTATTTTAAGTAGGTACTTCCATCAAAAGTACCTAAAACATTGTTATGTCCCCCAAACCTTAGGTCACAGGGTTTAGGCTAACCAACACCCGGTGTCCCATTGTTGCGCATGTTCTAAATAAA
This sequence comes from Glyphodes perspectalis, assembly GCA_951394215.1. Classification (NCBI taxonomy): domain Eukaryota; kingdom Metazoa; phylum Arthropoda; class Insecta; order Lepidoptera; family Crambidae; genus Glyphodes; species Glyphodes perspectalis. The sequence continues at coordinate 13,717,272 of OX596208.1, read as the reverse complement.
GTACCTGTCGTAGATCGTCCATATTTTTGAGGTTGATTTATTTTAGATAACCATGCGCGACACTAATGTTAACAGAAAACATGAAAACAAATATAGATGTAGTTACTGTTGTTTTAGTAAGTAAGTAAGTAAGTACTTATGTTTTGAAAGTTATCGACAACCCTCATAAACATTTCTGTTTTAAACATATACTTTATATCTATTCACAGGTTGCAGGGTCAATACTACAGTATAGAAAAACATGATTGATTGTTAACATACCTACAAAGAAATAACGTTAATTGCCATTATTTTGTAAAATAACACTTCACATACTACACACACTATACTAGTCCACTTTAAGTACGCAACTAAATTGCTCAGTTAAAGCAGATAAAAAATATTTTCTAATGTTTATGATATTGTCCTTCACGCGTGAAAACTTTTTAGGAGGCTATGGTTCTTAATGAACACTGCAATGCTATCTTAATCAGCCTTATCACAAAATAAATATCATTTGCCATTTTTTAAACTCAGTCTGCATAACAAACATTTTAAAAAGACATGTCACCTTTATTTTTATTTTATATTTACAGTGACAATATTTAAGGTTCACAACTAATCTCAAACTAGCTTTATGATTATAAAACCGTGTACTGAATGTTACAAGGTCGTGTAAAATACAGTTTAGAATTGTACCTATAAGTAAATAAAAAAAGACGCACAAAAACGACAAAAATCTTTGCTTGGGGAACTCGTATTTTTTCTTTTTGCTGTTTTTTATAACAAATTAGCAAATTAAGCACCATGAGGAATTTGAAGGCCATTATCAATAAAATGAGCGAGCTCTGATACCGGTGTAATAGGATCCTTTACAGTGTCTGACATAGGTATTGTGATAATAAAAAAGGAAGAAGGTAGTTAGACAGGCAATAAAAAATAATTATGTACAAGACATACATTTTTCGAAATGTCAAAATGCAGTACTTCTATAGATTTTGTACGGTAATAACATTCCACATTTAACCAACTGCCTATAGATACAAAAGGAATTAAAAAAAAAATTGTGAGAAACGAACAATGACAATGACAAAAGAAGCATATAGGTATATTAAACTAGCCAGCCTCTGGTAGCTAATAGTGCCAGAATAGAACCGAGCGTGGACTTTATCACTCGGAACCCGGTCACCAACAACGGATAGACTGCTGCCATTGACCCATTTCGGCAATTTGATTGCCGATCGCCGACCACTCCGCTCGTGGGAAGTTCAGTGAAATCTTCTCTGTAATATACCACAAGCAACAGAGAAGAAATAGTACAAAAAAAAGATAAATATCAAGATTTTCTTTGATATATTTATTTGTTGTTTTAGATCAATATTTCTAGATCTAAAATAAATAAATAAATTTTTTTCTTCTTTTTAAGCATAGAAATGTTAGAGAATTTTGTTGATTAACTTTTCCACTGAAAACAGTACAGAATGTTACATTATATTATAAATATTTAAGTTATTTAACGCAACTGTCAGAAAAAAATCAAAATCGGTTTACAATTCTCAGAGATAGCTAATAACATACCTATAAACAATAAAAAAAAAATTGTCGAATTGGGCACCTCATCCTTTTTTTAAAAGTCGGTTAAAAATAGAACCCAATTGATTTCTCTAATTTGCAACTACATACACATACTTGGTCAATAAGCAAAATACAAAAATAAAACTTTCATATTCTTTAGCCTACCGGGTCTTTAGGCCTTTCGCACCGCAAGAGATTCGAACCGCGGTGCGAATCGCCCAACAGCCCCTTTTGAATGGGTTCTATCGTGCCGCAGTAGTTACAGCGGTGCGAATCGCCCAAGGTTTCTTTTGAAATGGGTCGGTTCGAACCACGGCACAATGCTCCTTGTAAGTAAGATTATTTTGTGCCTGGCTGTACTTTATGAGATGTTTGATTAAAATACAATATATTTGTCAGAATTCACCCATTTGAAAGAAATGCTTTGTTAGTGATTGCAGTCCGAATTGACCCATTCAAAAATGATTTTGGGCTATTCGCACCGTGGTGCGAAAAACCCCATTCAAAAGAGGCTTTTGGGCGATTCACACCGCGGTTCGAACCGCTTGCGGTGCGAAACGCCTAAAGACCCAGCCTACCTACCTACGCTGGTATAGGTAGAAAGACTACCTATACTGGCGTAGGTAGGTAGTGTTTATTTTATATATTATTTTTTATAAAGCTACGGCAAAGATTGTAGGAGATCAACTTTGCAACTTTACATTGTATCGGTTTGAAATGTAGCACTGTTTTTTAAGTTCTTGCGGAAGAACTTAAAACAGTAGGAGTATACTACGGACATACGGACAATTGACCTGTTTTTTTATCCTCGTGATCTGCCTGTTATTCACAAAACTACAATGTTCAAAAAATATACCTATAATCATCCTGACTGATAATAATTTCTTCGGCAAATTGTAGTGCATGTCCACATTCTGAAGGTTGGATCAAATTGCTGATAATTGCATTGCGTGTCAGTTTTCATGAAAGCCCTATAAGTGTGGATAACAGAACCAGCGTCACGTTACATGTTATGCTGAGGACACGTGGTCCTTAAGTCACGCTATGAAATAGTGTTGCCGAAAAATCGATAGTTTTGCAATCGATAGTTCAACGCTAAAATCATCAATACGATCGATAGGACAATCGATAGTATCACTGTTGTGCCTCTGTTTGTGCAATACTATCGGTAAACAGCAATACTATCGATAGTATCAATAGTTTCGATCGCTGCAACCAATGAACTATCGATAGTATCGATAGTATTGCTCTTCAAAATCGTATAGACTATCGATAGTTCGTTGGATAGCAGCGATCGAAACTATCGACGCTATGACGACAACGACAATAGTATTGCTGTTTACCGATAGTTTTCAGTATCGATAGACTATGGATACTATGCAACACTACTATGAAATACTGTTTCCATTAGTACATATTTATTAACTTACTATAACTTGACTGGCTCGATGGCTCATTCGGTAATGACCCTGCCCCATGCGCCAGGAGTTGTGGGTTCGATCCCCACCCAGGAAAAACATTCGTATAATGAATCCTTGTGTTTGTTCTGTGTCCAAGTGTTAATATTAAATATTTATGTATATATTTGTAATACCACTGTTTACGGATAACATTCTGATATCCGTAACACAATTAAGTGCTTAAGCTACTTACCTCGGAATCAGATCTATGTGATGTAGTTTGATATTTATTATTTACTAGCTGTGCCAGCGGTGTCACCCGCGTTTATGGTTAATATTATAAAGACTATTTCCGTCATACATGATTTCTATGTAACTTTAACCATTGAGGCTGCACACGCGACGGAAGCTTAAAAAATGGAGTAACTTCACTACTCTGCTCCTATTGATTGTAGCGTGATGAAAAGTATACTATAACCTGCCCAGGAGTATGAAGAATAATTGTACCAAGTTTCGTTAAAATCCGTCAAGTAGTTTTTGTTTCTATAAGGAACATACAGACAGACAGACAGACAGACAAAATTTTTACTGATTGCATTTTTGGCATCAGTATCGATCACTAATCACCCCCTGATAGTTATTTTGAAAATATATTTCATGTACAGAATTGACCTCTCTACAGATTTATTATAAGTATAGATAGATTAACTATCTATAACGATTTAAGGATATCATACACCCCTATGATACAAATTCTTTAATATGTACCTGCACGCCTTTTAGAAGTTTAACTGCACGCATTTAGAAAAAAATAAGTAATAAAGAATATGTAACTTTATGTAGGAACCAGAAAGTACTTAATATCCACTTGAAGATAGATACATTTTCGTTTTTCTGAACAATTCTATGTGATGTGATGTGTGAAGTCTCCAACCAGCAAAAAGCAATTTACAGAGTCCTCAGATATTTGCACATAATCTAGCCATTCTCATTTTTATTTGCAACACCGGTTTTGGAGTCATTAGGTACACTGAAGCAATTCGGTACAGGCGCCTATAGTTAAAAAAAAAACAAATATTTCGTATTCAAGACGTACGAAGCTTTTTCTTCTTTCTTATGTGTCACAATGTAGCCTTTGCTACCCAGACCTGATAAAGGGTCTAATGGTAACTAATTTACAACACCGAATAAGTAGTTTAGGTTCTAAGTAGTATTTTTTTGAGATTTCGGTTGTTGTTAGTTTATTTATTTAGTTTGGGGTTTCTCGGGTATACATATTTGATATATTTGGAGGTATTTTCCTGCTAATCGATACAGGAAGTTTCTAAGTAATTGAGACAGTAGGTATACTCAAATACAAACAAACATACCTACCTATGTTACATAAAATTTGAATTATTATCCTTTCCTTCTAGTTTTGGCGAAGACATTGCGTCTAGGTTAATAGACAATAGTCAAATTGGTATTGAGTTAAATTGGGTGTATTATTATCTATAAGTTCGTGCAAGACCACCACGTTACAATTAAATTACATAAGATACGTTAATTATTAATAGCGATTTAAACTGGCTGTTAAAACAACCAAGGACTGTTTTTGTGGGCGGACGCTGTCAGTTTCTTATTCTATTTTATTTTACATATTTTTTACAATGGGTACCTTCATAAGGCTCCTCCTTCGGGGATTATGGGCGTGTTATGTATGTATGTATGTAGGTATGTACTGCAAATCGCCAGGGAATTAAGTAGGTATATTACTTAATTCCTTAGCTATTTGCAGTATTGGACTTAAAGTGCGGGTTATCGACCCTTTGCTCTCCGCAACGCACAAACAATATCAAGTCCAGTAATAGCCATGTTTATTGGAGGTTACGGCCGGTAAACTGGCCGCTGGAAATACAAGCTTCCTAATTAAAGTAATTCTAAATTGCATTCCGTTTTTGTTTCATCGATGCTTGCAGATATAATAATACCTAATAAATAATAAAATAGTTTAATTGACAAAAAACACAAAAGCCAATTCAGGTCTAAGTTATATGACTCTTATATAGCTATTCAGATCGGCAGCGAAACGTAAGTCTCAATAAAACAGTTGATCTTTTATTTTATTGAGGCCTTTTGTGTAGGTATATCTGGATAACAAAAAAAATATATATACATACAAAATAAAGGTACGCTACGTAAATAGTTTCCATTTGATATCCTTCTAAATGTATATATTCATATCCTTTATTGATTTCTGTCATTAGATTACCATATAACTAACAAAGTAAGTTGATAATGGCGGTGTAATGGAAATTTAATGGCATACAACGTTAACATAATTTTTTAAATGTTAAGCAGATTCTAACATTTACGTAATAAAATCGGATGGCACTCGACGAGATATATCTTTGAAGCAGTCCTAATTTAAAATTCCCCATTACATATTATAATCAGGTAATTAAACAACAGAAAAACTTTAGCCTGTGAATATAATAATTTTGAATCTCAGCAAAAACGTAGATAATCGTGCGTGGGAACATTGACACAGTATTTACGAATCAAAGTACAGCTTTGCTGACAAAATTCATCAAGGGCTAAGTTTAATGTTGAAAGTCAATAGGTTGTTAAGTCCCTTCTTATTGTGTAATTTAGATATACCTATTTCAAAGTAAAAGAATATTATAGCATTCAATAGTAATATTATTAGACACTATGCTTTGGATTGCTTCGCCTTCAAACATCGATATAAACGATAAATATACATTAATCACTTTTTTGGTTTAGTGAACTTTAGTTGTAAATGGCTAGCGACTGCAAGGTTTTTTAAAGTACTTTTTAAAGTAGGATAGGATTTGGTGACTGATAAAAAAGTACAAGTTTAAATATTAACAAAATATCTTAAACACATAAATAGGTACCGATTTAAACAAAACTACATTAGATCGGTACAGAACCCTCGATCTGTTTTTGTTTCAACCGGTTATAGCACTTTTTGTTTGTTATCGCCACATTTAATAGCCAACCAACTGGTAACGTAATGGTGACTTAATATAATAACTAGTAGATTATAGCCACAAAAAATTATAAAATAAAAACTTTTTAACAAAAAATGTAACCTCCGAAAAACTGAAAAGCAAATAATTATATACTTTTTCTATTTAACCTTAATACCTAACTAAGTTCTTAAACTAATGTAAGTATACTAATATAATTTTGAGTCGGCGCTAAACAATCAACGAACAAATATCACTGAATTACCTTAAATTTAAAGAAATAACTAAATCAGATTAATAATGCAACGTGCAATCTCCAGCGATAGTTAACATTTATTATAACAATGAATTAATTAATTTCAAAGATCGGCGCTGAATCGAAATTTCTTAGGTATAGGTACTTATATTAGTTTAAGAACTTAGTTATTAAAGTTAAATAGTAAAACTTTACTATTTTTTTATTTCCAGTGTTTTCGGCGGTTAAATTTTTTGTTAAAAAGTATTTATTTTATAATTTTCTGTTTTTATAATCTAATAGTTATTAAATGCTTAATTTTTAATTACTTTTAAAATAGCTACCTAATTTACTTTATTTAGCTATCAACTGATCAACTTGGCATTAAAATCTGTTAGTGAATAATAAATTACCTCTATTTGCGCATCCTTAGGGTAAGAATTATTTTTATTAAATGCATATAGGACTAATTTCAAAGTATACGCTATCCAATAAAAGTATCAATATAGGACTACTCTGTAAAAGTGTATGCGTGGTCATACCTACATAAAAAACAATACGACTTGAAAACCTCCTATGTTTTTTCGTCGTTTAAAAAAAAGGAACAGACTTATCAATAAAAAAATATAAATCAATTCTATACAAGATCTGAAAACTTGATTGACGAGCGTGATACAGCATGCTTCTAAGCCATCGTTAAAGACTCATTTCCTCGCACTTTATTACTCTCTAATCCCATTTACCTTAAAACAATAATCTTGATAATTGCATAACAGAACAAAATCACAAGATATCCTGATTCACTAAGCGTTTTGCTGCAGGACAGTCAGCACTTCAGCAATAGTACTGATTTATCTTTAAAATAGTAGATACTAGTGACCTGCCCTGGCTTTGCACTGTGAGCACAACATAATATGAAACTATACATAGGTAAACCTTCTTCATGAATCACTTTATCCATTGCTGAAAACCGCATCGACATCTCATGCGTAGTTTAAAATATTTAAGCGAACAGACAGAAGCGGCGACTTTATTTTATATTATATAAAGATGAGAGCTTTAGTAAATTTTTCAGCTAATCCATTTTAACTAAATGTTGTTTAAGGAATTGAATACTCCTGGGACTCTCTGCCTACTCCTTCAGATTGCGAGTTTGACGATGCGTGCATATGTAGGTATGCATATTACTTCACGCTTGTTTGTAAATTCTGGGCATTATTTTTTGTGATGTAAAGTCCATTTAGATCTTCGAAACGGGTCAAAGGACCCGTCAAGATGGGGAGAAGCAGATGGATAGGATTTTTGATAGTTTGACTTCAATTTCTTGCATCAATCTTCAATCAACCATCTCTCAACATGTTATATTAAACGGCTAGTTAACACATATCTGGTATTAGCGTCCGAATAGTACCGTTATCGTGTTCGCAGACGGACGCTGTGACCTACAGCGCAGTGGTGATAACTGGGTATATCGGGTGCACTTGCAACTCTGCATAAAGTCGAATTAAATGCAGATTTTGGGAGCTATGTTATTTGGATAAAATTACTCTCATTTTCTATAATAAAATAGATTTTGTCATTATATTCTTGACGGGTGTTGGGTATATTGTAGGACTTAGAAACTTGTCGGAAATGAACCATGGAGTACAGGTTTGGTATTAAAAAGTTCTAATATCTGCCTTCTGAATTTGTCATTTATCAATACCTAATGTATAAAAGTACCTACCTGGTTGGTAGTGATGTACATTATTTAACTCTGCAACAGCTGTATAAATGAGGCATATAGTGTAGAGTGAATAGTAAATATTCACCAAAAACAAAATAAGACTCCACATTGTCTCGGCATTGACTATAGAACAGTTTTACGCTATCAACAGTTTATATCCAGGAAGCCTCTACTGTACTACATTTTCAAACAAAGATCAAAAAATAGAATAATGCATTTGCTAACACTACGGACACAATTTGTGTTTGTTTTCTTATAAATGGGAACTGAGGAATTAGGTTACGTTAAATTAACAAGTGAACTAATGAAACCTTTATCAACGTGTACTTGTCCCAAATAGATAACGATGCAAGAGGTGGTGCAATTATTTTGATATAAAGCGACTGGTTTTTATTTCAATTGCTATAATCTAATACTTATATAAAGTTCTCGTGTCGCGGACCGCGGTGTTTGTACCCAAACTCCTCCGAAACGGCTGAACCGATTTTGATAACATTTTGTGTGCTTATCGGGTAGATCTGAGAATCGGCTAACATTAATTTTTTATACCCCTAAATGTTAAGGGTAGTCCACCCCAAAGCTATAACTTGAGAACGGCTTTACCGATTCCGCTAATTCTTTTTAGTTGTGTTTGTTATTGTCAATTGAAGGTTCTTATAAAATAAAAAAATAAAAAGATTGCGCTGTAAATGAAAAAAATTAGTAAGTATTGAAAATCCGAGAACGAGGCGTTGCGAAGTGCGCCTGATCAGCTAGTAATACTATAAAAATCGATTTTGCGAAAGGAAGAATTGGTCAAGGATGAATGGTGGTGAAATGAAAGTTATGTAGGTAATCGTTTCACTTTTCCTTTTAATAACAATGGGAATAGTTTAATATATTTAGAAAAAATATATTCAAATTCTCCAACCAATCGACCGTTCTATGAATTTTGGATGTTATACCAGTAGGAAACTAATACCAAATTAATCCAGTGTGCATTTTACAGTGCATAATAATATTACAATATTATTATGCACTGTAAAATGCACACTGCCTTTAAAAAGTAGTAGAAATAAAAGTTACATACACATATACTTATACATAACATCGTCGAATTAACCCACATAACATTTGATGCCTATACAATTATCAAAAAAGATCTATTTTACCACGGACTAGGAAAAGCCGGAGAAAATGACAAGGACGGATTGCAAACAATGTGATTTTGTATTTTATAATAACTTATGTCTTCTATTTCAAAGTAAACAGCTACAGAAAGGTTAAAACGAAAAGATAAGCGTTAATATGAAACTGTTGGTATATTCGCAAGACTGTTATTTACTCGAATATCGCAGTATTGCGAATGTAGATTGCGTGACTTCATCAATTAGTTCGTATTTACCAATTAGGTGGTCCACACACGATGGACATATCTTCCACAAAGTAAGAAACTGTCTTTGTCTGTTGTTGTCTGTGGCTGCTTCAAAACAACAGCAAGATATATCGGATAAATGAATGAGAACTGCTGGAGTTATGGAACTAACCTAGGTAAGGTTAATTCCATAACTCTTACGTTCTACGTAATGGTTGTTCGGCCCTTTTTGATCAATGCTTATTTGATCCCATACTTACATTTGTGAGTATGAGAATCCATAACCCCTATACTTACATATAAGTTAATAGATTAAAGTTAAATACTATATACCTATATATTAAACAATTATGTTCATCACGAAACATTTGTCCCTAGCGATATTCGAACCCGCGACTTTAGCTTCGGAGCCAAGTTCTCTAATCACCCGACCAACCAGCCTATCATGAAATTTATATTCAAGTGTCAGACAAATATGTAACATAAAAAAGCTGTATATAATTTGAACTAAAATAGTTTTTTTCTACTGTTACATAGTTAAAAAGTAATGATGTCAATATCCAATTTGTTCGCGCATTTATCCGTCGTATGTTGATAGCCTTAAGACCACACGTTGCGTATAGTATTGTAGCGGAACAGAACGAAGTAGGTTCTTGTTATGTTTAACAGTTTACCCAATGTATTAGTTTAAGAATCTGCTAATATTGGCGGACCAGATCTGCTCGTAAACATGAACCGCAATGAATCTGAAGTAGCTGCAAACGTGACCGCACATTTTCCTGCTGTCTTTGATTCAATTATTATTATAGGTATTTGTTTCTTAATTATTTAAACGGAAATTAGCTAGCTACATATATTTTGACAAAAATAAATATTTATTTAACAATGCTTCATAGAAATTTATTGTTATTATGGCCCCTGAACTTTGTAGCTATTGTCAATCACAGCATTACAATAGCTTTTGCAAAATCGGCATAATCTTTTGGATATCGTCGATTCATTCTACCAGAGGTCACAGCCATATGGCAGTGGCAATGTCCTGGGGCGGTGCAAGGCGAATTTATAAGAGAAGACCTACGGCTCGATAAGAGTTTCAAATCACGCTGAAATAATTTTAGGCCTCTTATCCACACAAAACAATAGTGACTGGGGTGTAACTAACTAACCAACTAAAATTCACGCCACTTCCCTAGCAGGGTAGACCTCACTTCCTTTTTTTATCATTCATGATTCTTTTCATATAAGCTCTACGGTGTTTATGACTTCTAACATTGCCTTCTGTTAACACACGACCAATCTGGTCGTGGTAGATGAGTCTGGGCCTGCCGCGGCTCCTGCATATCACACCATAGTGTAAGATGCCGAGCAAGATCATTTCTGCATTTATAGAGAAAGACGCTTAAAGCTAACTAGAGCCACCGCCACTCTTTTAACATTGCAACATGTCGATAGTTACAAAAAATAACATTGCATAAACGACACGCAGTTGATCCAGATTTCATCAGCAGTTGTAATAGCGGAACAGAACAATGGATGCCTAACTGGTAGATAGATAAGAGTGTCATCCGCGACCTTGGCTCTGTTTACATAGAACTGGGTGCCTAGCCAAATGCGCGCCAGCGATTCCATTACGAACTTCGCTATCGCTCGTATCGCGCTACAGACTTATTCGAATGGACAAATCGGGAACTAACTCCGAGTTCCGCTCTATGAGTTCTTAAACAAGTTTGTGGCGCGAGCGCTAGCGCAGTTCGCTATGGAATTGCTGGCGCGCTTTGGCTAAGCACTCTGGAATACTGTGACGTAGGCAATCACTGTCATTATAGAACATTTGTTCAGTCAATGCAGTCACAGAGACTACACAGTAGATTGTTACTTCACCACTAATCAAAGGTAATTGAAGCGACATATGCACTTTTTGTTTAGACAAACATTTACAAACCCAAGCCAGGAAGCCAAAGCCCATACCATAAAACATCTCCGATCTGCTTCATTATTCCCCATCCATGGAACTTCTGATCCTAGATGCTTTCATTTAAATGTAGGGTCAACTAAGTGGGTAAAAAAAAATGGGTATTGAAAATCCGAGGACGGGGCGTTACGAAGTGCGCCGGATCAGCTAGTATCATATAATATCATCAAACATATTCCCGATCATTTCATCTCTATTGCTACTTTGTTTTTCAAAACTTAATAACTTTAATGAAATGCAAAATCCGTAGCGAATTTACAACTTGATCTTTGAACTTGACGGAACGGGAAGTGGCCTAGAGTCTAGGTTTACAAATTCGCTGATAGTCATTTGACGGATATTTTGAATAAACTTACTATTTGGAGCTAATAAGACCTTGAATGACGACCGTGAATTGAAAATAGCCACTCGTTAACATTTATGCAAAGAGCATATTATATCTACTGCAAGGCTACGCTTTTACGTCGTCGGAAATACATGAGATATGACACCATAAATGATTAGCTTCGGAAGTCAAAAGTGGGCTATTCAGCATCAAAACCAAGACTGACTTGCTTTCCTGAGGTATTCATTATTTTATGAAGTAAACATCATTTGAAATCAAATTAAAAATAAAAAAAAATAATAGTATAAAATTAATTCAACAGAACCATTTGACGTTACAGAATAACCCTCATGACGTCTAGTTTTGTATGACGTCTAGTTTGTAACTAGTAGAAAAATGTTAACTTGTGCATTTATTACTGACAATGTTGTAAACAACTTACAGAAGTACTTCATTCATATGATTTAATTTAATAAATAGTTCAATCTATGTTCATGGTTAGCTATTTGATTTACAATGGTTTCCTAGGTGCCAATTAAATGAAAATTATCACAATTTATCATTCACTTATTTCTACATGTAGTTTAACCTGGAGCACGGCAGAGTGCGGTCTAAGAAACGAAGTCTGCAATAAAGAGAACAGAAACGTACTTAAATAAATTCAACAGAAATTTCTCAACATCATCATCTTCATAGCGTTATGTCCCGTGCTTAGACGGGGTCCGCTTAGACCATGATCCAGGATTTAGCGAGTCTGGTAATTACATTGAAGCGACTGCCGATCTGACCTTCGTAACCCTAAGATAGGGGAACCAGACAACTTTTGGATCATGGTTACAAATCCAAAGTTGTTTGAATTTGCAGGTTTCATCACGATGTTTTCCCTCACCGTCGAGCTAGTGGTAGAAATACGTACATAGACTTGAAAAATCCAGAGGTACGTGCCCGGGTTTGAACCCGCACTCCTCGGTTAAGAAGCGCGTGTCCTTACCATTGAGCTACCACCGCTCGGCTCAGAAATTTCTCAACAATTAAACATTTAATTTTTTTTTACTTTTTAGTCATCGGCATTTTTTTAATGTTTAACAAGGTCAATGGGGCATCCATTCGCAGGTTAAGGAATGGTTCACTAACTGCTCTCTCATTAAATTTGAAAAAAAACAAGCAACCTTTCACCTTTTTAGCCATCAAGATGGATAACATTGGACGGATCAAGTTATATTTTATACAAAAAAGCTAAGGAAAATTTAAGCTACGGTACTACATAAACAAACATACAGATAAACAGAGTCGTCAAACTTTGTTAACCCTCTCTCTCAGTCAGGGGCTAATAGTGTGTTGATGCCTGGCGCTTTGCACAGTGCTGTAAAAAACGTAACATGAATCTGTATTCATTAGTTACTAGTACTACAGTTAGTTAACAACGTTTATTACATTAAATGTAAACGATTAATATGGTGCTTCTTAAACGGAAATCATAAAAATACATGCACAGTCATTTTTATAATCACAGGTTTATTGAATTAATACGTTTGTCCCTTGACTCATGCAATCAATAACAATGTTTTCAATGTATGGATTTGTCCTAACCGACAAAACGTATGCACATAACAAAAATAGCAGCTAATATTTATCTATCGTTCTCATTAAGTTAGTTCTACAATAGGCTAGTTGACTAAAGTATTTTTTTTTGTCCGTAAGTTAGATTATCAAAAAAAAATTGAATTCGTATTTTTTGCTTAGTTTAATACGCAAAAAATTTGCAAAGATACAGCGCTTCAAAGATCTAGAGGGGGACGCTTTTACATCACTTGTTCCCATAATTCTATAGAGCAAGTGACGTCACGCGCAACTTAAACGTGTTGTATCTTCGTCATTTTTGGCTTGCTGAACAAAAGAAAAAATACGTGTGCAATACTTTTTTGTTTATCTCTATAATGGACTATTTTTTTTTTGAGGCAACTATACTATTGTCCCATGTTAGTCTTATACGCAAAAATAAATGAGTAAATAAATAAGTAAATAAGAAAACTGAGTTCCGTGTCTAGCATGTCGTAAAAGGCGACTAATGATGTATAGGATACTAAGTTTGTGATTATGTAGGCGACGAGCTAGCCACTTGTATTCACAAATTTCCATCAAACCCTCGATTTGAGTAAATATGGTTTAAGGACCTCATTGCTGACCCCATTTTGGACCCTACCTACCCCTTCGCGGATTGCAGGCGTGATGATATGTATGTATGTTATTAAATACTTTTAATACAATTTGATACAATCGATCTAGGTATCTGACTCATGTCATTGTCATCCATATATCTAATAAGACTGCCGTTTTTAAACGACTAATGCAGTAAAGAAATCAATTTATAACGTTTCGTTAGTTATTGGTTACTCTGTAACGAATGCACACGGTTTGCTATTTCTAGTAACTTTAATAGTCACTACAGTTGCAAATTGTGCTTTTTATACATTTTCACTGCAACTTAAGTCACGTAGGCAAGAGACCGTTAGGTCTCTTATGCAAATGAACAATACAAATTATCATATAAATATTTAATTTAACTAACTAGTACATAAGTAGGTATTTATGTTGAAGAAACTTTACAAAACTATACTTTTGCACTTTTACTGACCTCAAAACCAATGGTCGCAAGTTCAAATTCCGCTAGAGACAAATGTTTACGTGATGAACATGGACTTGAATCATGAATATTTACATAAGCGTATTTAAGTATGTACTTATAATTACCTAGTACTTATATATGCTACGTAGCTTAAACGCTAATTTGAGGCAGGGCATTAGTGCGTGAATTTAAATAATTCATATGTTTTTTTTTATTTATACATCACAACGACGCATAATATAAATATTTTGTAACGATTTTAAACGTTACGCCAACAAAATACAAGGCATCTGTTAATTTAAATACATCTGAATTAAGTAAATTATATTAATAGATTGCAGGATATGAGCTATTAAATGTATTATTATTGCAGCTGTTAGACTTGTTATACAAGGAATAGTAGTAACCTCATTAGCAGCATTTTTTTGCGTCTATGTTAAAGCTACTAATATTATAAACGCGAAAGTTTGTGAGGATATTTGTTACTCTTTTACGTAAAAACTATTGAATGGTTTTTAATGAAACTTCACAATAATGTAGCTTATACCGCCGAATAACATATAGGCTATGTTTTATTGATGTACCACGCGAGCAAAGCCACGGACAGAAGCTAATAATAAATATATCAAAGTAGAGTTAGACTAGTTTCTAATTAAATTATTGTTTTTATAGTGAACATCAGGTCCGTTTTTTTTTTTGTAAGAACTAGGCATCTATACAGACTTTTGTGTAAACATATATAGACGTTGTATGTAAGTATATATGTAAAGCATAAGTTTTATCTTGAATATGGTTTGTCAGTCAGTAATCTGATAGATAAAAATTCATCGAACTTCGAAGGGGACTCTTTTAAAGGAACTTACCTCCATAAACTACTGTTGAAAATAATTGATTGAGTTAGATGGAAAATTGCGACTAACTCGTAGCCTTTACAATCACAAGCCTAATATCAACACCATTCGTTGCAACAACATATGACCCGTATTTAGGACATTAAGAAGTGTGCCAAATATAGGTCATTAAAATTAAATTCGTTTAGTATTTTTTAAATTTAATGAAATAAATTACTAATATGCTATTTATTAAAATTAACTTCTTGCATTCCTTCTCCCTATAAGCATTAAATCTACCAAAACAGGCACTCTCCCGTCCGTCCGTTCGTAATTTCCGTGAAAAGGGGTACAAAGATTTTGCTTCTCGTATTAACACGCAGATAAGTCGTTGAGTTGTTTTTAGTGTTATCATTCCTATTCGTGTCTTAACTCATAACCGCTAGTTCTCCGCTCAACGAGATAATGTGTCCTCAAAGCCGATCTTTAAAAACCCGTCACCAATCCACTAAGGAGCGAAACAAAATCCCGTTACGTGACCAACTTTAAACTCGAAATGAGACGTATACCCAAATCTTGATAAAGTAGGGACATATTATAGTAAACAATGTTTTTATGATGCGAGGCGATGTGTGTCACACAAACAAGAAACATTTCTAACCAACTTTGGTATTGACGTTGTTTCGATTATGTTATTAGATCGACCTATCAGTTGCACTACTACGAGAATGCAGATTTTCTACAAATAAAATTTCCATATAGATATATTGATAGATATACTTTATTACATTTGAAACAAATACAGAAAATTAAAGTACTTTGGCGATCGTATCAATAGAAACAATCTCTACTTATATCTATACTATTATTATAAAGTGGAAATATTTATATGTATGTGTGTAACGAAAAAACTACTGGATCGATTTCAAAAATTATTTTACCATTAGAATACATTATTACCATCCCTGATTAACATAGGCTATAGAATATTTTCGAAAAGTTGGGTTAGTTTAGAAAATAAATGCCACCCGTGCGAAGCCGGTTATAGTTATACATAGTGTACTAACGGGACTAAACGTCCTTGTGACCTTATGACTGGTGATGCCCACGCGCATACGCATACAGTTCTTTTGTAAATATTATTTGATCAAAATATAACGTGGTAAAAAACGATTCCGTACTAAAAGTTTTCAGATGTCGTATATATTAAAAATAAGGTGATATAAATAAATAAATAAATAATAAATTCTTCAGACTGGCACACCAATTCCCTAGTTCCAAACTAAGCTAATGCTTGTGCTATGGATACTAGGTGAACGCATAGACATACTTAAATATGTTTATAAACATCCATGACTCGAGTACAAATGTCCACGTTCATCACACGAAACATTTGCCCCTAGCGGGATTCGAACCCGCGACCCTCGGTTTCGTGGCCAGGATCTCTGACCACTCGACCAACGGGCCTGCCATATAAACATAATATTTCTAGGCATCGAATTAAATACTTACTTAATTACCAGCTCGTTCATAAGGATTATAGAGTGCAGGATGTATTAAATAAGTAATTATGCAAATATATTTAAATGAACCTATCTAACATGTAAATACAATTTAACTTCATGTTTAAAATATGCATAGGACATGTGTACAGCTTCGATGTATTTAAAGTCTAAGAGGTTTTAAGCAATAGCCTAATGTTACTCGTTTCGCTCTACGACAGTGGCCGATCGCTTTGATTTGCTTTGATATGATGAATGCATATTTGTAGCCAATGGTATATTTATATTGTCATATATACATAGCATCACACCCATAATTCACGAAGGGGTAGGCAGAGTCGAAGCAGCATCAAGCCCCTCCAACCACATTCAGCTAAAAATAAAACTAGGCCGGGTTTGGTGGAAAATTGTGAAAAAGTTGTGATAAGTGGCTATCTCGTCATCTACACAATCACATATCCGGTCGCGTTTTCCGGAATGTTAGGCAAGAAACACAGTTAGCGCATTCTTATTATGTCCCAGCCCAATATGGGACATATATCACCAATATGATTCATTAAATAGATAGACACAGCAATAACAGTGAATATTATCAAATTATTTTTATCAAGAACGAAGTAAGCAAGGTGTGTAAGGACTGTGACATATGGCGTTCGGTTCGCTCTGCCTACCCCGCTAGGGAAATAGCATGAAGTAAGTTTTATTTTAGCATTTTTTTATGTTGAATCATATTAATTTCTCGTATTTGTGGTTTGTCCGGAATTCTCACAATCAAATTAACTAGTCGGTATAAACTAGCGCAGTACTGGTATTATTTTAAACGCAATTAATAAACCACTAATTAGATGTTTGAGACATGTCAGGTGAAACAAGACATGCTGCATGGCTGTTACTATTTCTTAGTTAGTATGTCAGCAAAATTAAAAGTAGGTTAAATATATTGTTGTTTCTTGATATTAATGCGTTTGCTTGATAATGAAAGCAAAAAAATGAGAATAAAAGAAAAAAAATGTATCATTTAAGACCTACAATTGCAAATATTTTGTTATTTTTATTGATCTTCTTGACCACGAGCCAAAATTGATGATTCAAAACATAAAAATCCATGCTGGCCTTGTTCGTTTATCCATTGTATACTCGTATACCGTCTTATATTTATTGGTTATCCGGTTAAGGAACAAGTTTCTGTGCGCAAGTCCCTTTACAGACAATTCTAGGAAAAAATACATACGAGTTAAAGCCAACTAAGCATGCATTACGCATTAAGTTTGTTAGGGCATTGCATTGGTATTTACAAATAATCTCAATAACAAAATTTAATTTTATTGATACTGTAACTTAACATTAAATACATAGATCGTACATATTACTAGCACGTCACGCTCGCCAACCTCTTATAGTCAAAAATAAAATTGAGCTAGGTAAGATGGAAAGCTATAGAAAATTAGTGACATGCGGCTAGCTCGTCGCCTACACTATAAAGAATTAAATGGCTTATTCTCGTTGAGATTAGCTGCAGTGACCAAAATCGATTACAATGATATTATTATCAAATATTCTAGTACCCATTACACTGTTAGTCGCATTTTACGGCCTAGTAAACATGGGATACTGTTGGTACATTATTTTTAGACCAACATATGGTATCTATTTAAAATTTCCATGATGATTGAGTCAAATGATATGACATACATTGTTTGTTTTTAAGGGCTTATAAGATAAGATAAGATCTACCATCGAAACAATTTGTAAGCACAATCAACAACTGCGTAAATGTTCCACTTAATTTTCCTGCGCAAGTAGCATGACAAGGATCTGTTTTCCCTAAGTACTGGTAACCATCACTTATCAGGCCACTTAATCACCATCAGTCATGTGCGAACTCACAACTAAGTCGACTCGCGACCACTAATCAAATGAGGTAGCTGTCATTGTTTACATGCAATGTAACGTGACTTCTATTTTTTTTTTATTCAAAAAGTGAAGACCTTTTTATTATTTTTTTGTTTAAATAGCTTGTAAATTTTATTATCTATTTTTTATTAAATAGTATACCATTTTTTTTATTTTCTTTATCGGAGTGCATCCCATATGTTCTAATTCCAAAGAAAGCAGCCATATCACTTGAACTATTAAAATCAGAATCTATATAGGTAGGTAGTATCCAGAAACACTGGAACTCGAGATAAGTATTATTGTTTTATAAAGTATAGCAGGGCCCCGTGGTTTCACCCGCGAAGTTCCCGTTCACGTGAAAATACGGGGATAAAATATAGCCTATGTTGCTCGCTGATAAAGTAGCTTTCCATTGGTAAAATAATAATTATTCAAATCGGTCCTGTAGTTTCGGAGCCCATTCGATACAAACAAACAATCAAATCTTTCTTCTTTGTAATATTAGTATAGACTTTTCAATATGTACGCTTATTTTTTATGTTCCGCGCAACTTTTTATTTTTTTCATTCATAAGAACGTTCACCTGACAATTACAAACACAACTAAAAAAGAATTAGCAAAATCGGTAAAGCCGTTCTCAAGTTATAGCGTGACATGGGAATAGGGTTTCATTTTTATGTATATAAATAATAATATATAGTCTAGAGATTACATATAAGATGAAACTTCACGTTTATCCTTACATTCATCATTTTTAACACTAGGACTAAACACGGATCTCAAATATAATACGACTTATGAAGATGAATTTTGTCAACAGGGCTATAAATAAGTAAATTAAAATAACACATAAGTGTTTTTGAGACTATTTTAAGTTACTTACGGCTGTAAGACAGCATAACATTACGAAAAATATTCAACCTCTTTAAATATCACAATAGTCTTTTTTTAGCCAGGCCAGTTTCTATAGCGCCTTGTCAGACAAACACGTGCTCAATTGAGGTAGGGCATGATTCGCAAATATCTTACATATCATACTTACTTATCTTACGGCAGATTAAGTTAACTGCTGTAGTCATTGTTTACTGAATGCTTAACTTAGGTGATTGTGCCACTTGACTTACAGTACCCTTGTTAATTTAGTAATGAAGTATAATATGGCCTTGTTTAGTTAGGTTTTCTTAACTTTTATAATAAATTAAATTCTCATGACTGACACCAATTCCCTAGCTCCAAACTAAGCTTATGCTTGTGCTATGGATACTAGGTGAACGGATAGACATACTTAAATATGTTTATAAACATCCAAGACTCGAGTACAAATGTCCATGTTACATACAATCATACATAAGATCACGCTCATAATCCCCGAAGGGGTAGGCAGAGTCAAAGGGACAGCAGGCCCCTTCAACACATTCAGCCAAAAATAAAACTGGGTTAGATGGAAAATTGTAAAAAAGTAGTGACAAGTGGCTAGCTTGTCGCCTACACAATCACATACCCAAAACCCGATAAACCATTAGTCACCTTTTACGACATGGTAGGCAAGAAACACAGTTGGCACATTCTTTTTAAGTCGCAGACCAACACGGGACATGTCCATGTCCATGTTCATCACACGAAACATTTGCCCCTAGCGGGATTCGAATCCGCGACATTTGTTTTCGTGGCCAGGGTCTCTGACCCTGACCATAAAAAATATAAATGACAGGCCCCAATGGGCCTATCATTTATATTTTTTTTGGTTAGTAACATGCATTATTTATAACGTGTATTGCGTCAAACTAAAATGTATCGTTATAAATAACTAAAATAAGTTGAATTAGGAAATAACTTTTTAAGGAATTAATATTGAAAGTGAGAAGCTTGAATAGGTTTATGTATATTTTTTTAAATTATGATTATTACATAACAGTTTTTTCATTTATCCCTACTAATATTATAAACGCGAAAGTTTCTAAGTATGGATGAATGTTTGTTACTTTTTCACAAAAAACCTACTAAATGGATTTTAATGAAACTTTACAATAATATAGCTTATACTCCCGAATAACGTATAGGCTATGTTTTATCGACGTACCACGCGAGCAAAGCCGCGGGCAGAAGTTAGTTTATATATAGATTCTTCAGGTGATATGAGTGAAATGGGAGTGCATACCTAACTCAATGACGACTGACCGACAAGAGTGGCGATGAGAGAGGTATAGAAGAGAAAAATGTAATGCTCAATCTGTCCTGTGAATAGGTGTGAAGACGATGATATTTTTAAGTACACAGACATAATTGTTGCAGAGTATTTTCTCGTGACCAGCAGGGAAGATAAAACGTCTTCCCGATATGGTTAAGATACTTTAGTTTACCTACATTCCTACTCGTGATTTCATTTTTTCCTAGATGATAAAGACTACACTCATATAATCACAGTAGGTAATCTGCCAGAGGGAATTTTTTTTAGATATAATAAATAGATTTATTAATACCATTAAATTCATAATAATTTATTGAATAACATATAATACCTTACTAATATTCAATTTTAATTGAATAATTATGTGCAATAACATTAAACGGCTATTTCCTTGTTTTTCCTGTATATGTACAAATGATATTTGTATTTTTGATTTGATATTTGAATAGAAATATATACCTAACGTAAAATTACACACAATACTATGAAAAGTAGGTGTAATTTGCTGATTATTTTTTGTGCAAACAACTTTATGAATATTTTCTATGTAACAAAACAAGCAATAAATGTTATGTGGTATTTTAATTTATTACATATACAAAACAAATTATAACTACATGGCTGTTAGCTCAGAGTTCAGCTAGTTTAGATCTATGTAAATTTGAAGCATAGAAACATAGAATATTTCATTTCATATATGCTCTGTAAATCCAGATTGATCTATATACCTTGCCAAAAAATCCGAAATATTTTGACCCATATACGGATGTTGATATGTGCTGCGCAACAGAGAAACATGCTACCAATAAAAATCAATAATTAGGCGCTATTACGTGCCATTTGCGGTCTGCGAGTGTGCAAACCGGTTAACTGCACTGTTTTTTTTTTTGTTCACACATTCAAAGATTTATTTTCGTTTTGTACCAAAATAAAAAGAAACTCTTTTGAAACTTCAGTCGTCTTCATGATAAATAAATATTGATGCAAATAAATACTGTCAATAAATATTGCACTTACCCGTTTTTATTGGAAATTACATTTTACGATATCCCCAATAAAAGGCAAGCTCTGATTATGGTGTTTTAGCAGCATAACATATTGATAAATTAATATAAAGATCATTGTCAAGTTTAACAGTACAAATTATATTTTCATTCTTTACAAACCAGTTTAGGTGTGAGACTTTCCGGGTTTAATGTCCGGGTGAATATTAAAATGTATCCGCCTTTTCGACTTCTGAGCCTAAGAACCATGAACCATAGGAAGTAATAGTAATTATTATGCTATTGAAAACCTTTTGCTCAAAGAATGAGGTACGGATCTTTAAAAATGTATCTCTTTTGATATTCACACAGCCTACAGAAACGCCCAAGCTAATTTTGTTTCTTTTTGTTATTGATGCACGTTCTGACTTCTGGTACGACTAATTAATGAGGGTTTTCAAAAATCCAAAAAACCGCCAGATGGCACGAGGTAGTCTCGTGGTCTCATCACTGTCACTATTGGCTCCTTGTTGGCAGCATGTCAGTTTGGTCTGACAACTAACCAATGAGAAGGGGGGCAAGATCGCACGTCACAGTTACGCCATCTTTTAGATGTTTTAATTCAAAAAACCCTCATTCGGTAATTAGTGACTTATAATAGTCTATTTATCACATCGTAAATATTACCTTGCATCATTTTTGGTTTACTCGAAGTTATTGCTAGAATTTAGTCAGTGAAAGATGTTTTGTCATTGCAAAAATGCAAATCGGCTAGTAACACATACGAACGGGGTCAATCTATGCGTAACGTCCAATAAGTATACCATTACTAAGACGTTGATTGGTTACTGAGAAATTGGATCTATGTTATCTTTATATAAATAAATAAATAAAATAAATGTAATTAAATTGATGATCTCAGTGGTTGACACAAAAATATTGATAGGTACGTAATTCTCTATAGACGGAGCTGGCCATACACCCTGCATGACAATTATAAGGCGATTAGCTTATTTTAATCCCCCAAAAGTATAGTAGTAGTTAACAGTAAAGGATAAATATGGTATTTGTACATATATGTGTACCTGATTTACCGGTCTAGCATTAGATATAAATGCAGTTCTACATGATATGCGCATAAACCTTATTATATCGCGTTACTTCCGCTGGACCAGCTTTTAATTCTTTAACTCCAGGGCCCTTATCTAGTTAAGAACTTTACCCTTTCCTATCAAGATTGCAAATGATACCTTCTTGCAAACATGGTTTCGTAAAACCTACGGATTTGCCAATTTTATCTTACTTAAATGTAAACGAGATTGCAACCGGTCAAAAGGAATTTGTTTCATCAGCACACTGTCGAAGTATAATTTAAATACAAATAGGTAAATTTCTTACATACACGTGAAATACTTTTTAATGTCATACATGCGAAATAATTCTCTTTCGATTTCACACCAAAGCCGCTGAACCAATTGAGTAAAATTTTGATGTAAAGACAGATGAATCTCTGAAGCAAACTATAGACGCTCTTTTGCAAAAATAAAACTAGAAGGGAAGCGAAATTAGAGAGGTTGACAAATCCTGCAGGATCCACTATTGAGTCCTTGTGACAAACCGAATTCTATGCGGATAAGAGCGACGAGCGCACGGAGTCAATTTTTCTACTAGTGTTACGATAAGTAAGCCTTTTGTTCATTACAGTTAAGGCTAAAAGACTGTCGAACATATAGGAAGTTTCTTACCTCTAAATACCTAACTATATTAACTTGTAGTATGGTAGTAGTCGATAATATTCAAACTTATTTCCTTAGTAATCGTAATGCCAAAAGTGATGAACTGCTTTTGATATGTACTGTCCTACATATTTTCTCGCAATTCTATTGAGATATTTGTTTATATCGTTGCAAGGTCACACCGCTGATAACACAAAGCGAGTAGAGCTGCTAGGTATGTAGTGTATGATTATACTATGTATAACGTTTACTATTTATTTAAAATCTATTACATAATCTAAGACATTTTGTTCTAGAACTCGATTTAATTTATTCAATATCGAAACTAAGCAGACACGCATTCAGTACAGAACCTCATTGTTTTTATTTAGTAGTAACTAAGTGAAGTAATAGATCAATAATAAGGTAAGTTGGTTTACAC
Source organism: Glyphodes perspectalis (assembly GCA_951394215.1). Classification (NCBI taxonomy): domain Eukaryota; kingdom Metazoa; phylum Arthropoda; class Insecta; order Lepidoptera; family Crambidae; genus Glyphodes; species Glyphodes perspectalis. The sequence continues at coordinate 13,693,549 of OX596208.1, read as the reverse complement.
GCTATGGGAATTGGTACAAATCTGAGCACGTATGTACTGCCGATTTAAACAAAAAATGATATGAAATGAAATGATCTTTATTTACATGGGCTTCAAAAAAGCACTTATAAATCGTCAAAACAAAATAAACATAAACCGGTTCAAAAAGAAGATTCTCCCGAGAAGAAACAGGCAAGAAACTCGATAGTTACTATTTCAAGTCAAATGCCAAGTCTTTTTCAAATTTAAAGTCTAAGATCTGTCACCGTGATCCGATTTATTTGGTTCCCCTATCTAAGGATTACGAGAGTCAGATGGTAGTTACTTTAATGTAATAATCAAACTTGCTATATTCATGAACATGGTCTAAGTGGACCCCGACTTAGCACTAGGCTTAACGCTAGGAAGAATGTGATATGTATTTTTTTAAAGTTTTTTTTTTTAGAAAAGACAATCCTCAAAGGCGTGAGTGGGCGATTCAAGTCGGGGGAGCTGACCGCCATCATGGGGCCCTCAGGAGCTGGCAAGTCTTCCCTCATGAACGCCCTCACTTGTTTCAAGTACGTACCCATTAATATGTACTTGACTTACATTTGTCTATGCCAATCGTAGACATCGGAATTAAGCCGAAGATTGTTATACCGGGTATCTTCCTACGGGGATAGAAAATAGAGTGACAGTTAAAGGTAACTGTCATTCTAATTTCTATCTCATTCATTTAGCGACATGTATGTTTATTAAAATTATGTTATCATCATCAGCCTACACTCGTCCACTTCCGGTCACCTCTTACCTAATGAACGCCACTGGGCCCGATCCTTCATCTTTGTTTATATTTCCGCCTTAATTCCATTCAGTCGTCTAAATAGTAATATCTATAAGTACTTCTATTCTAATATTATAAAGCTGAAGAGTTTGTTTGTTTGAACGCGCTTATCTAAGGAAGTATCAGTCCGATTTGTGTTAATTATTTCAGTGTTAGATAGCCCATTTATAGAGGAAGGCTATAGGTTATATACCATTGACCATAAACGCGGGCACAGCTAGTTTTTAGGATATGCCGTTCTAAATAAAAACGTATTCTTTATATGAGCACAGTACCTCAAAAGAAAACATCTAACTCAGATCGAACTTTCTTCCTTCCTTAACTTGTGAAGTATGTAATGAATATCACCAAAGAAGTGGCTCCCAAAATGGGTCTCATTCCATACCATTTGATTAATCCGGCCCTGCTTACATCAAAATTTGCAAAACAACTTTACTCGTTTATTAGACGAGTCATTAAAGTAATACTCTTTAAAACCAGAAACATTTTAGAGCTGGGATGGAGTTATTTAATTGTGTAAAAAAATATCTAGGATGTTTATGTTACATACGAGTAGAATAATTTTTGTTTTTCTTCGATGTCCGTTGAAAATTATGATGGGCAGTCGCTTCTATGTAATTAGCAGACTCACGAAAACCTGGATGATGGTCTAAGCGGACCCCGACTTACCACGGGACATAAAAATAGGAAGATGATGATCCATTGGAAATGACATAAAAAGGGATGAGAGGGACGTGATGCAACATGCCTAGCACCATTATTGCACTAACAAAACCCCCTAAGATGATTAATAGTTATTCGTTGAAGCAGAATAGTAGAACTTTAATATTTTCGCCATGAATATACTCGTACATAGGGCACTCGCGGCCACCTCAGTGTTTAAAGCTAGAGTAATCTTCATGGAATACTTGCTTCATTCGTCTACTCTTTAGCCAGTGAAGGCTTCCGGCCACTCGGTCCGAGATCAAGGTAACCTGGTCGAACCTTGTCCAATTCATTTGGGCTCTTCGCAATACCTCGATCTTTCTAAAACGCTCGAATTATCTATGATCTTTAAGCTCTTATAAAACTTCAGATTCCACATCTCACCAGCAAATCGTGCACAAACATCTTCAAACCAGAAAGCCCTAGTCTCCCCTATCTATCGAACAAGTTCATTGGTTTACGCACCCTTCGTAGTAGCCCAAGGCTACATAATGATTCTGTCACCACCCTTTGACGTAAAGACGCAGGAATTTCTTACGCTTAGCGCTGTTCGTATCTTTGGCTCAGACTCTACATGCTAGCTAGACCTCGGTCCAGCTTGCGTATTCATATGTAATTTACAATTATTTTTAATAGTAATATAAAACTAAATATATATATTATATATCTGCATATATGATATATATCAATTTTTTCCTCGTTTTCAATGGATTAGCATCTTCCTAGCGATATATCCCGTGCTTAGTCGGTATCCGCTTATATCAGCATCCAGGACTTAGCGAGTTTACTAATTACATTAAAGCGACTGCCTATAATTTTTTTTAGGGATATAGCAACTAAAAAACAACAAAAATATGATAAATATGTTTTATATAATATAAATGATTCTGTCCCCGCTCTAAAAGGTTTTTGATATTGATCAGTATGTAGTAACTTTAATTTTAAAAAATCATCAAAATCGAAGCTGTTTCTGAGGACTTTCTAGTAAATGGCTTTATTGACTCGACTATATTATATGTATATACAAACGTAGATACACGTAGTAGGAATGTACTAGCTGTCAGTACATGCTATAAACATTCTAATAATACATAGCAATCATGCAATCACAAGACAAAACAGCAATATGCTTACCTTACCGCGAATATCAGTGTCAAGGCTAATAAAAATGTTTATATACCAACGGCGAGTACAAAAAATCTGTGAGATCGAATTAAAAGGGACTCCAGTCTGCCTTGGGTATATCCTTACTCGTAACAACTGTATTCATACCACTATTACTTATTATCTGATGCACACACGTACAGTTGAAACATCTAATTGACACAATACTAACGATCCGCTTCGACTTCGTATGGCGAAGATATAGGTCGTAAAATAACTAAACTAGGCAATTTACCTAATAGTTCTGTCAATGCTTATTTGACAAAAATACATCGAACCTCGCCAAGCCTTCAATATATATATATATATCGACTTGAGAACCTTCTCCCTTTTTTGTTGGTTAATGAAATAAATAGAGGTGTATGTTAAAAAATATACGTTAGGGACTGTTAGTGGTATCGGTCCCACATAGGAAACCTGCTTCAAAGGAATCTCACATTTAAAATTCAAATTCATGATACCTATCTTTTTTATGCATGCCAACCATTACGTCTTATAAATAGTCATTATCAAAAAATATTACAACCGGTTCAAAAAGTAGAATTCATCGAGAAAAAAACGCCAAGAAACTCGATAGTTACTCCTTTAAATGAAAACTTTGACAATTTTGTAAACTTTTTGAATCTATATCCTATATTAGTCTGGGACTCAAAGAATGTGACAACTGTATTCCTTGCCTAGCGTGTCGTAAAAGGCGACTAATGATATATCGGGTTTTGGGTGTGTGATTGTGTAGCCTGTCATTACTGTTTCACGGCTTTCCTTCTAACACTAAAGAAGAGAAATAAAGAAGATTTTAAAGTTCAATGTTGGCCTGAGACGCAAAAAGAATGTCCCAACTGTGTTTCTTACCTAGCATGTCGAAAAAGGCGACTATTGGCGTATAGAGTTCTGGATTGGTGATTATTTACGTAAGCGACGACCTAGCCACTTGTCACTGCTTTTTTACAATTTTCCATCTAACAGAACTCATTTTAATTTTTAGCTGAATGTGATTAAAAGAGCTTATCGGTCTTTGGACTCGAACCTCGAGTATTATTGGCGTAATGGTATACTCAACAAAATACTCAACTCCTTGCTTGTTGCAGCACAAACGGAGTAACCGGCACCTTCAGAGCAGGCGACAGCATCTGCAGACTGGGCAAGCGTGAGCGCTCCCTAGCGGCCTTGAAAGCGTACAGGAAGAAATCCTGCTACATCCTGCAGGATGACAGACTCAACCCGCTGTTCACTGTTGCTGAGCTGATGAAGTTCGCTGCAGATATGAAGCTTGGCAACACACTCACGGATAAGCTTAAGCAGTCTGTGGTAAGGACATTTTGGAGTTCCATGCTTTCACGGGATATTAATTAAAAGTAACAATATTTAACTGTAACTTCTCGGTCAGTACTAGTTTCGGATGCCCAACCCCATTGCAAGATTAGCAACGCACTGTTATAACTCCGTTTTGTTATAGGCTACAGTTACTGATTACCAGGCTGGCCGTACCACAGGGCCGTACGCTCGTTGTAAGTAGTATAAATGTAGTATGTATTCCGAGTAAGAACATACTTGGCCTGATACACTAAATTGCCTTGAAGTCTTATAAGTACATGCTTTACTTCTTTTGTTAGTAACGCATTTTTAGTAAATGAATTCTTCAATTTTACCTAGACACGGCCTAATAATAATTGTTATCATAAATCACACTGGGCATTGTAAATGATCGTATGTTATCGTTAATTGGCCTCTGATATCATGGTAACTATGAATAATAAAAACATACCAAGGCCAACAGATGTCGTTTCCCAGGCACTCTCTTGGGAATTCGACGTACTAACCTAGACTCAGTAAAATTGATTACAGAACAATCGATAAAGTGGTATTGTTTTGTTATCATCCTTGTTGGCACGGGGATACAGTTACCTACAATAGCACCTACATTTCTTGATAAAAAATCATTTTTAAAACGTCGTTTGCAATTCAAGGATGGTATTTTCAAAGATTGTTCAAGTGGTTAAATTCATATAAGTGGTTACCTAAGTTACAGTTACAGCCCGTTTGGTCCTGGACTCCTGGTCAATAAAGAAGAATCCCTTACAATATAAATGTAATTACGTCATGTTCGTTTGTCTGGCCGCGACTTAGCTCAAAAAGTTATTATAGGAAGCAACTAACAAACAAAACTACGAGACACTTTTAAAATTCATATTATGTTACATTTGCATTGTTTCAAATTGATCGGTTCAATTGACTCGAAAATAGGCTGTGACAAAGAGATAAGCGAGTGAAAAGATTTTTTACTTAGTTTTTTAGTATAAAATACAGTCCTATAAAAACAAAAACTGTTACTTAAATTGGGATGTTGACACCATTTATATATAATTTTGAAATATCAATTCTGAAAAAGAAAGTATCGTAGTATGCTGTTAAGCCTTATTGATTTTGTATCATATTGAGTCTAAGATTTTTAATTTTACAAAAACTGCTTAATATTAAGTCAGTTGACTACACAAACTAGTGACGTCACACGTTGACAAGCCCATACAAAATCTATGAAGTGATTTCGTTTTGACAGTCCTTAAAAAGTATCTCAATTGACTAGCCTTAGACAACTCTATTGCTCGCTTATTTTATTATATATCGATATTTTTTAAATAGGTTATATGTAGTTTGCTCGTATCAGTAATGATGTCATTTCAATGATTTGAACGCAAGTGAACTATTGATTTTTATATAAAAAAAACGATGTATTATTTCCAATGACGCGTGATGTTATTGTTGCCTAGCCACTGATAGTACGTGACGTAGGTATGTGTTTGTTGTTTTAATACACGTAAATAAATAACAATTGAACGACGATTCTGGATATTATTTATGAAGATAGCTGCGGTGACTACTTACCAACATGCAGGCCGCATACTTGTATTTAGTTAGTTTAGCTATGCAAAAGCAATAGTATCAATAGGTCTAACGATACTCTCGATAGTATCGATAGCTCCGTTAGTAATTAGTATAAATACTATCGACACATAGCAATACTATCTATACTGTTGCTGCTGAATATAGCAATCGATAACAATCGATAGTTCGGCAACAATGCTTGTTTGCCGTGTTTATTATAATGACTTTAAAATGCCGTATAAATGTATAATTTTACGCCCATACAAGAGAAAAATTCGATGCTCACGTGGATCAAATTTTTTCACTTATATACTGGTGGTCGGAGAAACAACGTTGAATTCATTAACTGCTTTATTTTGGGGGCACTTTGGCCGCCTACTTACTCATTATCATATCGTATAATTTCACACAGAAAATAGAAGACTAAAAATATATATTAAAAGTATAGGTCATAGCCAGTTCTTTTTTTTTTTAAAGAGACGCCTACGCAGCCGATTAAAAACGTTCATTAATTTGTTGGACTTATCGCACATGCGGCGTTAAATCCGGCATGACGATAATTTTTTCCTAATAATAAATTTACAATTAAAAAAGTATTCAGAAGCGAGGTTAATGACTGTGTCATCGATAACTGGGTGTTCTGCCTTTTGTAAATTTTCCAACAACTGAATTTAACTAGATTTTTAGCTAAATGCAGTTTAAGATACTTTATTGCTCTTTGGACTCCATCTACCACTGAAGTCCCTGAAGGGATTGCGGGCGTATTGATATGTGTGCATGTTCTCAGATAAACGAAGTATTGGAGACCCTCGGGCTGCTGGGCACGGAGAACACCCGATGCTCGAACCTCTCTGGGGGGCAGCGGAAGAGGCTCTCTATCGCAGTGGAGCTCATTGACAACCCTCCAGTCGTGTTCTTGGACGAACCCACCACGTAAGTTCTTACTTGCCGTCAGTATCTAACGATCCAGCAACTGGCAAACCATTTAAAATACTTGACAAAGATTCTTTCAAGGTCTTATGATATAGGTTTTATTTTTATTTTTGACTATACCTATGTGGTTAAAGGGCTTGCTGCCGCTGTGCCTACCCCTTCGGGTGTGATGTTATAAAAAAATGATGTTATATTATTTTTCCATCGTCCCATGGCCTGGGACTTGGCCCATGTTGATCTGGGACAAAAAAAAGAATGTGCCAACTGTGGTTCTTGCCTAGCATGTCGTAAAAGGCGACTAATGGTTTACGGGCTTTTGGGTATGTGACTGAGTAGGCGACTTGTCACTCCTTTTTCACAGCTTTCCATCCAACCCAGCCCACTGTCCCATGTTGGTCTGGGACTTGAGAAGAATATGCCAACGGTGGTTCTTGCCTAGCATGTCGTAAAAGGCGACTAATGGTATATCGGGTTTTGGGTGTGTGATTGTGTAGACGACAGGTTAGCCGCTTGTCACTGCTTTTTCACAATTTTCCATCTAGCCCTACTAAAATTAAGGTTGTATCCATAATGTTGACAATAAATCGACACTAACTCATTAGTATTAAAAAAAGTTGTCAGGCATTGTAATAACAAAGTTTGTTTCGGTTTGCCACGCCACAAGTCACATGTGACTATAATAATAAGTAAGTATTAGTTGGTCCCAAAAAAATAATAACTCGATTACCTAAGTGTTATTCTAGACTTAAAATAGTTACATTACCTACATCACGCCTTTTTCGAGATCTAATACCAGATCACATCAATAAAACATCAATTTGTGTCAATCTATGCGTCTTCTGTTTCTTCGTTCTACTATTTTTAACCGACTTCAAAAAAGGTGGAGGTTCTCAATTCGACCGTATAATATTTTTTTATCCATGTTTGGCTGTTAAGAATACTTTTTAAATTAAAATAAATTAAATTAAATTCTCAGACTGACACACCAATTCCCTAGTTCCAAATTAAGCTTATGCTTGTACTATGGATACTAGGTGAACGGATAAACATACCTACTTAAATACGTTTTATAAACATCCATGACTCGAGTACAAATATCCAGGTTCACCACACGAAACATTTGCCCCTAGCGGGATTTGAACCCGCAACCCTTGGTTTCATGGCCAGGGTCTCTGACCACACGACCGACGGGCCAGTCAACCTGACTTTATCGATACTCTTTTTTTTTTTATTTGATCATGGATTGTCTTTATAGGAATTCAGTTCCATTTGAACTTGTTTCATATTTTATTTCGGCAATGTTCTTTCACCCATCCCTTCAAAATTTCCATACCAATTTAGCATACCGTTTCAATTTAACATATCACAATGCTTTAATTTCAGACTTAATTTAAGACATACGAGACACAGTGTTGACTGACATGGATAGGTATTTGTACACATCTTTCTTAAATATAAATATAATGCCATTTGTATAACGTTTCTTTGTTCCCACATTTAAAACGGTCTTCTTAACTTCGCTACGTAGACCAAGCTGTATAGACATACAGACATTTAGCAAAATATATAATGATTCCCGGATGAAGCAATTTAGCCAACGATACACATACTTAAAGTCATCCTGGAAATTGAATAGGGTCTAGTCTGAGAATAAACGTGGTAGGTACTTAATACCACATACTTTACTAACGCTACGAAATTCATAACTTACTGAGAAGATATTATTTCATCTATACTTACTAATATATAAATCTGAAAGGAGTTCGTTTTTTTTTTGTTGAATAAGCTAATATCAGGAACTACTCGATATTAAAAAAAAAAATTGTGTCATATCTATAGTTCATATTATATCGAGGAAGGCTATAAGCTATATAACATTAACCATAAACGCGAATGAAACTGCGAGTACTGCAAGTACTTAATATTATTGATGAGCAAGGAAAGAAAGCCGGAAAATTTCTTTATAAGTAATAATGGGACACCTTTTTTAAAGTGGTGTATGAATAGGTTTTTTTATTGTAGAATTACTAATTAATAGGGGATTCCCGGTATCACAAGGAAGATGATAATGAGTCCGCATTGAACAAAACAGGAAATAGTCCTGAATGCAACAGCACCATGATTACACCATTATTGAAACACTAGCTTCGCTTGCGGCTCCGCCTACATGGAATCCAGTGTGTTTCAGAGACTCAACTGTGAGTAATACGGCATTCACCAAACTTTGCAGGACAAAAATACAAGCTGCTTTTTTTACTGTATTGAAATATTTAACATTTAATCGTACTTTTATATTTTTCTTCAATGTCGTCGGTTACGTTAAATAGGCGTATAAAGGAAACAGTACTACTACTTACCTACTATTACTATAGATATCATTACATAATAACATAAGCTTTGAACCAGATTGGAATCCTGATCATGTTGATTCTCATCAAGCTTAAAAAAATTCACAATACCAAGTATTTGTAAGTATTTAACTGATAAAATGTACGGTGCTGTTCGATTACGTCTAGTATGCAAAGAAGCTTTTGTTATAGATACCTGACTAACGTTTTATTATTCGCATACATTTGCTAAATGCAAAAAAACTTAACACCGGCTGCCAATTTTTTAACAATACGCAGTCATGACTTGCACATGACATGAAAGAGGATAAACAGCAATTTATGCTGATGAGGGTGGGAATAAATGTGGCACGTAGAGTACATACATACATACATACATAACATCAATATTCTTTTTAAGTCCCAGACCAACACACGTAGAGTGTCTACCTTAAAGGCGCACTTTTGGCAAAGTGTCAGCAATGCAGTGATGATTTATTATTAGTTTTTTGACTGGCCTGTTGTACTACAGACTGAAGTCCTAAACGGTGACGGAACAAAGTGACAAGGGATAACAGTTGACTAATTAAACAATAGGCTAGATGACTAAAAAATTCTGTTTAGTCCGTCAGTTAGATTATAAAAAAACATTGAACACGTATTTTTTTATTTATTTGTCAAACAAACATTGACGAAGATACAATGCATTCAAGTTGCGCGTGACGTCACGCTTTCGTACAATTTTTACTAAATAGTGACGTCGCAAGCCCCCACTCCAAAACTTTGATGCTCTTTATATTTGTAATTTTTTGTTATCTTGATAAAGCGAAAAATATGTGTCTAGTATTTTTGTATAATCTAACTGACGGACTAAATAGAATTAAAGTTTTTAAATGCAGTCATCATCCCTATTGTCTTTAAACCTTCACGGGTACAATGTATTGATAGATAAAGTCTGAAGTGTGACTCGGAAGTCTTTGTGTAAGGCGTCCAGCGCAGATGCAGTCACCTTGGGTGTTTTGTTTTGTTATTGCTGCTTTCGAGAATGAAGTTTCCTAGCAAAACCATGCTAGACGCCATATTGGGACCTGTGTCGCGTGACATGCCATGTGTCGCGTGGAGAACTTGTTATGTACTAGATGATGTCTAAAAGTCTGCTACCGCGGAAAGAGTTTAAGAAACTCATAAAATAAATAGCAATAAAATACTAAACATCCGTGTTTTATTAATGGCCAGCTTTTGCTAGTCGATTCGCCCTCGTAAAATTTGCTCTTGACCGGCAGCTTACATCAATGTGCCTGGATTTGGCTATATAAAGTTGGCTATATAAGGTTTTTATTTTAGGTATGGTAAATATCATCTCAATCGGTTAATCTCAAAGTAATTTAAGCATGAAGAAATTTAACAGATTACTTCCCAATTTGTAATCTTAATATACCTATATAAATTACACGTCACTTTGTTTGTCCGCGATAGACTTGTAAACTACCTAACTGATTTTAATCAAATTTGCACACCATGTGCAGTTCGATCCAACTTGAAAGATAGGATAGCTTACATCTCAATTTATTTAACGGGATTATGTGTTATTGACTGTTTGGCGGAATGAAGTTCACCGGGTCAGCTAGTATTAGTATATAAGGTTTTCTCTGCCTACCCCGCTAGGTAAGTGGCTATATAATGCAACATTGCCAGAAATAAATCTTTGTTGGTCACAGTCCAAAATGTTTTTAGGCGGTCTAAATGTAGGTATTTTGTTCCAGCGGGCTAGACAGTCTCACGTCAGTCCAGTGCATTGACATGTTGAAGAACCTCGCCCGGGACGGGCGGACGATTGTCTGCACCATCCACCAACCCACCGCCTCCGTCTACTCCATGTTTGATCAGGTACATACATTGATTTACTTTTGTACAATAAAGGTACAAACATACTTATGATCCCCTTCGTAATCTCACGTCTCATCAATCGTCACTCTTGTAATATTGACACTTACCACACAAGAGTTTTTACTAAAAGATAAAAGATCAAAAAGTTTTTTATAATAGCAAATTTTGAAGGAATATTAAGAGGAAGAGCGGTGGTAGCGTAATGTTAATAACACTTTCAACTTCTTTTATGCAAAGAATGTATGTTCAAACCGGAGTCCGCACCTTTGAACTTTTCAAATATATATCTATACCACCTGTTCGGCGAAGTGAGACTTTTTTTTATGAAACCTGCTCATTCACTTAACTATGGATGAGTAACTATCATCTAGCTCGTCTAATCTGGTTAAGAATGGAAGGTCAGATAGATAATGGTTTTAATGTAATAATCGAATTCGCTAAATCAAAGATCATGGTCAAATAACGTCAGGAAAATGATGAAACTTTAAAGGAATACTCGGTCGCGAATCCTTTCGTACTTAACCAGTTGTTTTTATCACTTAGGTATAAGCGCCGCAAATATGGTTTGTTTGCTTTCCTAGTAATAAAACATTTAGATTAGTAGTGACCTCTAATAATAAATTAATGAGGTCAATTCATTTGTATTTATTACACTTGTTAATTGCCACAACATACTTTTATACCAAGTAAGTAAAAAGATATTCATATATATCTATTTAATCAGAGTTATTATTATTAATGAACCTTAATGAGTAAAGGCTACTACCACTGGATACTGCCTAAACAGGCGCACAGTTATTTAAAAAGTAATTTTTAGTTGAATAATGTTGAAAGACAAAGCAACAAATAAATCAAAATAATAAAGAAGATGAAGGTCGTAGTTATTTGTTTCTACCGTTGTTTAAGATTATAACTAACTAACTAACTTCACGCCACTTTTCTAAAAGGTATGCAGTGAGAACCGAACGCAATATGTACAATATTGCGTTTAGTTCTCACTGCCTTATTGCCATTAAATTTGATAGTAACATGTTATACTTAGAAGCAAGTAAGGTGTGTAAGGACCGTGACTGGTGATCCTTTTCATACAAGCTCTTTATTGATGACTAGCTGTGCCAGCGGTGTCACCCGCGTTTATGGTTAATATTATAAAGACTATTTCCGTCATACATGATTTCTATGTAACTTTAACCATTAAGGCTGCACACGCGACGGAAGCTTAAAAAATGGAGTAACTTCTCCCGTTTTCCCAACATTTCCCTTCACTACTCTGCTCCTATTGAGAGTAGCGTGATGAAAAGTATACTATAACCTGCCCAGGAGTATGAAGAATAAATGTACCAAGTTTAGTTAAAATCCGTCGAGTAGTTTTTGTTTCTATAAGGAACATACAAACAGACAGACAGACAGACAGACAAAAATTTTACTGATTGCATTTTTGGCATCAGTATCGATCACTAATCACCCCCTGATAGTTATTTTGAAAATATATTTCATGTACAGAATTGATCTCTCTACAGATTTATTATAAGTATAGATAATGATAATTATACAGGTAACGATTGATTGTCAAATGACAGGTATACATCCTCGCCGAAGGCATGTGCATATACCACGGGTCGAGTGGTAACACAGTGCCCTACCTTGCCTCCGTCGGACTGCAGTGCCCAAAGTACCATAACCCCGCCGACTATAGTAAGTATTACCCGTATTTTGTAATGATCAATATTTTATATAGCTCAGTTTGTTATATACACACATACTTAACAACACGCCCGCAATACTCGAAGGGGTAGGCAGAGTCCAAGAAGGAAATTTGTGATTAAGTACAAGTGGCTAGCTCATCGCTCACATAAGCAAAAATCTAATAGCACAAACCATTAGTCTAACTTGCCTTTTAAGATATGCTAAGCAAGGTGTCGCGAAGTATCTTACCTTGTGAATTATCTTACGCCTGGATTGACGTTGCTTTATATTTTGCTGTTATACGTTGAACGAACTGAACTATGACCAATAATTACTATTTAGATTTCCCGCCAATACATAATAAAATCATTATTAATCGCTTATTATTATTTAACATAACGTTACAAGTAGACTCTAGATATCATCAACTATAAGAGAAGATAGCTTTGCAGGGACCTCTTGTCCCTTGAATGGCCTTTCCTTCCTTCCTTTGTAAAGCACCACTTTCTAGCCATTCCCTTTCCACCAGAATTCACTATTCTTGTTCTCTTTAATTATACTATTTAATGATTATTAAGCACTTACCGCATATGCTGCTTTTGTTCGCTTAAGTTGTTTTGTTCTCCTTCTCGCCGTTGCTATCCTGCCAGTGCTACCAACCTTTTTTTCTCTAAAAACTATTGCGTTCCGTTTCATGCTCTAAGTATCGCGATTCGCGACACAAGGAACACAGTTGGTCCATTTTACAAACCTAATGTTAACCTAATGTTGTGCATAAAAATGTTCTACAATGTAGATGGTCCCTTTAGCATCAAATTATGTGGTTAATGAACAATAAAAAAAATTATATGTACTAAATTTTGTCCAACAACAAAACCGTGACTAGTCAGAATCTCATTTTATCGAAATATATCCTCCAGTCCTAGAAATAGCAAACGGCGAATACGGCAATTTCAACGAAGCGCTCTCGGAGAGATGCTCGCAGAACGACTGGGGGGAGAAGATCCGCCCCCCCGAGCCTGTAGCCAACGCAAAGCTGGACAACTTCCACTGCAGAAAGATCTCCATCGTCGTCAACCCACCGCACGAGCTCTATAAATTCGGGATCCTGTTCCGGAGGTGTTTGATACAGCAATACAGAGATTGGGTAAGTCAACGTATCAAGTATGTCCTGAGATTTTGCAATAGCAATAAAAATAACACTAAACACCATTGCACTCAAAATAAAGACGTAAAGCTCGAAGAAAGATGAAAAAAAGCAATAAACTACGCAAACCATATTTAACCAAAAATAAAATTAAGTTATGCTTTATGGAACATTGTGAAAAAGTAGTGACAGGTGAATGACTCGTTGCCTGTATAATCACGAACCCAATACTCCATATACCATTATTCACGACATGCTGGGTCAGGAATAAGGTTGGTACCTACATTATTTTAGAGTCCTTGTACAACATTGGAAGAACTCTATGAGGACATGTACGATATCGTCAATTTCGGCTTAGCTTAGTAACTTATAATGTTACCAACATTCTAAGTTACTACATAGAATGAATATAAGATCTCGAAGAATAATAATACAAGAATCTCATTCACACATACATAAGAGTGGGTTCACGCTGTACTATAACAACGCAGAATCCTTCTTTTTTTACTCGCCTGTCCGTACTGATGCATAACCTCTTTTTATCTTCGACAGACAGTAACGCACCTCAAAGTGCTATTGCACATAGTGATCGGTGTGATCTTGGGTCTTCTCTTTGAGCACGCCGGTAGCGACGGCTCCAAGACAATCAGCAACCTGGGGTACCTCATCGTCTCTGTCGCCTACCTGTGCTACACCTCGCTCATGCCCGCCGTTCTTAAATGTATGTTCACTTACTATTTGTTGTTTACCTTTTTTTTTATTTTTTAACGCGGGGAATGCATTAGGCACCTTCACGCCATCCGGGGGAGGACGACGTGGTGTGTGGGACTCCCAGAGCCCTCTGAAACGGAGGACGCCTCTCCGACCAAGATAGAGTGGCCGGGGTATACCCACTAAACCCCGCGGCACGCTTCATCGCCAATGTGGAGATTTGTTGTTTACCTAATTCGTAATGCAATGCCATTGACACTCTGTCAACGTCTGTGTATGTTTCTAGTAAAATCTTTCTTGAATTGCAAAGTACTTATACGCATTATTATTCTACACTTCAATCACAATGAGTGATGTCAATACATTTTAGATATATTAGCTTAACAGTTGTAATTTATCTTATTTTAACTAAGCCAGGAAGTATATTATTACATCAATCTACTGGCGTGATTAGAAAATTACAGTTATTGTTATAAGTAGGTAAAACATGAATTATGTTGTTGGTTATAATAGCTACAAGTACGAGAAACGAAGTTAAATTGTAATAACGTAATTGTTTCATTGTTACCGCTTCTTCGAGGAAGGTTTTTATGGTAGTGATTATTATCCTCACTCATTATTAGTAGGTAATGGTTTCGATTCGTTTTTTTATTAATTAATTCCGTTCATACTATCTAGAGTTTGCAAAGCTGGCCCAGCCGGGTCCGTCGGGCCCCGGTTGATGTGTTAGCGATGAAACCTTTGAAGTAAGTATTGTATGCAAATTTACTATATATGAATGTAAAAAGATAATAATTTGAAGCTACGGCCTGGCGGACCGGCCGGGTTGGCGACGAATGCTACCGGACCGGCCCGGGTTCAGAAACATACCGGATTGCAATCATTTTCATGCGTATATTTTTAGATAGCCTAGGTATGAGCTAGAAATTACCGCAACATTCTCAATTGATGATTGATGACACATGGTATAGATACATTCTTGTCTTCCTTCGTTTAATTAGGCATCCGCTTTAAATATTACTTTAAATGCAGCGATTTAGATTGTTATATATCAACAACTTCACAGCATTCAGGCAACTATCAGTTTGACTGTCAAGAGGCTACTTCATAATTAGACATTAAAAGCCATTATCTTTTTTCGCAGTATAACTCTAACGACATTTATAAATTACGTTTTGACCACGGACTAGTAAAAAAAGAAGGACTCCACCCCACCAACTAGACATTAAAGCTCCTCAGGTGCCCTACCTTGCATCTCACCATAAGTATCTCACTTACACATGCATACCGTGGCTTCACGCTATAGTATGATAGCGTGGAGTCCTTCTTTTTTTACTAGTCCGTGGTTTTGACAGGATTTATTTAGTTTCCCTTTTTCTAGAGCCTAATATATGAGGTTTTTCAAAAAGAATTCACGAAAGGCCAGTACCTATATTTGTGTTGCATGTGACGTAGCAAATGTCAATAGGCTACGAAGACTGCTCATAATCAGGTAACTAATAAGCAGTCCTCGTGCACCTTTAATGGTATAAAATATTCAATTAGAATGAACTTCTAGGCACCTAATAATGAATTTTCCTTACTGGTCAATATTAAGAATTGGAAAAAGAATTCTTATAAGAATATCTGTAATATTACTTCATCTAATTAAATAGAACATGCGTTAGTCACTTTATTATTACGTAATATTGGAAGCAGGATGTTGTGGGTCTACAAGCATCTCGTTTACTCCCGCAGTTCCGTCCGAGCTGCCAGTATTGAAGAAAGAAAACTTTAACAACTGGTACAACCTGAAGACGTATTACGCCGCCATCCTGGTCACTGGTATACCTATGCAGGTAAATATTATCTATAAATATTTCATGTTTAAGGACCGTATCATTTGGCGCTCGGCTATCTCTGCCTACCTCGTATTAAGATAAAACTAACTAACTAAACTTCACGCCACTTCCCTAGCAGGGTAGGCAGAGAGAACCGGATACCATATGGCACGATCCTTACACACCTCACTCGCCTCTTCAACATGATAAGATAGTTATGAAAAAAAAAATTCTTTAATCTAATAAATTAAATAATTAAAGTTAGGTGCTGCTCGCTTTTAGACGACACCCTGTTAGATCAATATATCGTTTCAGACTTCAAACGCAAGGGGTGTGTAGTCAATCTCTATATCTCTCTTTCCCAGAATAAATGTTTTTACAATTTTGAACACTTTAATCTTACTGTTTATTAAATGCTTGGAAACGAATTCTGTTACCCTAATATTTTTTTACCATTTAACTAACTAAAAGATAATTTGTAGGTGGTTCAAAAACAAAACCCAATAATAGGAACAATTTATTTATCCCCTTTCTCTCTTTTTTACATCGTACTGAGTTACAATACTCAAATTATTTAATGTCCATGTACTAAAATTTTTGTAATTATACCGTCGTTTCACCTAGGTTTTAAGTTTATATTTTCTAGCAAACCCACAGATGGCTTATCTTGCACATTTAACTTAGTATGTAAACATATAATACGTTCTCTAATGATATAAGTAACAAGTTTTTGCCTTCCTGTAAAAACAAGCTGCCCCTTGATTACGCATGCATCAAACAATTACATTATGTAATTAATAAGAGTGTTTAATTGCCTTTGGATATTTATGGAGTAGGTTTCCAATAACAAATGCCCTGCGATTCTAACGACCTGCGTAGTCATATTCACTGTCGGTAATTTTCCTTTATCATAAAGAAATCATATGTGTAGTTTGCTTGTAAATCGACTAGGTTACAGCATTAATTACACATACGTTTTCATGTTGGTCGTCAGTAAGTAACGACTTGTAATGACAGTAATTGAATTCGGTTTAGACGGGTTCGACTAAGTATCCTCCATTCCATCCGTACACAGTCGGATGGATAGACAAACGAGGCTTTAGCGATTAGGATTTAAGTACGGAAACCTAAAAACCAATGAAATCACTAATCAAAATTACAAATTTACACCCACTGTAGAATGTAATCCAACTCATCGTCTCACTTTGCTGCAACAAAAACCAACAACATTTATGCGAATACGAATCGACGAATCTACGCGCCTCTTTCTTGTCATTAACCAACTACAAAAAAACAAGAGTACAAATACAGATTCGACTGTTTCTAGTAGACCTGTTGACTTCCAGATCTGGTACAGCTTCGTGTACTCAGCGCCGTCGTACTTCCTGACGGGACAGCCGCCGGAGTTCTCGCGGTTCCTCATGTTCGTCATGGTGCTGGCTAATGTGACGCTGCTGGCGGATGCCATCGGCAACGTCATTGGGACCTGCGTCAATCCGATTGTAAGTAGCAGGAAGGAAAGGAGCATCTTTTGGACCAGAAACCTTTGTAACGTTTTGACCGGTTCCTAACAGGGTCCACTTGGACTTTTAAAGTCCAAATGGGCCCTGTGATTGGCGATTGATTTGGCGATTCTGGTTATAACGTTAAAGGGTCCCTTCATTCGGCTCTTGTAATCTTTAGATAGTGGCTGGCGTACCAGACATATTAACACATGAATACTTATTTGAATGGACAGGTTCTTTCAGGCTAATTTATGTCACTGCCGAGTAAATTGTATAAACTCTTACATAGATTAAAAAAAATCAGATGTATGTGCCCGTGTTCGAACTAACTCCTATACATGTGATTTGCGAGTCCTTGACGTTTAGTAAATACAATCAGAAATTGCCAACCAGTGTTCAGATACCTGAAATTCTCTACTCTAATTTGAGAGGAGATTTGTGCAATGTGAAATGTGCCATAAGAATCTGAAGTTGACTACAAAAACGTTTACCTACATACCTAACCAAAATTACATAGCTAAACACTAGATGTACTATAACACGGATGACGGATTATACCAGCGGAGCTACCACCGCTCATAGTGCTATGAGCGGTGGTAGCCCAATGGTAAGGACACGCCCCTCTTAACTGAGGAGTGCGGGTTCAAACCCGGGCACGTACCTCTGGATTTTTCAAATCTATGAATGTATTTTTTATACCACTAGCTCGACGGTGAAGGTAAACATCGTGATAAAACCTGCAAATTCAAACAACTTTGGATTTGTAACCATGATCCAAAAATTGTCTGGTTCCCCTATCTTAGGGTTACGAAGGTCAGATCGGCAGTCGCTTCAATGTGATTACCAGACTCGCTAAATCCTGGATCATGGTCTAAGCGGACCCCGTCTAAACACGGGACATAACGCTAGGAAGATGACGACGGAACCCTAATAAAACAGTTGTTTGATATTTTCAACCTACATTTATCTACTGGTTCTCGATCATTTCTTAATTGATAGCAACCAATTAGCGTCTATAAACCTGCACGTACAATTTTGCAACAAAGTAGACAGGTAATAGCTTGATAAACTGAGGCAAGCATTAACTCCTAGATTGTGCCTACCTATTCACCTTGATTACTTAATAACAAGGTAAAATCTTATCTGACGATTAGTTCAGATCTGGCAGTGTTCCTACGTCAGATGAAGAGGTAAAAGTAACTGAAATTATTAAACACTTCCTTTAGAAGGCACGTTAAGCTGGATGATTACAGATTGCAGTTGTTAAGGTACTTAATCTTGAGAGAATCATACATAAGGCCTCTGCCATACCAGTGGCCTTATTGATGCCCTCAAAATGTTTTCATTGGCATTCAGTTAATCTACTCTAAAATTCAGAGTTTTGGTCTTATTATAAGGCTGCAATGAAGAAGCAAAACTGACATTCACAAATCCAACTTTTAAATTATTGTCTAATTTAGATACTTTAAATGCGAAAGTGACTGTCAGCCTGTTACATAAACCATTCGATTGTGATGTTTGGCACACTTCAAATAAAACATAAGAAAAAATTACCTAGCGGAACACACTACCTATAGCTTCTAACCGAATTCCACGCGTACAGAAAATCAACAAACCTAATCCCACATAAAACTGTAACCAGGCTGTAAACTAAGTAAATAAGTGACCTTCTAACGCGCCTATACTAGGTATTATCAGCATCAGCGACACCAGAAACACTTCGATCAACTAAATCGGATGAGCCCTATGATCTGGTCAGTCACGAGTGGATAACCGTTTATCTCCGCTCGGACACGTGATGGTCAGATAATACGGGACGGTTAGTCATTACGTATGTTCGTACGTTACATCAATTATATTAATAACACGGTAGGCGTTTCCTGTGTCGTTATTCAATTTGATTTTAAAAATTGTTGAAATGCGAGGACCATGGCTTTGGTTTTTGCGTGGTCTTCTTTAAATCTATTTGTTCATTTAACTTACAATCATTGGTAAACACCGTTACTTATCCATTAGTCAGACTATTTAATAATGTCTAAAAGTTAATCTTTTAATGTGCCTTACAGTAGGCCAAAAAAATTCCTGTGATTAAGTCAAAATGATTTGAATTACGTAATTAAGTACCTACAGGTATAGCATTAGCATACGCCAGTAAGAAGTAAAATATGTAAATTGTCGCTACGATATCAACTACGTGATTTTTACGAAAGGCACTCAAAATTAAGAAAATAACGATATGAAAGAGAAGACGAAAGGTTTAAGTAGTTGAGATAATTGACGGACTCCAAAAATCTAACGATACCCTGAACAGACTTGCTATTGTTTACCACGTACCTACTAACTTTAACGTCCTTCCCCACAGAACGGCACGTTCCTGGGCGCGATCACGACGTGCGCGATGCTCGTGTTCGCCGGCTTCCTGGTGCTATTCGCGCACATGAGCCCCTTCATGCGCGTAGTGTCACATGCCTCGTTCATGCGCTACGCTTTTGAGGCGCTGGTGTTATCGCTGTACTCAGGAGGACGGCAGCCGCTGCCCTGTCCGGATGATAAGATCTACTGTCATGTGAGGTAAATTCTTTAACTACATACTAATATTAGGTACAAATACAAATGTGTTGCCTATACTTAATGGACTATTCTGTTCCAGATATCCAACGGAAATCCTAAAGGAGTTCAGCCTGAAGCCCGACAGCTATTGGACGAATATCGGGATCTTGTTCGCTGAGATCATCGTCATCAGGATAATTGCATACATGACCCTTAAGAGAATCGTCAAACGGTCTACGTAACATTACTTTATATTTGAAATAGGTTTTTGTACGGGATACCTAATCATTAAGGGTGAATAGATCTGTGCAAAGTTGCTATGTGGTGACTGAGTAAAAACGACCAGTATGCAGAGCGATAGCTCTGAGCGAGGCTAGGAAAAAAATATTAAGTACCTATTGTGTTTTTTTTTTTCTAGCTATTTTGTATCTGATAAAATCTTACCACTGGTAGCATTGTACATTTTTTGTGAATATGAATTGAGAAACTTTTTACATGACAACTAGGTAATCCAATAGTGAATCTCAAAGGTCACATTTCCCACTGTGTTTTATTAACATAATAATTTTGAATTAAAGATGGAACGATCGTAATCGCTGTTTCGAAGCTAACTCTAGGTAATAATGATGAGCAAGAAATTCAGTTATCTGCGCAGTACTGCAATTAAGAATTTTGAAACTGACATCCGTCCTTTTTTTTAAAACTACTACACTTTCAGTTTGTAAAATGTGGTTCGACTTAGATACATTTAGGTGTTATGGCAATCTATGTCTACCATCAATGCAAAATATATTGACCTAAGTTACCCATCATCATGTACCTTATAGGTATCTTGTTAATAGTTCTACCAACCCATGCGAAATTTAACCCAACGTTTGCAAGAAGGATCACTAAGTGATAAATATTTGGAACATTGAAGTAAACCCAATTAGGAATGTATGCTTATCACAGCTCAGATCCTGATACAAAGTATCTTGGGTGTGCTTTTCCGTTCCAAATTTTACCTTGGTTACTTTCTGTATGGGTTTTTATGTGTAATGTATTTTCTTCACATAAATTGTACAAGTTAGTTGTACGGTAATGGAAGATTTTAAACATAAGACTTATTTATTATAAGTAGCTAACATTGTAAGTAGGTTTAGTTAATTATTATTAATTGATATTATTTCATTCATTTGCCAATGCAAGTTTAAGAAACCTTTCCAATAAATAATGTATGTTAATAGGTAGGTACCTATTTGAATTTAAAATTATTATCTACTGTACATAGTCCATTTATTAAATTAAAATCTCTGTTGAAAATTAAAAATAAATGGTGATGGTTGATGAGAGTTATCATGGTGGTGATTACTAAGTGGGTGGTAGCCATAAGCACGGTAAATAAAATAAAAATTTAGATGTAGGTACAGCACAGAAATTATGTAGAAATCGGAAATGAAGGTAACTTGCGGTGGAATCGAATGCAAGCCGATGATGCTGAGATTCAAAAATGTTGGTTAGAACATAATCGTAATACCGTGCGATATAAATTTCCCTCTCTTAGTTCTCTCTTTCTCTCGTTTTTTTTAACTTTACTTCTAAAGTTTAAAATAAAGTTTGGGATATTTTCAATATAATCAATAAGGTTTTCAGTTCAGCATAACAAATAGTATAATTACTCCATACTCAGAAATCACCTAAAGTGTATTTTAAATATTAGAATTAGCTAGGTAATACATTATCATGCCGTAGGTAGGTAGAAAATTACGGAATAGTCTATTGAGTATGTATATCAAAAAAATTTTTAAGAAAACGATGCGAATTTATTGACAGTGGCTGTGTTATTTATACGTGTAATTCAATTGTTAGCCAGTACTAAGCTAATGTAATTTCGACGGAAATTATAAAGATATGCTATACGCCTCTTGCCATTATAATAAAATCTTCTGTCTCTTGGCCTAAATGTAACATACTTATCTTATATTTGCTATATTTTATGTATTCTGTGATATTTAATAAAATTATTATTCATTTTTTATAGTGTTTATTCATTTATTTAAGTAGATACTATCTTCTACTATTCCTGCTACCTACTTACTACTAAACTTCACGCCATACTTTCCTAGCAGGATAGGCAGGGAGAACCGACTTAGGCAGGTACTTTAATGTTTTAACGTTGTAAATAAGGTAAACAGCACCCTTAACCGACGAGCGTGTATAAAAAGACTTATGAATGTAGAAGAAGCGAAAGGTGTATGTCAAGATCGTAGCAAATGGAAGTACGTGATCTCTGCCTACCCCCATGGGAAAAAGGCGTGACATTATGTATGTATGTATGTATGTATGTAAATATGGACTGCAATGATGGGCCCAGCAATCGAGCTGGGTCCTGACTCCTGCACAATTTTAGTTCTGCTGTATTTAATCACAATTTTAGCTGAATTTTAATCCCTAGATACTAGGGATTGGAATGCTGGATGAAAGAATCTAGCTGGGTCTATTACACGGAGTATTTCTGTGGTCTGTGGTCTAGTACAATTTTAGCTCTGCTGGATCTAGCAAAAAATGCCGTTGAATTGCAATTCCCAATTGCAACGTTTTACTATGGTCAACGCCCTAAGTCATTATCAGTAGTAACGTTGTGTACCTACGGTTTTCTGTGTTGGTAAGTGTGTAAGTTCGTAGTTATAGCTAGCTAAGTACACTCACAAAACTCCAAAGTTACATACCCAGGTTTGATCCCGCTCCCCTCGGTTAAAAGGCGCGTATCCTTACCATTGAGCTACCAGTGCTACAACCGCTCCTTAATTCAATATAACAATAGAATTATATAATATATTTATATTGTAGGTAGGAACGTGCTTTTTAGAGCCGAATTTTTTTTCTCTTTCATCATTTATTTTACGTAGAAAAGAGAGACTAATATTAATAACTAATACCATCATCATTATCTCAGCCGAAAGACGTCCACTGATATCATAGCGGTTCATATTCTTAATACTATAGAACTTAAACCTCATAACATAAATTCCCTCTTTCCCTTCAGGTCATACCATACCTCTTGCCAAAACATAAACTGTGCAGTGCTAAGATAAAAAAAGTAATACGTCATCATACATTCCAAATGACAGTGACACTTAACCGCTGAACACCCACACAAAAAGTAAACATTGCTATCTCTAAGAAATGTGTTGAATTGCCTAATTACCGGGCCAAGTATGTCAGGCATTTGAATAAGATAACGAATCTCAATCTAACCCAAAGTTTCCTATTACATGCCTATAAAACAAGTTAAGAAAAATGTAAGTAAACTTTAACCATTCTAACCCATTCGGTGATTCTTATGTTTTAACCACGGACTAGTAAAAAAAGAAGGACTCCGCGCCACTAACTAGACATTGTAGCTCCTCAGGTGCTCCACTTGACACGCAACTTACATCACACATTGACAAATTAAGTGCTCCACATGACAGATATCCGATATCTGGTATCCATAAGTATCTCACTCACACATGCATAAACGTAGCTTCACGCTATAGTATGGTAGCGTGGAGTCCTTCTTCTTTTACTAGTCCGTGGTTTTAACACTTTCTTTGTTAAATCGCAAAAATTGCTATGTAATATTATTTATTTCATGAATATAAATCTTGCAGGTACAAGTTATTATTATTCAGTTTCTTGTTATTTGAAACTGTTAACCTAATTGATGTTAGTTACTATGAGGTACTTGGCGTAACTAAACAAGCTTCTACTCAGGAAATACGGCAGGCTTACAAGAAATTAGCCGTTAAATTACATCCCGATAAGACTTCGGTAAGTTTTTAAACAAATCTTAAGAAATTATATTCCTGTATGATGATAGTTTTTGTAAGTAAAGACATGCCCATAAACTTTTCTTACTATACAGTACTATAGAATATGCCTAGAAAAAGTCTGACAGTGTGACATAAACCATAAAAGAAGGCTTGCTCAGAGGGTAGCCTTTATATCCCTCTCCCGTAGTCTCCCATAGAAGACGTCGACCTAGGAACGTCCTTCTAGATTCCGACAATGCCATCACGCTAGCCATGAAGTTGGCTCAGCAGCTCGCGACACAGTCCAACACCTCAAGTCGCCCGTCGTTCCGTCCTCGCCGGCGAGGACTCGCGTCGCGCCGCCCCCGCTAGGTCCTTATTCGCGTAACCGGCCCGGCCCGGTCGCTCTATCCCCAAACCTACGTGTTTCTGTCCTCTTCAGCAACGTCCTGAGCCGAGGTCGAGCCCCATAGGGGGCGCCCTCAGGCTGTTGCCTAAATTTTAGGGGTGAGAGTTTCCCGCTCCCCCGCCAACTACCGACGTCCTCTTAAAAAAAAAAGGTAGCCTTTATATAATGTTTTAACTAAATTATATGTAAGTACCTATCATCATTGTTATAAATTAATTAACCAATGATTGTAATAAGTTAGATAATTTTATATTTACCAACCTACCTGTTAATGTGAGTTGAAAAGTTTATTATTTTATTTTCTGAAAAATCATATTTACTATAAATATGTACCTTTTAGAATAGTGCAGAGCAAGAGAGGTTTATCAAAATAACAGAGGCATATGAAACACTAAAAGACCCTGAGAAGAGGCGCAATTATGATCTCTATGGATCATTTGATTCCTACACACGGAAGTATGATTATCGTTCACAATCAGAGTACAACAATTTATTCCATAACGGGCTGTATCATGATGACCCATTTGTGGACACACTATCTGGACGCACATATTGTAAGTATGGAGAATTATCATTTATGTAATATACTTCATTGAATAATCATAATACAATGTACAAATAAAATAATATAATTATTGTTGTATGATTATAAAAAGAACAAAACTTAAAACAGATGTTAAAAATAACATTGGTAATGAGTTTGTCTTGTTAATTTACAGATACTTACTTAAATGAAGGTTTTCATTTCATCAATTTCTACTCTCCATTTTGCCCACCATGTCAGAATTTGGTGGACCATTGGAAAAAATTGGCTGAAGTGTACAAGGGCATTGTAAGTACTTTTAATTTCATCAACATTTGGAGTCAATAAATGTTATATGTTATATTAAAAAAAAACTTTCAACTATTTCAGGTGAAAGTTGGTGCTGTCAATTGCAAGTATCATAATTCGTTTTGTTACAACTCGATGCGGATAGGAAGCTACCCGTCACTCTTATTTTATCCCAATGTGAGTATAACAAGAAACCACACACCCACTTGTAAAAATATGTTTTTAGAAATTATGCAAAATAGTAACAAAATTAAGTAGCAAGTGTTTTCTCTACAAACTCCATCACAGAGTATTGCTGCACTATTTTTCATTAAAAAAAAATCTGTTGTATATTCACAACCTTTGCTTCCTTAGGGCTTTTATTGTGCAAGAAAATGTGATTGTATGATCTGACACTAAATATTAATTAACAGTTTGAACCCTAAGAACACAGATGAGAAAATTTAACATTAAAAAATCTACCATATGACAAATTAAAACGATAATCAAAACCCACTTCTACCCACATCTAATCAGCTTGAATGATAGAACGGTGTGCTGCATTATCTGCCCACACTGACTGTGCTAATGTATACTGGGGTGAATGATTAGGTGGAACATACAGATATGATATGAAACGTATGCCAGTGTGTACATCATACGTGTTTGTGTTTTAGTGTTTGAATGTGTAAATGGTTACTTTTGGTTACCTCCATAACCAAACTAGTGGTATTTCTAGATGTTAAACAATGAACAATGTAGAGGTACATGATGGAAGAACACAGGTCGATATTAAGGCCATCTATCTATTTAGTTGCCACTGCTGGGTTCATATAAATAAATAATAAACAGATAAATTCTCCAGACTGACACACCATTTCCCTAGTTCCAAACTAAGCTTATGGTTGTGATATAGATACTCGGTGAATGGATAGACATACTTAAATACGTTTGTAAACATCCATGACTCGAGTACAAATGTCCATGTTCATCACACGAAACATTTGCCCCTAGCAGGATTCGAACCCGCGACCCTTGGTTTCGTGGCCAGGGTCTCTGACCACTCGACCAACGGGCCAGTCATTTCATATGTCCCTTGTGAAAAAGAAGGTTATTTTATTTAGGAAACATCCCAATGTTATCGCCCGTTACTCCGAAGGGGTAGGTTGAGTCAAATAAGCAGCAAGACCTGTGAACCATTTTTGGCTAAAATAAAACTTAGTTAAATATTCTATAACTCCAGGGCAAGCACAGCAACTCAGTGTACTACCGCGGCGAGCGCACCTTCGACGCGCTGGACCAGTTCGTGATGGCGTACCTGAACAGCCGCGTGCACGTACCCGTTGTGGGGATTATCAAGAACCGGGACAGGCCCATAGCGTACGCGCTGGGCGCTAACAGGATTGAGAGAGCTGCATTGACTAGGATTGCGTATCTTTTGGTGAGTAGCAAAAATTACAGAGGCGACATATAAAAAGGTCCTAGACAGCACATATTTGCGTTGCCCAGGGCAGAATGGTTCGATTCCTTTGTCTTTGTTTAGGGGCGATATTAATCTGCCTACCAATGTCCTAGACAGATAGAAGATATTTGTGTGGCCCCAGGCTAAATTTTGATTCCTTGATATTATTAAAGCCTTTAGTCGGATAATTCGTAGTATTTTTATATTCATACATTTACATATTGATTTCTTAGACCTATGTTTAATTTATATGAGTTGAGGTATACAGGTCTAATAATTGTCAACTAATAATACTTATATTAGATAAGAAGATAAGATACATACACAGCGGTTTTATTTGTATGTATGTAGTTTTAACAGTCTTAATGAAGTCCTAATTAAGTCTTGGTAAATTAATATAAAAAAATGAAATATTTAAACATCATTCAACTTTATCACATATTACATTTAGTAGACTCTTGTAACATGGCATGAATAAAACAGAATTTCTTTAATATTACTTATACCTACATGCCCTATGTTGGTCTGGGACTTGGCCCATGTTGATCTGGGACAGGCCACAGGTTAGCCGCTTGTCACTGCTTTTTCACAATTTTCCATCTAACCCAGCCCGGCTTTATTTTTGGCTGAATGTGGTTGAAAGGGCATGGTGCCCCTTTGACTCTGCCTACCCCTTCGGGGATTATGGGTGTGATGTTATGTATGTATGTATACCTACATACCATAGAAAATGAATACCATTTTCAATTATATCAGTTGTAATTTATTTGTATACTTTTATTTGCAGAATGGTCTAGTAAATGTTGTAATAGTTGAAGATGAAAATGTGAGAGAGAAGCTAACCAAAAATGAT
Source organism: Glyphodes perspectalis (assembly GCA_951394215.1). NCBI lineage: Eukaryota > Metazoa > Arthropoda > Insecta > Lepidoptera > Crambidae > Glyphodes > Glyphodes perspectalis. Next base: position 13,666,118 of record OX596208.1, on the reverse strand, counting down.
TACGCTACTGTGGTGTTTAGGTACAACGAGATCCATAAAGAAATAGAGAGTACGGAAGAAAAGGAAGTGTTGAAGGATATTGTGGCGTCCATGCCAAAGATTGATCTCATTGGGCCCGAGAAACTTAAGGTAACATACGTCAAATGTTTATCGTCATCCATCTAGCGGTATGTTAATATGTATGATTAAGGCGGCACACCGTAGGCCTTTAGATAATTGGTTGGCATATCTACAGGCGCTTGCAAAAAAAGGGATTACTTTACACTTTGCTGACTGAAGGTTCTGTTGAAGGATTCATCGCGCCGACGGTACAAGGGACAAGAATGCGACACTACTATGATAGTCGGATTTTTGACTTATCACGTAGTTATCGATTTCATATTAATCTCTTTTTATGTTATTTGCAGGATATAAGGAACGGCCTTCGAAGTGGGTCCAGGAAGCCGTGGGTTTTATACTTCTCTTCACAAAGCCACGATAGGTTGTTGTTATACCAGATGAGGGTTGCTTTTGCTGACATGTATTTTGGTGAGTATGGATTATTTAACACAAAGGCAAAATTTAATATATGTTATTATATTCGTCTCCCTCGTTGGTCTAGTGGTGGTTGGTCTGGTGGTGGTGGTTTTTAGCTGGGTATTTTAATATTGAAATTACTCAGTAACAGCCCGGAGTCAGGAAGTTGGTGTTATAATCAACCCCGTGCCTCGGAAAGCATGTTAAGCCGTTGGTCCTGCGCCTGACCTCTCACCGGTTATGTCGAATGCCGTTTCACCGGACTATGAGGAAAGTAATAGAGCGTGCTCTTGTGATTGCGCACACACTTGTGCCCTATAATATCTCCTGCGCAATTGGCTAATCCTCGTTGAAATTGGCCGCCGAATTAGAAGAACATCATTATGATTTTTTTTTTATATAAGTAATATATAATCATCTTGCACAGCGGTAAGGAGAAAAATCGTAAGGAAATCTGCACTTCAATCAAGTAACCACAAAAATGTAGGAATATGGTCTAAGCGGACCTCGCCTACGAAGAAGACATAAGATGACGACAATTGTACTACTACTACTGTTTCCTATTTATAAACTGTTGCAAAATCAACCTTCACGTCATATAACAGAAATCAAATTAACTCGTAGGCGAAATCGACTGCGACAAATGGGGCGAGCTGTGCGCGTCACTCCAAGTGGAGGCGGGGCCGGCGTGGGGCGTGCTCAAGGTGGGCGGGGCCTACCAGCGCGCGCCGCCCGCTCATGACGTCAGGACCTTCATACAGGCCGCTACGGACGCCGCCAACTTGCACTCCTTGTCTGCTTCGGAGCTCACCAGGATACTGGATGGTGGTAAGTGTTACTTTTATTAGCTGGTTTAGTATCGGATCGTTTAAGTAGATTGAAAGAGGCATCTATTTCGAATTGCTGAGGTGTTGCATTCCGATTCACCATTAAAAACACAGGATTACAGGTAGTGGTGTGTTTTTCACGAAAGGTTTAACGGACTTCATAAACGGATACGTAGATACGTATCCGTTGATGAAGTCCGTTAATTAAAATAAAATTGATGAATAGAGACTACAAGGCTCAATCACACATAAAATCGTACGATGTATCTGTGCGATATATTTTTTTATCTTTATATAAGTATTTTTATTAACCACAGCTACAATGTGTATAAAAATATTTCTAATACATATACGTAGTTATAAATAAATTTATTCTATTTGTATGTTACTTGTACACAAATCTGTTACTATGGCATAGTTTGCAAGATTGTTTTATCTCTTCAGATGTGGGCACATGGGTTCTCGTTGTGGTCCCACACCAGCTGTCGTGGGAGCACATCGTGGAGCCCATCACGCAGACCAGCTTGCAGTTCTTGGATACGGAGGGCATCAGTGTAAGTTTGTGTGTTGATTAGCCAGTGATGAATAGTATAAAGATATTTACCAAGGATTTTCACTGGTAATCTGATTCAAGAAGTTAATTTTAACTTAGGCTTTTATATTAGAAGAATATTCCCGGGTCCCGCAACTTTTTGTTAAACTCCGTGCGGGCGAAGTCGTGGGCAACGTCATGACGTATGTCCTGTAATTTTTCCGTCCAGTTCGGCATAATGGCTTGCACGGCCAGCACGGACCACCACTGCCGGCGGCTGGCGCAGGACCAACCGGCGCTGGTGGTGCAGAGTGGTCGCAATCGCCACTTCTACAACGGGAAGATGGACCACCACCACATCAGCGAGTTTCTGCATCTACTGCTCGATAGTGAAGGTTTGGAGTTCTTTGTACGTCCTTAGATTTAGTCTATTGGTTGTGGAAGTTCAGATCAGGATCTGACTGACTTGCGCAGACTAAATCCCCATATGTTAGCCTGCAAACAGTGATTTGTTAAAGGATGAAGATGCAAGTCTTGCATCAAGATCTAAAGAGATCCTTTAATATTGTATTTGCCTTTAACTTTGCCTTTCATCGTGGTTTTGAGTGGTTGTATATCAATATATCACATACTGTTATCATACAAAAGTAATTCATTTGTCCAAAAAGGTCCACTGAACCATTAATCAATCCAAATCATTTGTATATTTAGATTTTGTAATTGCTCTGGAATATTTGGTAATTAGTCAACTGAGAATTATATTATATAAACCCTTACGTCACATTGGAGATTCTATTTCTCTACAAAATCTGTGGAAGTAGATGCTGCATTTTGACAGCTTTTACATAAATATGTTAATTGATCGGTAGGGTTATCTACCCTATTGTAAGCATATGCTTTACGCATATAACTGGTGCTAAATCGTCAATTTTACAGACCTGGAACTAGATGAGCAGCAGGTGCTGGAGATCCTGGACGCAGCGTCGCGGCAGCACACCTGGCTGGTGGCGTACATGCCGGCGAATTGCGGCCGCCTGTGCGAAGACCTGGCGCATGAGTGGCGGGTCGTTGCTAAGAAGGTACAGTCTATACGTCTGGAAGGGAGTAGACTTGTATGGACATTGTTGCATTTATACTAAGTCACCATAATTGCTGCGCTAACGAGAATCGTGCCCGGCATCGCTAGTCGTTCCGCGTCACACTCCTCGTTATAACGTTATAACGAAATATACGAATGTTTGTCCTGGGTTGGGACTGAATCCACAACTCCTGGCGCATAGGGTAGGGT